>PVHT020000174.1:1248415-1438816 GCA_004024745.2 Catagonus wagneri | reverse complement strand
TATATGTTATTGGGCAAAAGAAGAGAGTCATAGGTGGAAGAAGATTAGACTCTAAAGACTGCAGTGAATAGACCACGTGTTAAAATGTGTCAGTATTTATCAGGTGTTCACTTTGTACAGATAATCTGTATGATCAGATAATCTGTATGGTCTGTTAATCTGTATGTACAGATAATCTGTATGATCAGATAATCTGTATGGTCTGTTAATCTGTATGTACAGATAATCTGTATGATCTAAACCTCTGTTTTGTTGTTATTGTGGTTTTAACAGAAGCCACAAGTAGATCGTAATCCCAAAATTTTCAAACTCAAAATTTTACCACTTTGGATACAAATGAAATTAACCCAATTTTTCTCTGGTTTCACCAGTTAGCACATTAAGCACAAAATAGATATTTAATAAATTTTCTTGATAGAGTTGTTTTATTTATCTTGGGGATATATACCTCATAGTAGTTTTAGATACTCATAGTAAATCTAAAACATTGTAGAAAGAAGTAATTAAAAAAATCTTTATTTGTTCCACAGTTAATCAAGTTAAGCAACTCTTCTTGACCTCACTTTTTATATCTAAAATAACATCTTCTGCTGCAGTTATTCTCTAGAAAATTTGAAATTTCTTGATGGCTTTCACCTTTTAAATCAGTAATAAAAACATATTTTTCTCATCTTAAAAGTAAAATAAATAGAAGAATCACTAGGACAATGCTAATAATAAACATAAGAATGGTACATGGATTCTTACATACCTTTAATAATTTCACAACTGTTAAAAAAACTTTTGGGTTATAATTACAATTTCTAAAAATTAAATGAGGATGATCAATAGCAGCCACAAATGGAATACTGTTGAAAATTTTTTGGCAGTGGGAAAAATTTGTAGGATTTCTATTCATTACACTATCATAAATATTAGCTAAAATTTGAATTTCATCATTTTTGTTGGGAGTTCCTTATGGAATCATGATCCTATTTTATAGAAGTCAGTGTAAAACTCTCAACAGATCCAATGCACCCTAATAATGCCTTTTTCTATGGAAAAACTAGTTTACAAAAGGTAAACTAACCCGGAAATAGATAGCTTTCAATGATGGCTGCTTACCTAGATTACATTTTCATTTTTTAATCTAACAGTCCACAGAATAATTCCTGAAGAATCTTAGTTAGGGTCACTTCTTTAACTTCTCATGAGAACAAAGAGAATTCCTTTTTAGACACCCCACAACATCATTGATATAAAATGTCATTACCACTAATTGGCATAAATTCTTAACTTCCTGATTGTAAGTCAGTGCTGCTCAAGATTTCCTTCTGATAATGTGGCAAGAGTAGCCTCACTTTGATCTATTAATGTCATCTCTTGTGTGCCTGCAAAATTTGCCAGAACTGATTAGAGCAGATATTAAATGATAATTGGACATTTAGTGCTCATCAAACAGAAAGTGACAGATGGGGCACTAATTAAATTATGGTTCTGACATTATTCACAATGGTTTATGACTCTTCAGTGATGACCTTCATGCATCTCTTCTCCATATTTTTTCCCCCTTTGGTAAGGAGAGAGGGATAGAACTTTGATAGAAAAGAAAACTATCTCTTTAAAACACTGAGCAAACCTGGAGATGTTTAAAATGACTAATTTTTAAAGCTATCAAGATGAAATATTGATCTTTGGTAAAATGAACAATTGTAAAACAAAAGAAAAACTTACTATGGAACTAATGAAAGGGAGGGAAATAGCTATGTATTCCTAAAAAATATTCAAAGACAGATTTATAATAACCCTATTTGTAGAAAGAGTAAAGACGTTTGTTCTGATGTGAATGAAGAAAATATAATTCTGATATCGGAAATGAGGATGCAGTGCTTTTTTATTAATGCCTTTTTTATTTGTTAACTCAAGCTTGCATTACTAGTTATCTCCACCAGCTAAATGTAGAACCTTGTTGAAAGGAAAGAGGTGGGGAGAGGAATTAAAAGAAATTCTAAGCCATGGTTGCTGAACCAGAACTGCATTTTCTTTTTCAATTAAAAGAGAAAACATAGTGTTGATTACTTTCTAACTTTAGTTTCTTTAATTTTACTCCAATGTTTAGTAGTCTCAAAAAAAAATCTGAAACTGAAAATCTCAGTGACTTTGATGCTTAGCTTCAGTTTCCGATAGTGAACAATCCTCTGTCCAATGAATAACAGATTTATTTTTAAATAAGTCATTTTATACTGTATCTTATAACTTTCTAGGAATTTTTTCTTCTGACCTAAATGCACAGCTTTAGTTAATATTAACGAGACAGGTCTGATGACCCTGCACCCCATCGCACATACTGTAAGATGAGTAATGTGAAACGAAGGGAGGTTAGTTGTTTTGACTGATCATAATCTCTTCAATATGAAATATATAGAAAAGAAAGTGAATGCACAATTTATTTAGATTATTTTTCCTAAATATGTTTTGGAGCTAATCTTCGATAATCAACTGGCAAATTCAATATAAAGGACTAAATGAAATAGACATAGAGACAGGGTTCCAATCTACCAGGCTATCTGTGGGACTTTGTGGAATTTTATTTACTCTCTATAGCCTTAATTTCTTCATTGGTAAAATAGCATGGCTTTAAGAAATGTTTTTTAAGTTCTTTCATACTTTTTTTTCTTACTTTAAAAAGTCTTGTATTTGTTGTGGATTACTTTATGTTTCAAGTCAGTAGACTCAAAACGGGTCAATAACAGTTTATTTTTTAAGAAATTTTAATGTAACATATTGCCAATAGCATAATAGTTTTACTCAAAAAATGCAAATTTATTTCTAATATAACTAAGAGTAATGTTTGGAGAATTTCCTGGTTAATAGCAGTCTATTCAGTAATTCAAAACCTTTACAGTAGTTTTTTTGTTTTCATATTTGTTGTTGAATGATAAAAAGCTAAATTTGCAGACTTCAGTTGTAGGTGGTGGAAATGTTTATGTGTGTTTACATAAGCCTTTTTATTAAGCATTCTTTTCTAAGATATTTATCTTTCTGAGTACAAGCAATATAGTAATGTCCTTTGCTCTGTTCTCATAACTCCATTGAAGTAGAACATGAGGTTATTCGTAACACATTCTTGACAGACTTAGAGATTATAGTTTCCTTTTACCTCTCCTAAGTGCACACAAATACGGAATTATGTGTGTGTGTGTGTGTGTGTGTGTGTGAACATTTTTGTCAGGGAAAATCAACATGTTCTCTTATCTGTGATTTCTACAATTGTCTTTTTCCCCCTTGCAAATCAGAACATTTAAACATCTTCCATCTTCTGTTACCTTTCCGTTTTCTATGATAATATGAAAACTCACTACCAACAACCACTAAGAATATTTCTATGATTCCACCTAGAAGTTATCTCAGTATCTTAATGCTAATACCTGGAGACCTGGGTTAAATTAAAATGCTAGGTGCTTTTGCTTCTGAAACTCAGCCTCTGTCCACCAGTGCCAAATAGAAATTTGGAGACAGTTTTGGGTGAAGGAGAAAAAGATAGCTTTTATTGCTTTGCCAGGCAAAGGAAGCCAGAACAGGCTAATGCCTTAAAGACTGTGCCCTCCATTGGAAAGAATTGTGGGGAGTTTTATAGTAAAAAACGAGAGAAAACAGATTTTCAGATAGGAATCAGGATTGGGGCAAACATGCAGTCTTCTTTCTTTGGGAGAATCTTGGTAAGCTGATGATTATGATAGTAGTCTTCTGGGTTAGAATGCCTAGAATAACAGTACTTGAGAAAAGGGCATATTGATCAGAGATTAGAACAAACTAAGAAAGTTCCTGAAAAATAACATGTGCAAAGGATCATTAACCCACAGGCAACTGTGCTCAGGGTGCCTAATCTTTAGTTTATGGGTGATTGTATTTAGGGTGCAGTAAAGCCAGGGAGAAGGACAAGGAAGGACTCTAAACTGTTGAGTTTTAAAGTATTCATTTCTAAAAGAAGCATAAGGAATGCAACTTTTCTCTTCAGTGTATAAGATGCCTACATCATTATGTGTATCCCTTAAAGGGAATCAGGATCTCGCCCCAAGGCTGTACTATTGATTCTTGACCGTTTGTCCCTTGTCTTTGCATCCCCTCCCTTCTCTGATCAGCAACTGTCTGAACCTGTCCCTTGGAACTCAGGGAAGGCTGCAGTGGCTGAATGAGGCTCGTTTCTTAAAAACAAGAAATGGGGGACACAGAAAGGCTTTTGTGCCCCAGGAGCCCCACAGGACCTTACTCTCAGTTACACTTTCTTTACATTGTCCTACTTATCATGACTTCATCTGCCTTGTAAATGGTCCATTTTTAACTTCTATTTTAGAAAACATGAAAATAAGATCATAGCCACATCTTTCCAGCTTTCTGTTTCTTTAAAAATTTTAACAATGTATATGCTTTGAGTAGTATCCATAGTCCCGTTCTTTCTTTTACTGGAAGTATGGCTGAGAGGGCATTTTGTTGTTCTCATCATGTTACATAAAACTCACTTATTTTGCCAACTAGCTGAATGAATACATGTCTGTGTGGTTTTAACTGATCCAAGCTGAGATGGTACACAGGATTAATTCTGAACCTTGTTTTCACCTACAAACAAGCTGAGCTGCTGCAGACATAGGATGCAGCTATGATTAGCTTGCTATTTTAAGTTATGCTACTTATAGAATATTAAACTTTTAGTATTGTTTATCTCATCGATATTATAAATGTCAATAATTTAAATATAAGTTTTCATTATGAAATTTTGCATATGTTCTTCAATCTCCAAAAGACTTAAGAAAAAAGAATAAAAAACTATCAGTGAAGCCAGATGTATTAGCAGACTTGACTGGCTAATTAAATATTCTAGTAAATGTATATTCAAATAAAGAAATTGTAGAAATTACCTAATCTAACATATGCAGTTTTGGGAAGCTGATGACCAAAATGTGCTACTATTCAATTAAATTCAGTTAATGGTAGTTCTGGATTAAGTCTGTTGACTGGCTGTGTAGTATTCCATTGTGTATATAGACCACATCTTCTTAATCCATTCATCTGTTGATGGACATTTAGGTTGTTTCCATGTTTTGGCTATTGTGCATAGTGTTGCAGTGAAAATAGGCTTGCCTATATCTTTTACGATTAAAGTTTTGTCTGGATATATGTCCAAGAGTTGGATTTCCAGGCCATATGGTAGTTCTGTATTTAGTTTTCTGAGGTATCTCCATTCTGTTTTCCATAGTGGATGTACCAATTTACATTCCCACCAACAGTGAAGGAGGGTATCATTTTCTCCACAGCCTCTCCAGCATTTTTTATTTGTTGACTTGTTAGTGATGGCCATTCTGGTCAGTTTGGGGTGGTACCTCACTGCAGTTTTGATTTGCATTTCTCTAATATTGAGAGACATTGAGCATTTTTTCATGTGCCTGTTGGCCCTCTGTATACCTTTGGAGAAATGTCTATTCAGGTCTTCCCATTTTTCTATTGGGTTGTTTGTTTCTTTTTGCTGTTGAGCTGTATGACTTGTTTGTATATTTTAGAGATTAAGCCCTTGTTAGTTACATTGCTTGCAACTATTTTCTCCCATTCCATAGTTCTTTTTCTTTTTTTCTGATTTCCTTTGCTGTGCAAAATCTTGTCAGTTTGATTAGGTCCCACTGGCTTATTTTTGGTTTTATTCCTATTGCTTCTGAAGACTGACCTAAGAATACATTTATACTGTTGATGTCTGATAATGTTTTGCCTATGTTCTCTTCTAGGAGTTGAATGGTGTCTTATGTTTAAATCCTTAAGCCATTTTGAGTTTATTTTTATGCATGGTGTAAGGGTATATTCCAGTTTCTTTAATTTACGTGCAGCTGTCCAGATTTCCAGCACCACTTGCTGGAGAGACTCTCTTTTTCTCATTTTATATTCTTGCCTCCTTTGTTGAAGATCAACTGACCATAGATGTCTGGGTTTATTTTCTAGGTTCTCTATTCTGTTCCATTGGTCTGTATGTCTGTTTTTGTACCAGTACCACACTGTCTTGATTACCATAGCTTTGTAATATTGTCTGAAGTTTGGGAGAATTATGCCTCCTGCTTGGATTTATTTTTTCGCTTTGGCAATTATGGGTCTTTAATGGATCCATATAAATTTTTGTATTTTTTTTCTAGTCTGTGAACAACGTCAAGGGTAATTTGATAGGGATAGCACTGAATCTGTGGATTGCACTGGGTAATATGGCCATTTTAACAATATTAGTTCTTCTACTCCAGGAGCATGGAGTATCTTTCCATTTATTTGAATCCTCTTTAATTTCCCTGATTAATGTTTAATAGTTCTAAGCATGTAAGACTTTCACCTTCTTGGTCAGGATAATTCCTAAGTATGTAATTTTGGGGGGTTGCAATTTTATTTATTTATTTATTTATTTATTTATTTATGGCCACACCCACAGCATATGAGGGTTCCCAGGCTAGGGGTCGAATTGGAGCTGTAGCTGCCAGCCTACGCCATGCCACAGCAATGCCAGATCCAAGCCACGTCTGCGACCTACGCCACAGCTCATGGTAATGTTGGATCCTTAACCCACTGGGCAATGCCACGGATTGAACCTGCAACCTCATGGTTCCTAGTTGGATTCGTTAACTGCTGCACCACTACAGGAACTCCAGGGGTTGCAATTTTAAAAGGTATTATATTTTTATATTCCTTTTCTAATATATCATTGTTACTATACAGAAATGCAACTGATTTCTGAATGTTAATCTTAAATCCTGCTACTGTGCTGAATTCATTGATATGTTTGAGTAGTTTTTATGTGGAGTCCTTAGGGTTTTCTATATGCACTATCACGTCATCTGCATAGAGTGACAGTTTTACCTCTTCTCTTCCAGTTGGGGTACCTTTTATTTCTTTTGTTTGATTGCTGTTTCTATCTATCACTTGCTTGAATACAAGTGGTGAGAGTGGGCATTTTTGTCTTGTTCCAGATTTTAGTGGGAAGGCTTTCAGCTTGTTTCCGTTAAGTATTATATTGGCTGTTGGTTTGTCACAAATTGCTTTGATTATTTTAAGATGTGTTCCCTCTCTATGCACTTTGGTAAGAATTTTTTTTATCATGGATGGATGTTGGATTTTGTCAAATGCTTTTTATTCATCTAATGAGATGATTATGTGTTTTTTGACTTTTGTTATTGTGGTGTATGCCATAGATTGATTTGCTTATGTCAAACCATCCTTGTGAACTTGAAATGAATCCCACTTGGTCATGATGTGTGATCCTTTTTTATATGTTGTTGAATTTGGTTGTTTAAAGTTTTGTTGTTACATCTATATTCATAAATGATATTGTCCTATAATTTTCTTTGTTGGTAGTAACTTTGGTTTTAGTATTAGGGTGATGGTGATTTCAAAGAATGTCTGTGGGAATGTTCCTTCTTCTTCAGCCTTTTGGAAAAGCTTAAGAAGGATGGGTCTAAGTTCTTTTAATGTTTGGCAGAATTTGCCTATGAAACCATCTGGTCCAGGACTTTTGTTTTAGGGAGTGTTTTTATGACATATTCAATTTCATTTCTAGTGATCAATCTGTTCAGTTTATCTGTTTCTTCTTGATTCAGTTTTGGTGGGCTGTATGTCTAGAAAGTTTTCCATTTCTTCTAGGTTAACAAATTTGTTGGCATATAATCATTCATAGTATTCTCTTAACAGTTTTTTGTGTTTCTGCAGTATCTGTTGAGACTGTTCCTCTTTCACTTCTTATTTTGTTTATTTGATTTCTTTCTCTCCTCTTTTGGTGATCCTGGCCAGAGGCTTGTCAATTTCACTTATGCTTTCTAAGAACCAGCTCATAGTTTTATTAATTTTTTATATTGTTTTTTGAATCTCTATTTTATTGATTTCCTCTCCGATCTTTATGATTTCTGTCCTATTTTAGGTTTTGTTTGTTCTTCTTTTTCTAATTCTTTTAGTTGGAAGGTTAAGTTGTTGATTTGAGATATTTCTTCTTTTCTGAGGAAGGCATTTATCACTCTGCACTTCCCTCTAAGAAATACTTTTGCTGCGTCCCATAGATTTTGAATGTTTTTTTAAATTATCATTTATCTTCAGATACTTTTAAATTTCTCTTTCGATTTCCTAATAACCCACTGCTTTTTTTTAGTAGCATGTTGTTTAGTCTCAGTTTTTTCTCATTTCATCCCTGTGGTTGATTTATAGTTTCATGCCATTTGTGGTCAGAAAAGATACTTAAATAACTTCCATATTCTAAAATTTGTTGAGGTTAGGTTTGTACCCCAATATGTGGTCAGTCCTTGAAAATGTCAATGTGCACTTGAAAAGAATGTATACTCTGATATTTTTTGGTGTAATGTCCCAAAAATGTCAATTAAGTTTAACTTTTCTATTGTGCCATTTGAGCTGTCACCTTATTGATTTTCTTTGTAGAGCGTCTGTCCATTGATGTGATTGGGGTGTTAAAGTCTCCTACTATTATTGTATTCCCATCAATTTCTCCTTTTATGTCTATAAGTCTTTGTTGTATATATTTGGGTGCTCCTATATTGGGAGTGTATAAATTGATGTGTGTAATCTCCTCTTCTTGACTGGATCCTTTTATCATTAAATAGTGTCTTTTGTCTTTCTTTACAGCCTTCATTTTAAAGTCTACTTCAATATGAGTATTGCAACTCCTGCTCTCCTGTCTTTCCCATTTACGTGAAATATCTTTTTCTATCCCTTCACTTTCAATATATATGTGTCCTTTTCCCTAAGGTGAGTCTCTTGTAGAGAGCATATTGTAGGCTCTTTTATATATATTTTATATATTTTTATATCTTTTATATATATATATATATATCTTTCATATATATATATGTGTGTGTATATATATATATATGGTATCCCACTCTGTCTTTTGATTAGAGCATTCAGTCCATTGACATTTAAAGTTGTTGTTGTTGTTATTATTATTATTATTGTTATTATTATTTTGCTGTTTAGGAGCACACCCATGGCATATGAAAGTTTTGAGACTAGTGGTCAAATCACCAGCTGCAACTGCTGACCTATGCCACAGCCATAGCAACATGGGATTCAAGCATCATTGGCGACCTGTATCACAGCTCATGGCAACACCAGATCCCTGACACACTGAGTGAGGCCAGGGATCATACCCGCATCCTCAGTCGTATTCATTTTTGCTGTGACACAATGGTAACTCTAAGGTAATTATTAATAAATATATATTTATTGCCATTTTAATCCTGTTTTCCAGTTGATTCTATGTTTTTCCTTTGTTCCTTTCTGTTGTTTGGCTGGTTTCCTTTTATTTTATGCTTGTGTCCTCTTCTTTTTAGTTGCTGTGAATGATTGTTTAGTTTTGATTTGTGACTTCCCTGCTTTTCAAGTATGTTAGCCCCTTCCTATATCTGCTTGCCTTAGCCTGATAGTCATACAGGCTCAAACACATTCTAAGAAAAATAGAGGCTAGACTTCCTTGCCTTCCTTCCCCACATTTTCTTATTTTTAAGTCCTTTTTTAACATCTTTATGTTGGTCCTTTTGCTTTTTTTTGTCACTTTTACAATAGGTTTTCTTTTTTTTTTCTTTTAGAACTATATATTGGCTTATTTAAGTGATTACTTTCCAATTGTGACTTCCTACATCCTGTTTCTTCTTCTTTTTTTTTTTTTATTATTCATAGGATCCCTTTCAATACTTGTTTTTGAATGGGTTTAGTTTTGCTGTACTATTTTAGTTTTTGTTTGTTGGAGAAACTCCTTATTTCTCCTTCTATTTTAAATGATATTCTTGCTGGGTAGAGTATTCTAAGCTGTGAATTTTTCCCTCTTAGAATGTATCTTGCCACTTTTCTGGCCTGTAGTGAGTCTGTAGAGAAATCAGCTGATAGCCTTATGGGGGTTCCATAATAATTAACTCTGTTTTTCTCTTGCTGCTTTTAGAGTTCTTTATCTCTTACTTATGCCAGTTTTATTTCAAGTCTTGGTGTGGGCCTTTTTGGGTTCAGCTTGTTTGAGGCTTTCTATGCTCCCTGGATCTTGATATCTGTTTTCTTTAGATTTGGAAAGTTTTCTGCCATAATTTCTTCAAATATATTTTCTATCCCCTTTTCGTTTTCTTCTCTTTCTGGAATCCCCACTATGTATGGATTGGTCCACTTTGTATTATCCCATAGATCTCTTATATTGCTCTCATGTTTTTTCTTTTGGTTTTCTGTCTGCTCTTCTGTTTGGGTAATTTCCATTATTCTATCTTCCAAGTCACTAATTTGTTCTTCTACATTATTCATTCTTCTCTTCAGTGCCTTTAACTCACCCTGCCTCTCTGCAAATGAATTTTCTATTTATTTTTACTTCTTATATTTTCTAGTTCCTTTCTAATGTAATCTGCATTGTTCATGTTCTCTAAATTCCTTCGTATTGCTCTTAATTCCTTCATTATTTTCACTATCTCCTTTTTGAACTTGATGTCTTAGACTGTAGAGGTCTGTTTCATTATTTGCTTCTTCAGGAGAATTCTCCTTTCTTTTAACTTGGAATGGTTCCCAATATTCTTCATTTTGCTTATATTTTTCTTATGCTTTGAGTTTAGGGAGAACAGCTACTATAGTCATAGAGGGCTATTTATATAGGAGAGCATCCATGAGTATTTTATGGGGCCATACTACTTATTTTTGTCATGAGGGCTGCTTTGGTGTCTCTTTCCTCAGTGTGTTCAGGCTGTTATCCCCTTGATAAGGTTCTGTGTGTGTTTCCAGGGAGACAGAGGCAGTGGTCAGGGCTAGTAGCTAGTGCTTGGTTGCTAGGCCATTGACAGTGGCAAGGACCTGTGGGGTGGTGATGAATGCTGTTCCTATTTGTAGGGCCCTGGGAAGTGGCAGTGATCTTCAGGCAGATGTAGGCACCACCGAGAGTATTTTGCAGTGGCAGCAGCAGGGCATGTGCATTCTCAGGGGAGTGAGAGCAACAGCAGGTGGTGCTTGGTTTCATTGCCCTCCTCTGTGCCAACCTCTGAGGTGACTGGAGCCTCAGGTGTTCCCTATTCACAGACCCCTAGTGGTGGCAGGCCACGCCCACCTCTTGTATCTGAGATGAATGAAGTGGTTCGCCCTTGCCGCCTGTAGACCACACAGGCAGCATGTGTCACATTTAGTCTCTCCACTGCCCTTAGCATGTGGAAGAGGTGCCTGATCACCCACACGTAGCCTGCACAAGTAGCACCCTATCACCCATAGCTGGCACAGTCAGCGCCTCATCACCTGTAGCCTGTGCCAGATTCACCCTGCAGCCTGTGCCCATGCCAAAGGTGCTCTGCCCTCTGAGAGCTCATGAATGCACAAAGACAGATATTCCTGTCAGTCCACCCTTCCTCCCCTCACCTTCCCTAACAATGGTGCCTTCTTCTGCAAGCCCAGACCTCCTCCCGAGTTCCCTCAGCTGTGGCGCTCTGCTCCCCAGCCCTTGGTGCCCACTCCCTAGCCTCTCAGGCTGTCTCCACACAGACAACCTTAGCCCTCTCCTTGAAACTGACCTCCTAAGCTCGAGTCTTGGTGCCCAGCCCCCACCCAAGCATTTCATGCTGTGGTGTTCGTGGGCAGTGGTACTGATGGTCTGTGTGTCTCTCACTCTGTTTTGCCCTCCTCAGTCCAGCTGCTGCACTTTTCTCCAAGATTTTGAGGTCCCTCCATCTTAGCTGATCTCTCTATTGTGGCTTCCCAAGGTTATAGTCCCTCTTTAACAGCTCTCTCTCGGAAGTGCTAGTCCTGTCCTAATTCCTTTTCTCTCTCTCTCTATTTTTTCCTTGTGTTCTTTATTATGTGGAGGGTTTCTTTCCCTTTTTGGAGGTTTGAGGTCCTCTGCCAACATGCATTAGATGTTAGAATGATGCAAGTGATCAAAACTACACAGTTTTTTTTTTAATGTGTGTTTGTGGGAGGTGAGCACTGTGTCTTGCTTCTCTCCCTTCTCGATCCCTTCTTACTTATCCTTTTTATAACAGTTAATTGAATAATTGGTACCTAAACTTAAAATGTTAGTGAACATTTGCCAGTGTTGCATTAGTAAAATTATTTGTGGAATGATTAGAATATTATAATGAGAAGTCCAGAGAAACCAAATGATTAGAGATTTGTGGAGAATCTTACTTGAAAGTCTCAACTCCCTGCCTTGAGATCCCTGTAATTAGTCACATATCTGTTTTAGCAAAAAATAGCTCAATAAGAAAATATATCCACCAAAAAGCTTTATGTTAATATATATAGTTTATTTTATACAGTTCAAAATAAAATACTTATAATAGCATAGGGTTAGTTTGGTAGAAAAGAGGTAAGATTCTTAAAGAAACCAAATGTTTTCCCTTGCATTTCTTACTCCTTATGAAAAGCCAGCAGATTTTCTTTACATGTGGACCTACTCATATGGTTTCTTAAATAGATCGTGCTCATTTTACTTTTATTCTTTCCCAATATCTTTTAAAATTTAGTGAGAGCTGGGCAGATATAATTCCCTTCTCTAACTTCTGTGTTTTGCTCTATAAAGTCATATATCTTCCACAAGTCAAATGATATAATAGCCACCCTAGGATGACAAGCTAACTTTCCTGAGTGCACCCAGGTCACTCTGATATCCATCTTAGATGATCAGTCTAGAAAAGGGTATGTTAAGGCATAGAGGTGACATCTTTGCTTACATCTTTATCAGGGTACAATTGACATATGATAAACCACACAATTTAAAATGCATAACTTATTTTGACATATACGTCAACCTATATAAATGTCATAAAACCATCACCACAATTAAGATATTGAACATAACTATCATCTCCGGAATTTTCTGTGTGTCATTCTGGATGCCTCCCTTCTGCCCCTTCCTGCTCCCCTTTCATCCCATCAATAGGGAACTACTGATAGAGTTTATGTCAGTGTAAGTTAATGTCCTTTTTATAGAACTTTACATAAATGGCTCGTAGAATATATACTAGGTTTTTTATTTTTGGCCACACCCATGGCATGTTGAAGTTCCTGGGCCAGGTATTGAGCCTGCACCATGGCAGTGACCCAGACTGCTGCAGTGACACCACCATATCTTTAACCCATTGCACCACAGTAGAACTCCTGTGCTGTTTTTTAAAATAGTTATTAGTTTATTTTATTAATGTTGATTCACAATGTTGTGCCAGTTTCTGCTGTATAGCAAAGTGACCCAGTCATATATATATATATATATATATATACACACACATACATAAATATATATATACCTTGTATTATCTTCCATCATGTTCTATCCCAAGAGATTGTGTATAGTTCACTGTGCTGTATAGGAGGACGTCATTGCTTATCTATTCTAAATGTAATAGTGTGCATTTACTAACCCCAAATTTCCAGTAACCAGCACCCCCCCCCCGCCCCACACAGGCAACAATAAGTCTATTCTCTGTGTTTCTGAACCTGTTTCTGTTTTATAGATAGGTTCATTTGTGCCATATTTTAGAATCCACATATAAGCGATATCATGTGTTGTTTTTCTGATTTCACGTTGTGTAAGAGTTTCTAGTTGCATCCATGTTGGTGCACTTGGCATTAGTTTGTTCTTTTATATGTCTGAGTCGTATTCCATTGTATATATTCCTGTGACTGGCTTTTTAAACAAATCATAAGTATTTTGAGATTAACCTATGCTACTAGGTGTAGCAATAGTTTGTTCATTTTTATGCTGACTTGTATTTTATATTTATTCCACAAGTTTATCCATTCACCTATTTATAAATATTTTTCTACGTTTTGGCAATTATAAATAAAATTGCTATGAACGTATATGTACAAGTCTTGGTATGAATATATACTTTATTTCTTATGGATAAATGCCTAGAAATGAACTAAGTTATATACTATGACCTCTACTAGGTAAAATTTGCCTTTTCTTAATATTTTTATCTCAAGTTATTCAGTGCAAAAAGGACATTCTAAGGATTTGTAACTCACCAGTTTAAAAATACATTAGCTCTGGGAGGGGGGGTCCCAGTAACATACATTCAGTCTATCTTTATTTTTGGGCAGCTGTAACAGAGGGTGCCGTTCACCTAACTTGTGATCCACATCAATTATGTTCTATAGCTCCTCTCTTCTTTTGTGTCTCAAGGGCTTTCTCCAAAGTTCAGAAACTGTATCATCCTGTAAGCAGGATCAGCCTGAAAGAGGGGAGGGCATATAACACTGTGAGTCTGCCGTACAGATTTCACATTTGTCAGTTCCTTCAATCATGTGAGATTAGAGTAACTCTTTCTCCTTCCCCTTCTCTTTTTCTCTCCATCTTCCCCTGATCTCTCTCTTACTGATTCTGCTCTCTGGAGAATACTGACTGATACCCATACATTCACATATATGTGTACATCATATAGGCACACACACCCTGCACGTATGTACAGATGTAGACAAGAATGGTAGGGGTAGAAAATGGCTGAATTTCATGGGAACTCTTGCCCTTCATGGAAAAGCTCATTGACTCTCAGCAGAGAAGGTGTGATTGCCTGCTCTACGTTATATAAACAAACGCTTTTTACAAGTTATTATTGTTTCTCTCCTTGTTTTCCCTTTATTTGACAAATCCCAATATATAAAATGACAGACTGTGAACATACTTTCAGGAAACTGTAGGATTTTATTTTTCACTACGAAATTTCTTTTCCAAACTAAGGAGCTTTAAAAACTTAAAAAAAAAAATCAGCAATGAGATTGTAAGTGTGAGTCTCCATGGAACACTAATGAGATTTTAAGTACTAAAAGTCATTTCCACAAAGTGGAAACGCACTGATATAACTGCATTCAATTCATTTCTAAATTTGGTGCAACTTACAACATCATGGGTAAGAAAAAGAAAGAAAAAGGCCTACAGTTTAAGAAATTGAGCCTTGATAATGAAGAAACCTTTATTATTTTCAGAAACAAGAGATAAACACAAAAGAAAACAAAAACAGTAGAAGCTCAAGACACAGAGTTTGTTATAACTCTATTTGAATTCTGACTATAACTGTATGTTATTAACTCTAAAATCATTTGAGTAAGTCAAAAAGTTGGAGCTTATTTATAATACATATAATTTATAAAGAAAACTGTGATAGTGAAATTGTTCATTTCTACTGTCGTAACAACTTTTTCTTTTTATGGTGGCTGAATTAATTGGACACAGACTGGTTTCAGTGGTTAAAATACCCAAGCCACTAAGATTGTCTGTGGTTTAGTCATTTCACACATAGTTGCAGGTTGTCTTACTCTGGCAAATTCCAAATCATAGCTCTAGTTGAGGACAGAACAACAAACAAGGCAAAAACATGAAATTAGTTTTTTCATGCAAATACTGTGTAAAGTATTTAAAATAATGATTTTGTATTTTACAAAAGTAAACTACATCTTTTAAATTATTATAGTTGATTTACAATGTTCTGTCAGTTTCTGCTGTTTAGAAAAATGACCCAGTTATACATAATACACATTCTTTTTCACATATTATCCACCATCTTGTTCCATCACAAGTGACTAGAGATATAGTTGCCTGTGCTATACAGCAGGATCTCATTTGCTGTAAACTACATCTTATTAATGAAATATCTTTTGATTTATTTTTGGTACATGACTATGTTGATTAATCAATGCTTATAAAAGAAAAAAAACCTTATTAAAGTTTACATGGGGCCAAGAACTATTCTGTATGCTTCAAAAATCAACACATTCAATGTTCAGAAGAATTCTTTGAGATCAGCACTTTTATTATGCCAATTTTCTTGATAATGATCTTGAGTCAGAGGTTGGCTAAGCATAAGCATAGACAAAGGTTGGCTAAGTACTTTGTCATGGAGTTGGCAAGTGGGAGAATCAGGCCCTCTAAGTCCAAATCTTAAGCACTATGCTATATAGTTTTACAGATAACTGTGAAGATCGATATCAACTTTTTCCAATTTGTAATCAAGGTGAGAATATATAGGATGTAAAGTCACAGTGGAATTTTTTAAAAACTATACTGAAAGCAGCAGTGCGGCAGAGTCATTCCTTCCTCAGTAGAGCTTTGAGCTGGACTTCCGGTTAGCCTTTCATGTTAACACCTTTTAAAAATCTAATCATGACAGTAGGATATACAGCAAACGTAATATTATATGTAAACTGGAATGATGCATATCTAATACATGCTTCGTGAAAGAATTCTTGTTGAGTCAAAAAGGCTAAACATCACTCTGTTTAGTAATGACTTGTGTCTCATTAAAGAATATCTTTTATAGTACCTCTTAAATTAGATTGAGTTGAGCCATTAACCCCTAAAAGGGAAAATACTTGCAGTTGTCATAGATTCTCTCTCATAAGTAAATTTTGGTTTCTCCTTCAGGCCTTGACTTCTATTTTGAGTTCTAAACATTTACTTTTTTTTTCCCTTTTTAGTATTATCAAGAGATTTCATGGCATAACTGGCATACTATAATTGATTTATGATTTAGTTCATTTCTTTAATATGGAAGGGCAAGAGGTCAAAATATGTCATATTGTAAAATAGATTAAAAATGTATGAAGCCATTTTCATGCTATCCTTCTGAGTATGAACATAAAAGAGTGACGTAAAATACCTGAAATAATGATGCATTAACTTCAAGTAGCATCGAACATAACAATAGTGAACAGTTTGTATATCTAATCCCAGGTGACGCTTTCTCACTGGATGAAGTGATATTCTCCAGCAACTGATGGATGAGAGATAGTAGGATCCTGTGCCAAAGAAAAATAATTAGATATAAAATCATCTATGTGAATTAAGGACTGTTTTTAGGTCAGGGTGACATTGCCATCATTCCAGTATAATGGGACAGTTAGTTTCCAGTGAGAACCCAATTAGTTAATTTTTACATATAACTGAAGCAATACATTTTTAGCTTTATGTAAAGTAAAGCATGCTTCAGGTTCTTCTTCTTTTTATTTTTTTATTTTTTTTTACTCTTTATGGCCACATTTGCGGTATATGGAAGTTCCCAGGCTAGGGGCTGCAAATCAGAGCTGCAGCTGCCAGCCTACACCACAGCCACAGCATCATGGGATCTGAGCCACATCTGCGACCTACACCACAGTTCATGGTAACACTGGATCCTTAACCCGTTGAGCAAGGCCACTGATCGAACCCACATCCTCATGGGGATCCTAGTTGGGTTTGTTACTGCTGAACCATTACAGGAACTCCTGGGTTCTTTTTATTTTTCAAGTTTTATTTATTCAGAATTGTTTCCGATTTAATCAAGTTAATTTATTTAGATATATACATTTTATTCAATTGTTTATTGTGTAACCGAGTTAATTTATATAGCTATATACATTTTATTTATTTGTTTATTGTGTGCGTATACCTTAATTTATTCTTATTGGTGGATAATGTTTTCCTCATACTTATGAATAAGACTGTTAGGTGCATTCTTAAAACATGAATATGTCATTTGGGGCAAATGTTCATGAATTTAGTAGGAGTATGATTAATAAGTCATAAGAAAGTACTAACTTCACTTGACAGGTGCTGAAGTATTTCCTAATGTTTTTATACCATTATACACTACTACGAGCATTATACAAAATTTCTAGTACCTCGACATCTTAGTACAGTCAATCAATGTGTATTTATTTTATCTGTCCTAATGGGCATGCAGTATATTTCACTGTAGTTCTAATTTTTATTTCCCTAACTCTTAATTAGGTCAAACAACTTTTTCTCGGTAACCTCATTACCCTCTCTTTTGCAGTTTATATTCAAGGCCCATACCCATTCCATTGTTGTTGTTATTCACTGTTTTTTACATGAGTTTGAAAGAGTTTTCTAAACAGAAATCATAGTTTTAGGGCAAAATATCATAAATATTTTCTCTGAGTTTATAGCTTGCCTTTAATTCTCTCATGTTTTGTGATAAACGTAATTTATTTTTTGAATACCATACAACTTCTCAGTCTTTTGCCTTTATGATTATTACTTCTTATGTCCTATTCAAGGAATTTCTCCTTAACATGGAAATCATAAATGCCATTTTTAGAAGTCTATAACACTTTTGTCTTTTCCATTTTTAACTATAATCCCCTGGGAATTTATTTTGTCTTGTCATGTGTGAGTCCAATTCTTATTTTAAAAATTATGGATACACAATTGATCAAGCACCGTTTAGTAAACTAGCTCACTATTCCTTCTCCCACACAGCATCAATGTTATCATAAATCATGTGTCTGTATTTCTTTGTCTGAGCCCTCCATTCTCTTCCATCAGTATGTTCGTGTATCCTTGGTCCAGTACCACACTGCCCTAATTATTTACACAGAGGTCCATATATTCAATAAAGTAAGTCTTTTTATTTTGTTATTCTTCATCAAAAGTGCTAGTTTTTTTAAAGTATAATTGACACTTAACATGTTAGTTTCAGGAGTACAGCATAATTATTTAATAAATTTATATATTGTGAAATGATCACTACTGTAAATCTAGTTAACATCCATCACCACACAATTATGACTTTTTCTTTTATGTTGAGAACTTTTAAGATAAGTTCTTTTAGCAACCTCCAAATACACAATACAGTATTGCTAATCTATTCTTGACTCTTATATATATATATATATATATATATATATGTATGTGTATGTGTATATAACATTTGCATATACATATATGTTTGCAATCTCTTTGTTCAACTAAAGGAATAATGAGATATTATTAAGTTATGGATCAATTTGTAGAGAAGTTACGTGCATACAATACTAAATTTTCTGAACGGTTTACATATCATACCCGCTATTTATATAGGTCTTCTTTAATTTTCCTTAATAATATAAGTTTTTAACATATAAACCCTGCACACATTTCATTACATTTATTCACGGACACTGATGTTTCTAATGTAATTTAAAGTGCAAATTTAATTTTTAAAATCCCTGTGTCCTTATTTCTAGTATATAAGGATGTTTTAATGTTCATGTGATTGAATTTATATGTAACAACCTTAATAAAATCACTGCTAATTTTAGTCTTCTGTGTATATATTTTTGTATTTTCCCCAGTCATTTTATGGCAATAATTATTTTTTCCTTTTCATTCTTTTTTTTAACTTTTATCCTTGTCTTACAACATTTGCTAAGACCTAACACAGTGTTCAATAGAAACAGTGATAGCAAGCATCCTTTACTCATTCCCGTTAAAATCATGAACGGTTATTTTTTAATTATAGTTATTAATATTATTTTATGTTTTTGTTTCTTACATAGTTTTTATTCCTCTTCTGAAGTTCTCAATATTTCTTTTTTCCTTTACAAATATCTTAGGTATAGATAATTTAAAGTCAGATAATGGCAATACTTTAAGCTTCTGTGTATTTCTTTCTATTGTCTCTTGCATCCGTTTAATGTTGTTCATGTTGTCTTCTTTCACTATATGCCTATATATTTTTGTGTTATAGATATATTTTAAAGGTTGGGGCAGTAATTTGTTAATAGGAATATATCATTTTTCTTCAGAGAGATTTTGTATGTGGTTCTATAAGGGAGATAAGGCATTACTAGCACTCTGGTATCACCTTAATCTAATTTTAAAGAATGAGATGATTTGAAGTTGAGCTATAATTGACTTTCATTTTAAGGGCACAGTCTTTTAAGGCTCTAATCCGAAGTTAAATTTTTAAGAAAAACTGCTTCTTTTATTATGCTCTGAATTCCAGCCCATTATTCTAGTCCCATGACCCAACTGAACATGTTGCTCAAAGCAATGCTCACTTCTCAGGAAACTGGCTGATTGCAGGACTGGAATAAGAAAGACACAGAATGAGCCTGGACTATATTATTATACAGAAAAGTAAGAAATCACTCAAAAAATGATAGGGACATATCAAAAAGATAAGCCACAGTTTTTGAGGCTCTTACCAAATATGGAACAGTTTGAGCCTCAAAATCATGAAATACAAAGATCAATTATAAATCATTACAAATATACAAATCAAAGAGTCTATAGCCACAATAAATGTAGACATTTATTAGTTAATTAATTAATAAGGCATAAAGTTGGGCTCTTGCTCAAATATATGTGTCAAATATATGTACTCATATGTACCATTCTGAAAAATAATTTAAAAAAATCTTAAAAGTGTCTTTAAAATGATAGGGAGTGAGAAATCCTGTAAATCTAGTTCTATACAAAATTAAAAAAAAATCCCTCATAAATTAAGGTAAAGAAAACTGTGATAAGAGCAGAGAAAATTTATCATTATTAGAAGTGCATTAAAAGAAATAGTAAAGAAAGTGTTTAGCCTGAGGAAAACTATTAGCAAAATAGAACGTTGAGTTTGTAATAAATGTAAGAAATAAAGAGCACTGGTGATAAATATGTTGCCAAATACAAAGGACTATTTTGTTTCCTATCTTAATTTCCTTATAAAGAGAACTGACAATTTTAAACAAATAATTACTTACGGCATTTATAACATAGAAGTAAAAAATACCAACACTAACAAAAACGATGAGATTGCCTAATAGGATTTTTGATTAATGAAATTATACTGTCATAAATTTCTTGCAATTAATCTGAACTATTAAAACCAAAATTGGGGAGTTCCCATCGTGGCTCAGTGGTTAACGAATCCGACTAGGAACCATGAGGTTGCGGGTTTGATCCCTGGCCTTGCTCAGTGGGTTAAGGATTCGGCATTGCCGTGAGCTGTAGTGTAGGTTGCAGACGAGGCTTGGATCCCGTGTGGCTGTGGCGAAGGCCGGCAGCTACAGCTCCTGTTAGACCCCTAGCCTGAGAACCTCCATATGCCGCGGGTACGGCTCTACATAAGGCAAAAAGACAAAAAATAAAGAAATAAAACCAAAATTATATATAGATGGTAACATTATATGTGTACATATAATTTCTAAAACAAGTTCTCAAAGGGCATAAAGAATTATACCTAAAGGCTATAAATGAATAAAATAAAATATTAAAAAATATTTTGTTAACTTGACGGGCAATACGAAAAGAACAGAAGGAAGATACAAGAAGAAATAAAAGCAGATATGGAAATCAAATGATAAGATATTATACTGAAACTCCGAAGGTAAAGGAGAACTGCCACATTGATGGAGAGGGGAAGATCATAATATGCTATTCATACGCTATCTAAGAGATGCACTTGGTACAAATAAGCAGGCAAGTTGAATGTGAAAGCTGGAACAAGATATTCGAATCCAGGTATATACGTAAGACATAAATTGGCCATGAAAATATAAGAGCAGGCCTCTGGAAAGAAATATTACAAATAATATGGATAATTTCGTAGTGAAAATATGCAAGTCAGTTCATAAGAAATGAAACTCATACATTTTGAGCCTATACTTTTAGCTTTAAAGTATGTGAAGGAAAAACTGACAGAACTAAGAAGAGATTAGACAAACTCACAATTACAATGGGAGATTTTAACACCCATTTCTCAGATTTTAACCTGGATGCAGGTTGTTACTCTATCCTTTAAGTAATATAGATTTCTTTCATCTTTACGTTCTACAATTCAAACAAACTTATCGGCTATTCCTTCTTAAACGGTTCATTAGCTTTTAAAGCAGATTGCCTCTTTCTATATTTACTGTTTTTTTTTTTCCTAAAAAGCCTAGCTGAGGTTTTAGCTCTGGCCCAGTAGGCAAAATCATCTCTGTTTGCTTGAAGGTCTGAGAATCAAACATTGCTACATGGATTGATTATTCTCCAGATTTGACACATAACCCCTATCAAGAGAATTTAAGAAATACTGTCAGGCGGAGTTCCCATTGTGGCTCAGTGGTTAACGAATCCAACTAGGAACCATGAGGTTGCAGGTTCAATCCCTGGCCTTGCTCATTGGGTTAAGGAGCCCGCGTTGCTGTGGCTGTGGCGAAGGCCGGCAGCTACAGCTCCTGTTAGACCCCTAGCCTGGGAACCTCCATATGCCGCAGGTGCGGCCCTAGATAAGGCAAAAAAGAAAAAAAAAAGGACAAAAAAAATACTGTCAGGCAAGGAGAAATCCCCCCCCCAACTTCTTTTGGCTGGTCTAATAATTAGGTTGACAAAAGACAGATAAAACAGGAGAAGAAAAATCTAATTTGTATATATGGAAGTCTCCTAGAAATAGGACCCAAGAAGTCCTATTTATACTTTTACACAAAGAAACAGTAACTTTGTAAGAAATTGACAGGAAATGGAAATTTAGGCTTTAAATATTTAGTGAAGAATCTAAACAGAGTTTGGGTTTGGGCTAGTAAATTAGTAAAGAAGTAACAAGGTTTGTTTATGTAAGCTTTTCATCCTAGAATTCCTTCTCTCTGTCAATGAGGATGCCTCTCTCCTCTGGTAGGAAGAGTGCCATTAACCTGGAAGATTTAGATCCTGCGTTTAGGGAATACAGAGGAGGGTCAGACTGCCCTTTTTGCACTGGAAGCTTTTCTCCAGTAACTTTAATTCAAGATGATCAAAATGCCTTTGTGGCATATTTTTGGGCAACCTCCTTTGAGGCCCAACAATACCCTAAGATATGACTGTGTCTGCGTGTGTCTTAAAAAGGTCTATAGAAAGACAGTAATATAGAGACCATAGCAGGAAGTTAGGATGAAATTTTACTCCGGCCTCACATTTTTCTTGCTCAGGTCTAATGGTATTCAGAATTTGGTTTCATCAGCAGGGGTGAAAATTACAATCACGCATAGAAAGTAAATCTTTTTATTAGGTAGAACATATAAAGTGCAAAAACAATTGGTAATGCCTATACTGACAGATACAGTAACAGTTATGAAGGCTGTAGAGCACTGCTAAAGTATTTATTTGACATTTATTAAACAGAGTTTAATGGTAGTGACATTTTAATCTAATTCATCAATTTAATAGTTTCCATGAAAGTGCTCCATTTATTTAGATGCTCTCTGTTTCTTATTCTCACTAATCATTTTTGTTCATTTGCTATTGAAATAGGTTGTTTTGAAATAGTGCATTACAATCGGAAGAATATAGCTTTATAAAGCATTATATTTAAAAACCTATCCAGATTAAGAAATAGTAAGTAATTATAATTTTATAGGATTATTTTTTCATTTGTCTCAATGACGGTAAATCGTTAGGCTTGAGAAACCGTCCATACGGATCTATAGATACACGCCAGAGGTCATTTGTGGAAACATAATCATACAGTATTATGAAGTCTCAATTTATAATGGGTTTTCTCCCGAAAAAATCTTTAGTAGTAATCTCTTCTAATAAACATGATTAATCTGATAATCATCAAGGGAATTTTAGCTTCACATTTCTTTACCAGATCAGTAGACCCCCTAGGATGAAATAATAAGTAGACAAATGATGTTCTGCTCCTTTAGGGTAGATATTTTGTACCTGAGATATTTCTAGTACTGATCTAAGTATCTAAGTTAATAAGTAATCAATCAGGTTCTGGCACTTTGAAGATTTGAGCTTTAATGGATTTTTATTTCTGTTGACTGGTTTTCACTGCTTGAGTGTAGGATGATTAAAGGCAGATACCCATCTTCCTGCCTATGATTACCTCAAGAATGGTCATAAGGAGAAGAGAGAATTATTAAATATGAATTTAACTAATGTGAGTATTGCATGATACAATACAAATTTTTTGGTATTATTTATGACTTTTTGTAAAGCTGGCCTAGTAAAATTGGTCTAGTCTGAGGAATTGCTTTTCTCTAATCATCCTAGATAGATTGCTTCTGAAGGAACATGTGTTAATGTTGGCATGTCTTCAGGGAAGTCCATTTGGCTGGTCCTGAAGTACTGTTGTATGACGGTCTGGACCATAGAGATGTTGTTGATATCCAGGATTTCTTGGTTGTTAATTGATAATAATGATTACAAATTCTTACTATAGTATAGCTTAAATAGCATCTTATTTACACTGAGAAACATTGCCATCAGTGTAACTTAAAGTGATCTGGTGTTACTCTCTTTTAAAAGAAATTTTCATGTGAAAGTGAATTTTTATACCCTGAAAACAATACAAGATAAATTATTTATAGGGTGTGAATATTAAAAATCTTCCAACTTTATGTATACATTTTATATCTGTCTCCACATCAAGGATGGATGTGCTAGGTAGAGATATTTTTCCATCTTGCACGTTGGAGTTGGAAAATTTCTTTTCTCAATCATGTTTTGGTAGATTTTCCCCGTATCCAGTGGTCTGGTGAAAAATGTTTAACAAACTAGCTCTTGAGAAAACAATCTAATTTAGTGTTTGCCAGTGTGTGTGGTGTATGTATTATCACCATGGCCAAGTTCAAGCCACCAGTATTCCTGAATGTACAGCGGGGGAAGAGATGTATGTAGCCCAGCTCTCACAAGTCAGCCCCTGCTGGCATCATTAAACCACTGCAATGGCTCTCTTTCAGATACTGTTTTATAAACTTCCACCACTGAACAATTAGTATTCTTTTGAAAGGTCTTTACTTTAAATATATGCGATTATAATCACATATTAACATTTTGGACCTCAAAATGACTACATTTTTTTCTGATCTATCATACTTTTATGGTTTTATTTTCAGAAGTCATTCTTATTTTCAAGTTCTTAGGGTGCTCTTGTTAATTGATTCCGTGTATTATCCACTCCAGACTTTATATTATGTTTTCTTAATAGCACCTGCATCAGGATCTCTGAGAAAGGGGACTTGAAATCAGTATTTTAACATATTCCTCTGTAAGAAGATGGCTAAACTTTGAGAACTTCTATTCTAAAAGACCTGCCTTTTCCTTAAAGATAAAAGTCTATTTTAACATAATATAGCCAAAAATGCGGTCAAAACAGAAGTGGATAATTGGAGAATAAACAATCGTGGGAAGTTAGTTTTAGGAGTTCCTGAAACTATAATCTTGATGATCTTGACTTTGGAATAAGGACTTATGTATAGGTTTTCTTTAGTTTTGTCATCTAGTGAACAGATGATTTTTGGTGGTAGTTCTCAATAGTCAGGTACAGCAGAATTCCCTGGTGAGGTTAAGTTTGTATGTAATTAATCCACGTGATACTGATGAGCAGCCAGGATTGAGAACCACTTCCAACAAGGATCCCAAATTTTCTGGTTTCATGACACTCACAGTTATATTTTGCTGGAACCCCTACATCAGTTAACAAAATAACTTGGAGTTTTGAGTATTTTTCTCACTGTACTTGCGTTTTAAGCAGTTTGCAAAATCTGAGCTTTGAAGAGAGCTGATGTCATTGAAGAAATACAGTGTGATCATGAGTTGGTAGTTTCTATTTCTCTTGAAAATGTAAGATATCTAAGAGTGTTCTCTGTAACTCCCTGGGGCCCCTTGGCACACAATTTGGGAACTAGAGACTTACAGAAAAAATTTTATGAGAATGCCCAAAGCAATTAAAAAAATCCCAAAACAGAGTGATAAAGAGCAAAATAACTTGATCAGAGCCAGGATTAAATTTTGTTTTTATCAATTTTCAATTTTTCTGTGATAAAGATAAAGGTGACAATGATGATAAAATAACTGGCATTTAATGGGAACTAGCTATGTGCTAATCACTACATTTTATATCTTTTCACAATTTTTTGTAACAAATCTAAGAGGTACAATTATCTCTTAGTTTTTAGGTATGAAAAGTAGAAGCTTAGGGTTTTGGCCACTCCCAAACTAGCAAGCGGCACAGGCAAATACGGAAATGGTTTATTTGTGAATTCATCTTGATAGGAATATACCTTCATCATTAAGAATAATAAGAATTAAGAAATTGGTGGTAAGACTGTGGTCTCAGTATAAGCAGGCAGATCAAAAATAAAGCAGTGACAAGACAAAGAATTCCTGTGGTAGATACAGGTCTTGTAGAACTGGATAAAAAAATAATTACAAAATCCCAGTAGTTAGGAGGCATATGTCTTTGTGTGTGCATGTGTGTGTGTTTATGTGTGTGCATGTGTGCTCACATGTGCATGCAAACATGTCCTTGTTTGTATAATTATCAGATATTACATATAGACACATTCATAGTTACATTCAAGTAACTAGGGTTATGTCCAATTGCAAATGAGAATTAGAAGAGGCAAAAGAGTGTAAAACAAGATGTTAGAGGGGAGATAATGTATGATAGTAGGAAAAGGAAGAGAAGGAAGAGGACAGAGTAATGACAGCAGTTGCTGTCATCTTGTACCTTCCTGAACCTCTCAATCACTATTGCCCTTTACTTGAGATATTGAAACTCCTAAATATTTCTCTTGAGATAGCCCCTGTCCAAAGCATACTGTTAAATTTCAGCACACATTTTGGACTAAGGACTTTGTTTTTCTCTTTGAAATGTCCTTTTCTTCTTAGGAGCTTTGTGTTACTTCACACATGTTGAGTTCCAGAACTGACTGGGACAAAAAAGACAGAGTTCTTGAGTTGCTTGTTTACTGCCGAAAGCCTCTAATGACAAGTGCCGATTGTACCTATCAAGGAATACCAGGAAATAAAAAACTCCATGTAATGTCAGAGGTATGAGAGTCAATAGTTAAATCAGTAAAGATCCTCCAGACCCTTTGTTTTAAAACTTCTCTGTTTTTCATTTGCTGGAAAATAAGAAACTACACATAGTCAACTCTCCCCTCCATTTCTTCCCTGCCTTCTCCCCATACTAAAAATATCTTAGTCATTAGGTTTTTGGAACATATGCTGTTAGGCTGCATTTGTAATGGAAGTCGACCCATTTCTAAGAACCATGAGATGATGCTTCTGAAACCTCTATATTCACTCTAGTTCTTCATTCTATTTTCACTGCTTGATTGGGAGATCTGTTACACTTCCGTACCTCTTGATGTAATGCGTACAATCCCTGACACATGACAGTCATAAATATATTTTGAATGAATTAATAATATCTACCCCATTTAGATCTGTGTTATTGACTTAATAGTTTACATAGTGTATCTTAAGTCACAACTCTTTAATTGAGCATCTTTGGGTCAGATTTGCTCTGCTCATACAGAATTATCTAATGGCTGTTGAAAGATTTTCTAATGAGACTTACTCCAGTATATCAGCCTCTCTGATCTTATGCTTTAATCAGCTTATTTCTAGCAGCAAGTGCTGAATGACGCAGTCTAGTCATCATTCCAGTTGCAACTGACTGCTTTCTCTGTTGTTCTCTTGGTCTGGGAATGTCTGCCCACTTCTCTCATTCTTCCCTTCTTTGCTTTCTGTTACCACCTGTCAAAACACTCTTCTTCCCAAAATATGAGTGCAGACTTGCTCTTATAGAGAAGAAAAAAAAATTTTTTTCCCTCTACCCTTCTAGGTTCTTAGCTAAGGGCCCCCTGTAATAAAAAGAAAGATTAACAGGAGAAAAACACACAGTGTAATGGCATGCATATCTCCTGTATACATGGGACAGATCCAGAAAAACTGAGTAACTCCCTGAAGTGGCCCAAGTCACTACCTTAAATACTATCTCCAACTAAAGACAAAAGTTGAATAGGAGGAGTTCCCGTCGTGGCGCAGTGGTTAACGAATCCGACTAGGAACCATGAGAGGTTGCGGGTTCGATCCCTGCCCTTGCTCAGTGGGTTAAGGATCCGGCGTTGCTGTGAGCTGTGGTGTAGGTTGCAGACGCGGCTCGGATCCTGCGTTGCTGTGGCTGTGGTATAGGCCAGCAGTTACAGCTCCTTTTAGACTCCTAGCCTGGGAACCTCCACATGCCGCGGGTGCGGCCATAAGCCCGCGGCCATAAAATGACAAAAGGCAAAAAAAAAAAAAAAAAAAAAAAAAAAAAGTTGAATAGGAGAAAAGGCTAATTATGGGAGGTTATTAACTAAAGCACAGTAAATAAGGCTAAGGTCCTTAGGCAGATTTAAATCCTTGTTTTCTCTGATGATAAGAGTTTCTGGAGATTTAGACATTCTCTTCTTCCTAATTTGGAGAGAGACACCCTTACAAGTGGATATTTTCTGTATAAATGTTAATGTCTCTTACAAAAGGATAGCTTTTACCTGGTTTTCAGAGCTTCCACCTTGTCTGCTATTTTTTTTTTTTAATTACTAGTGCAAAATACTCCTTATGCTAAAGAAGCATATTTTGGGAAGGCATATTCTGCTCTTCTGCTCTTCCCGTGAAGATTTTAGCCGTTTCAGTGAGTTAATTTTTCTGGGTCTCTTCCGTGTGTGTGTGTGTGTGTGTGTGTGTGTGTGTGTGTAGTTAAAATTTTGTTTTACTTTCTCCTGTTAATCTGTCTTATGCCAGTTTAATGAAGATCAGCCAAAAAGACCAAGAAGGGCCGAAGAAAATTTGTTCCTCTCCAGCACATCTTATGCCTGCTCCCAGCAACATATTTGTTGTTCAGATGCTATTTCTCCTATCAGATGATGCTTATAAAATCAGCAGGGTCACTGGGATTTTTGAATACATAGAGTTTCTATTAAAAAAAAGTAATTCTAGAGATAGCAATTTGTAAAAAAGAGAAAATTGAAAAAGGAGGTTCAATATACTGCCATATGTGGCCCAAACAGTAAAATATGTCTTAATGTAGATCAAAGTTGATTGCCTCACTTGATGTGTCTTTCTACACGTTCCTTTTGTGTATGATAATGCCACTTGTGTGTAGTGGAGGCATAGAGGGGACCTGAATAGATAATGATGCTAATTTGCCTCATGCAGGAACAGTGCAAAAGTGCCCTTCTGCATTTACTGCTTTAGAGAGAAAAAGTTATGGGGAATTTGCTTTAGAAATACATGATAAAAAGGAAAATTGATCTTCGTCGATGTTTGTCCTCTTTTGTTGTTGTGGCAACAATATTGAATGCATTCTGGAAACTACTAATCAATTGCTGTCTTCCTCCTGACAATCCTTTCTGTCACTGTTTAATACTCTTTTATCTCTTTTCTCAGTACATGCTATATTAGTACTATTTGTTCACTTAAACATGTATTGAGTGCTTACCTATGGTCCACCCTGCACTAGTTGTTATGGGGAGTAAATATAAGTACAGAAGAAGGAAAAATACAGTTTCTGCCTTAAGATACTAGTTGTTCTCTTACTAACACAACCTACTGAAAGCTCTTTAACGTAGTTACAAGGAATGAAGTAAATATATATACATATATATTTTTTCTAAGTGAAAATATATATATATGTGTGTGTGTAGGTAGAAATACATATTACATCTGTATTTAAAACTTTAAACATATTTTCCACAATTTTCCTCTCTTCAACAAATTTTTCCTGATTACTTTAAAATGTAACACTAAAAGTCAACATTCTTAGAGTTCCTGCTATGATAAGCAGGTTTAGAATCAGGCATTGTCTTTAAGAATACAGCATTGACACAGCTGTGGCAGAGGTTGCACCTGAGGCTTAGATTTGATCCCTGGACTCAGAACTTCCATATGCTGCAGATGCAGTCAAAAAATAATAATAAAATTCAACATTCTTTAAGATAATGTAATGTTTTTACCACATCAATTCTATTATTATTAATCCATCTTAAAATAATTACGTTGCATTGCAGTAAAGTTTTTATCTTTTATTGGAAAATGTGATTGATTTTATAAGCATGGCTTTTATAGTTGTGACAGAGATAAAATAATTATAGGTTTTTTTTTCACTTCTCCTACTCCCAGAAACCAAGGTGGTTTGGAGATTTCCTGTTCTCCCCTGGTACTTAAGAGATAAATAGGGAATCTCAAACCTTTCACAGAGGTCCATATAACTAAGAAAGGAACCGGTAGGAAAAGGGCAGGGCAAAATCAGACTGACTTTGAAAATTTAGTAAACAAGAATGTTAAGGACAGAGAAAAGAGGTGCTTGAAGTCAGCTGCCGAACAGAGTTTGAGGAGAAAGAGAATGAAGAGAAAATTTAGGATATAATTAGAAAGCATGCAGTATCTTGACTTCGCTCTTTTCTTCTACCCTTACCACAGCACTGCCTCAAAAGGCATCAACAAACAAATACATGGTTAAGCTATGTTTAATGTATTTCATATGAAAATTAGCACAGTTACAAGTCTGAGCAGTGTATTAGGCTTATTTGGATGCCAAAAAATGGGAAAGTTTTTTACTCATATGATGTTAAGCAGGTGTCTGCAGCTTTTGTGACAATTTATTCATCAACTGATGTCCTTTTTACTTCTCTAAAAATGTTAAAGTTCAGCCAACACTTATGAGAGAGTTTTTATTTTAAATAAATATAAAGCATACCTAGGTCTCATCTTCAAAAATTCCAGTGCAATAGTCTGTGTAAGGCCCAAGAAACTATTTTCTAGAAGCTTCCCAGGTGATTTTAATGAATATCTGGTAACTAGAACCACTGCTGAATGTCCTGACAGATTTCATATTAGAGAGAATTGCCAGAAAAGGTGACTTGGTGTTATGGAGTGACTGAGCTGGATACAAAATGGCAGTGGAAGAGGTTTGCCTGATTTTAATAAACCTATGCACTGTGAAACCAATATTAATCAATACTTTGGTGAATTTTCATTTGTTTTTTAAGTAATTACACTAGACACATGTTTTATTTTTCTAAATTTCTGTATAGTTTCTGACTTCACTGACACCTTTAAAAACCCCTCTTCTCATTCCCCCAAATTGTATAGCTATTAACCTATGTTCTATTGTGGTATTTTCTATGTAGTATCAGTACGTCGTTTTGTGTGTGAAATAGCGGAAGGAGATGGGGTGAAGGAATGAATGCCAGTTATCATTACATTTTGAAATTAGCATCATGATACTTTTATAAAATGAATTGATAATGCTTTCCAAATATTTCTCTTTGCTATAATGATTTAAAGAACAGAAGACTTTTTTTTTTTGAAAATCTGAAAGATTTCTCTAGTAATCCAACTGGACTTTTCTTAGTACAATAACTATTTTTCTATAACTGTTTTTCAGATTTTGACTCTCATGATATTCAAACATTTTACCGTTTTCACTGATCATTTTTAATTAACTATATTATAAAATTATTCATTCATACATATTTTCAAAACACTAATTTATGTAAATTTTATTATAACATCTTTACTCCAAATATAAAGTCACATTCTTTTGCGTTTGTAATGTTAAAGTCTTTTTTTTTCTAGTTTGTCAGTGATTATTCCATTTTATCAGTATTTTCACAGAAGCAGGTCTTGAGTTACCTTTTTTTTTCTTTTTTAAACTGCATTTTCCCCTACATACTAATTGATTTAAGAAAGGAATCTTGGTCATTGACGTTTTCATTTTAAGATGTTAAAAAAATGGGGGTTCCCATTGTGGTTTAGTGTGTTAAGAACCTGACATAGTATCTGTGAGGATACAGGTTCAACCCCTAGCCTTGCTCAGTGAGTTAAGGATTCAGTGTTGCTGCAAGCTGTGGAATAGGTCACAGGTAGGGCTCAGATCTGGTGGTGTTGTGGCTGTAGCGCTGGCCAGCAGTTGAAGTTCCAATTGGACCCCTAGCCTGGGAACTGCCATATGTCACAAGAGAAGCTTAAAAAGAAAAAATAAAGATATGAATAAACTAACATGCTGTAGGTAATATAAAGAATTAATTTATAAAACATTTATCACAACAAGTATTTTTCTTTATCACAATTTAATAGACATGGACCACAAATTTATAGTTATAAGCTCCTCAGTAGGTTTTTGCACTATTTTTGGATTGGTTTTACTCTCTCTTGCTCTCTTTGTGTTCTAAGCTTCATATTTTTATTATCACTTAAATGTGATTTAAAAATTTTTTAAATACGTATGTATATTACATGAACATTCATATACAAATGTATTAATTTTTATGTAGATGAAGTTAGATGATGTTTTTAAAATAATTTAACCAAGGTTAATATGAAATTTCAATTGCGGAGTAAGACCCCGGACAAAACAAAACAATTTAAAAGATGGGCAATGTATTTTCTCCTTTCACATTCATATTCCTTGCAAATATTTCATTGAGCACCATTTTAATACTTTCTTTGTACTGGTAATTTTTAAATTCTTGTTATATCACACTCTTTTCTTCATCAATCAAATACCGTTGTGATTTATCATTACTTAGTTAATAAGGTATCACTCACTCCAAATCATTTCATCTAAACTTTCTATTCATAAATGCTTTGTTACGTAAAACATTTGTGCATTCATATATGCATATCAGTATGCTCACTTAAAACCAGTTAGTTTTCTCTGGGCATAGCTTTTAAATACTGTGAACAAAGAAAATGCATAGTTAAATATTTGCTTTAGAGTTGAGAAGGCTAAGACTCAGTCATTTTGATTCCTCACCAGATATCACACAGCTGGATAGTCAGAGGCCAAGAATTAAGTATCACTAGCTCCCAGTCGTTCAACTTTCCATACAGTCATGGTTTAATACAAAATTATAAATGTATACAGTAGCTGAAAGCATTTAAAAGTAAGAGATTCCCCATAATTCCTAGAGACACTGTATTAGTGCTAACCAAAATATTAGAAATGAAACTTCAAGTAAAACAGTGATTTTTTTATGTTCATGTGATATGATTATGATAATTCTAATCAAATTTGACTTAAATTATCCTCAGATTCTCTTTTGTCTGTTATTGTCTTAAAATTTCATTGCTTTCTGTTCTTTATGGTCCTTTGAGATACAATTTTTATGCGTTGATAATTTTATTGGTTAACCAGAACATTCTTAAAATATTGATATTTCATCAATAATCTGAAAAAATCACAACTCTATATCATGTCTTCAGATTCCATCGTTATTATTTAGACTCAATTTGTACACATGGATTTGGTTTCCTTAAGTGTAAGGATTCCAAGTGAAACCAGAAGAAAGAGTATGTTAAGAAATTTAAAATAAATTTTATTGGAGTATAACTGACTTTTAAAGTTATGTTAGTTTCAGGTGTACAGCAAAGTAAATCATCTATACATATACATATATCAGTTCCTTTTCACGTTCTTTTCCCATATAGGTTATTACACAATATTGAGCAGATTACTCTGTGCTACACAGTAGGTCCTTGTTACTTTCCTATTTTATATATAATAGTGTGTATATGTCTATTGTAACCCCCTAATTTATACTTCCTTCCTATGTTTCCACTTTGGTAAACATAAATTTGGTTTCAAAATCTTTGTCTGTTCCTGTTTTATAAGTGCTTTTGTATTATTTTTATTAGATTCCACATATTAGTGATCTCACTTGATGTTTGTCTTTCTCTGACTTCACTTAATATGATAATTTCTAGGTCCATCCATGTTGCTGCAAATGGCATTATTTCATTCTTTTTTATAGCTGAGTCTTTTGAACTGAAATTTACTTATAAAATACAATTCTAATTTTCCAAATACCTTGTACAGCTCTTTATCACTCTCTTTCTCAATGGCTGTTGTTCTCGCTCCCTCTCTCTGTATCACTGTCTCTTCCTTTTTGGTATGTAAACTTCCTTTCAAAAATTCTCATGGGAAGAAATTCTTTGCCCATGCATCATTAAGGCCTCATCTGTAGGGTGTATGAAAAGAGGAGTGAGTGTGAAGATAAGGTCCACATTATGACCTTTTTACTTCATTAAATGATCAAGTCTTTTCATTGGTATTCTCCAGAATGTTGTAATAGGTTTCCTTTAAGCTTCACATGAACTTAAAATTATCTGTTCATGTAATTTTCAGTGTTAGTACAAGAGATTTTGATAGTAATATACCAAGCCACAGCTCTCATCATTATGGGAAAGGTAGTTAGCTATTTAGAGTTTCCAGCCATGAATGTGACTCATTCTTTGTCTAACCCATCTGAAAGCCAAAATAAGATTTTGGAATCACAGTCAATAATTTTCAAAAAAAAAAAAAAAAGGTGTACAGACTTTGATTGCCAATGATAGACTATAGTTACCAGTTGACAAAGTTATTTACAGTTGACAGTCTGACACAAACACAGATTAAATAGAAGATCTAACAGCAGTCAGCTTCAAAAAATCATTTTTTTCTTGATTCTCAGCCAGTTAGGAGTCCTGTAAGACCAATCTTTGTCAAAGATAACAAATCTGATTAAGGCCACAATGAGGAGGGTTAAACTTAGATAATTGCACCGGTACATTAAAACCATCCATCAGGTCTAAATGCCTGCCATTATTTGGGTGAATTTTGATTTACCTTTTGATTCATCACTTTTTCAATGCAAAGTAATTGTAGGATTCCATACTTTTGACCTTTACAAAATGTCAGAGAGGGGAAAATGCTTTCTATAATGCCAATAGGTGGTTTTTTGAAAAAGTATGTAGTGATTTGTTTCTTTACCTTAGTTCAGAACATTTTTGATAACTAACTAGATTCCCTTAAAAGAAAACAAAACAAGAAGTACCTCCTTTCTTAATTGGGTTATTTTGATAGGACTGAATGAATAAGATTTATTTTAAAACTTAGGGGGACCCTTCATCATGTATTGCCTGTCAAAAGTCTGGTTTATGCCAGTTTCGACATGATAATTGAGTGCCCCTTTCACACTCACAACTGAACCAGTTTGGTTGATAAATTATATTATCACTCTATTACCAATTCTATCAATCAGGGTTCTCCAGAGAAACAGAACCAGTAGGATATATAGATACATTGAGATAGAGATTTATTTCAAAGAAATGACTTGAAGCTATTGTGGGGGCTGGCAAGTTTGAAATCCATAGACAAACTGTGTTATTTCAGCGTGATCTGAAATGACACTTTCAAGAAAGAATTTATTCTATTTCAGGGAAACTTCAATTTTGTCCTTAAGGCCTTTCAACTGTTTGGATGAGGCCCACCAGCATTATCAAGAACAATCTCCTTTACTTGAGGTTAACTAATTATAGACGTTAACTATATCTACAAAATACCTTCACAGCAATACCTATAATAGTGTTTGACTACCTAGGTCCTATAGCCTAGCCAAGTTGACACATCTAGCTAAACGTCACACCAAATACAAAAATGCATTTCTGTACCCTAACACTGAAGTATCAAAAAATAAGAAAATGACCCCATTTGCAATAGCATCAAAAAGAATAAAATACAAAGGAATAAATTCGACATTAAATTAATAAATTTAATAAATTAAAAAATATGTACACTGCTGCTCATTTGGAATGGGGGTACAGAATTAAAGTAGGCTGCAAAAGAGGAAAACAGCCCTTTTGGGCAATTTATTCCTCATATATTCATTGGAAAACCTGTATCTTTCAGGATAACTCACATATCCTTTGGGGAAATACCTTGGCCTACTACCTGTATCCTTTGCAAGTTGAAAACTGTCTAGTGTGAGGTGGCCTGACGCTAGAGAAGGTCGGCAACTTTTTGATGCAGTGAGTTGCAGACGAGATCAGAGTAGTCTCTCCAGTTGTTTGGTTTGTTTGGTTGGTTTGTTTTTTTTTTGTTTTTATTAGCATTATAATCCAGAGTGGGATGCCTCCCCCAAAAAACATGTTCACATTTGTGTCTGACTTTGATGTTGGTGGATTTGGCTGGCTGTGTTCCTTGGTCTATTTGTATTCATGTCTAATAATTCCATTTAAGATACAAATTGAAAGAACACCTCAGGGTTAAGAAGCTGGATGTAAAACTAGTAGATCAGGAGATACCTGATCTCCTGGCTTCTTTGCAGCCTGGGAAACTTTAATTTTGTCCTCTGGGCCATACAAGGGAATGTTTCAGATGATAACAAACACTCAGTCTTAATCATGCTCACTTGCTCTCCAGAAAAAAAGCTGTGCTACTCCTTTGGATGAGACCAATGTAGTGCTTCTGTCTCATGTATATACTATTCTCTATAAAATACCGAGAAGAAGTCTGGTTAGCCTGAAGGTACCATGTAAAGAGAGCCATGGTGAAATCACACAAAGACAGGAAGAGTGGCTGAGGAACCAGAGTTATTTGCATCTTCCCGGCCCAATCACTAGAAGTGTTAGTGAAGAAGCCTTCAAAGGAGAATGTTCCCCAGCCACATTTAATTAAAACTCAGTGTGATCCCAAGAAGCAGTTGCCTGGCTTATCCCTGTAACCTTAGACTTCTGAGCAAAAGGGATGATGTTATTGTTTTAAGCCACTATTTAGAGGTGATTTGGTATACAGCCAATAGATAACCGGAACTATAATCCAAATGAAAACCAACAAAGACTAAAGAATAGTGACCCTTGTGATGGATCCAAGTGGGCATACTTAAATTATTAAAAAGGAAGATCCACCCATGTATAGTGCAAAGAACAAAATATTATGCCCAGCCTTGGAGTCCCAGTCTCATCTACTTGTTTTGTGGATGACAGCTTATTTAAAAATTAAAATTGAATAACTAAATCCATTGTTTGAAATCCAAACTGATCAAGCAAATTTAGCAAATGGTTCTAAGAAGCTGAACTTCTAGCTACACTATAATTCCTCCCTAAAGATTAACACATTGAAATTCTGGTTTTATACATCAATTTAAATATAACACAATAGGACCCTGCATTTTTTTTTTTTTAAAAAAAGCATACCTCAACTCCAGCTATTTATAAATTCTAATGCTTAATTGGGGGTGAATATAAATTATATTTTGCTGTTTTATGATTATTATTAAAATAGAAACCACAGTTCGGAATAGAGCAGGGTTGTTTGTTTTTTGTCTTTTTTGTTTTCTTTAACAATATAGTGGTAAACCCTAGAGCCAGAAATCTTGCTCACATACACCTTAAAATCTAAAAGCACAGATGTGGTAAAGCAATACCATTAAAATGGTGGAGTCAACTATTCACAGGTAGAATTAAAGACCATCAAGATAAATTCAATGGAAATGACTACTTTTTATCTGTAATCCATGATAATTACAGATTTTGACAAGTGTGAAAGCCATTTCTCTGGGGAAGAACTGGAAATTACAGAAATGTGGAATTGGCCCTTTCATGTCTTTACCCCCAACTAAATCTCATGTTCTTTCAAATTTTATAAAACTCCCTAGAAATCGGTCTACTAAATCAGACTGTTTTAGTTTACCAAAAAGGGGAAAACTGAAACAAATCCTTTTGTTTCTGTCCTCTTTGAGAACATTTTAGTTGGTTCATGAGGAGACATGTAAAGCAGGTTTTGACCATAGTGTGCGAACCAGTATCTACAAATCTGAACGCAGTAGAATTTGATAGAATTAAAGTTAATGTTAGACTTAGTTTCCTTGTCCTCCTGTATCTTCTCTCTTCTGAAATTCCCTCCTTACCCATTTACTCAGTTATCTAAAGAAAATCTTAAAATTATTTCAAACACACTTTTATTGCAAGCCTAAAATCAAATTTGTTTTTTTTTATAATTTATTTTTTATTTTTTTGCATTATAGGTGGTTTACAGATTTCTGTCAGATTTTCCAACTACACCACATGGCGACCCGGTTACATGTACATATATGGATTCGTCACATGTGATTAGATATAGTTCCCCGTGCAATACTGTTGGATCTCCTTGCTTTTCCATCATTAAAGCACTAGTTATCCCCATTCCCTCCCACCCCTCCCCCACCCCCTTGGCAACCACAAGTCTCTTCCCCAAGTTCGTGATTTTCTTTTCTGTTGAGAGGTTCATTTGTGCAGTGTTTTAGACTCCGGTTATAAGAGAATTCATATGACATCTGTCTTTCTCCTTCTGACTTGCTTCACTCAGTATGAGGGTGTCTAATTCCATCCATGTTGCTGCGAATGACATTATTTTATCCTTTTTTATGGCTGAATAGTATTCCATCGTGTATATATACCACATCTTCCTAATCCAGTCATCAATCGATGGGCATTTGGGTTGTTTCCATGTCTTGGCTATTGTGAATAGTGCCACAGTGAACATGCCAATCCACAGTCAGAGTTCCCATTGTGGTGCAGTGGAAATGAATCCAGCTAGTATCCATGGGGATGTGGGTTTGATCCCTGGCATCGTGCAGTGGGTCAGGGATCTGGCATTGCCATGAGCTGTGGTGTAGGCTGGCAGCCACAGCTCCAATTTGAACCCTAGCCTGGGCACTTCCCTATGCCTCAGTAAAGGCCTTAAAGAAAGCAATAAAATAAAATAAAATAAAAAATAATTACAACAATCCACAGTCAACATCAACCTTGTGAAATATGCCTACTTCCAAATGTAAGACTTTACCTTGAGTTTCCATTAGCTTTCCTATGCCTAATATACTTAGCCTTTTAGATAGCCTTCTATTTTATATGCACAGCAATGAAAAAATTGAGTTCTTACCCTGAGATATATAAATTTCACAAGCTTATATAAATAAATGCTAAATGAGATGCTGCTTTCCTGAAAGACATTCCGGTCTGATATTTCTGTTTGGATTTCATAGATATAGTAATGAGAAAGTGATGACTATCTTAAACAGACAGAACAGTTTATTTCTATAATGAGGTACCCTGTGTTTCTTCACTTGTGGTATAGCTCTTGCTGAGTAATGTCTAATTTATATTCATTTTCTGTTGTCTATGACATAAGTAGCTTTCATAAATCTTAATTTTTTTGATTTTTTTCCTCATAAAAATATCACAGGGGGAAATGAAGGGTTTTCTCTGTCAGTATGTAAACTTAGTTACTGATTCTGATACATAACTAAAGAATCCAGTCGGTATCCAGAGTTCTCAGAAATCCTGGACAAGATGAAATGTATAGCTTGGTTAGAAGGGGATGAAATGCTTGTGTTGCACTTTGAATTTATAAGGGAAAGCAAAATGGGTTGTCACTTTAAAACATAGAATTCCTTCAAAATCTTTCTATAGTATAATCTAAAGCAGTGTCATCTCTAACTTTGTTGCCTGTAGTTTAGTTTGGTTTTAAAATTGCAGTCGTTTCTGATGAAAGAACTTGTCTACTTGACAACTTTGGTAGAAAAAAAGAAAACAGAAAACAGAGATAAGAATGACAAAGAGAGGAGTTCCCTTCATGGCTCAGTGGTTAACGAATCTGACTAAGAACCATGAGGTTGTGGGTTCGATCCCTGTCCTTGCTCAGTGGGTTAAGGATCCGGCGTTGCCATGAGCTGTGGTGTAGGTTGCAGACGTGGCTCGGATCCCGCGCGTTGCTGTGGCTGTGGCGAAGGCCGGCGTCTACAGCTCCTGTTAGACCCCTAGCCTGGGAACCTCCATATGCCGCGGGTGCAGCTCTACATAAAGGCAAAAAGACAGAAAAAAAAAAAAAAAGAATGACAGAGAAAGGAGCAGGAAAAACAAAGTGACTAATATAGAATTTAAAATTTGTAGGCTTAGCTCAAAACCCCCAAGAGCCGGTGAATCCAAATAATATTTATAATTGAGACTACATTTGCAAACCATAGTTTTCATTCAAGTTTCAGTGGTTGTTCTCAACAAGATATAAGGAACAAGCTAAGATTTTTAAGGTAAAATGGTTAATATGTATTTGGATATATTTCCTTTTGAAAAGATTCTTTTGGCGGAAAATTGGAAAACCAACTTAAAGAATACATAGAAAAACTAAGAAAGGAGAAAAAAAGATTTTGTTGATATAAATATCCTTCCATACAACTACCTTCTAATTAGGTACTGGAGTTTTTCCTCTTTAATTGGGATTCTGGGGTTCTATTTATTTCCCATTTGAATACTTTGCTACTTTATTTAATGTCCTAACCCATCCTACATTGTTTCTACATGTTTTGCTGTTAAATTATTTAGCTCAATTATCGCTAGATAATTCTTTCTAAAGTCCGCTTTAGTCATGTGGGCTTCTGCTCTGAAAATTCCAATGGCTCCATTTTGCCTAAAAAATAAAGACTCCTCTGCTGGGCATCTTTCTTTGGGTGAATCCCTACCACACAGGCCCTGTCTTTAACACTGGTCCTCAAACCTGGACTAGCAGCTTAGCAGCACCTGGGAACGTTTTAGGAATGGAAATTCTGAGACCCCATTCCAGACTCACTGAGTCAGACACTCTGGCAATGGGGCTTAGCAATCGGTGTTTAACCCTCTTTTTGGTAATTCTGCTATGTCCTTAATTATGTTGAGGTCTGAGAACTAAAGCTACTCTAGCTCCTAAATGTGCTCTGACTACAATAATTTCCTCAACCTAGTTCATCCATCATCTTCATATTACCACCAGTTGCAGCATTGAGTTTTCATATATCCTCTATATCCACATAATGTCTGTATTTTCTTTGTGATTTTTAAATTTATGCATATTTTATGAAAATTTACCTTAAAATTTATTTAAAAATGAAACTGCATCTGTACCAGCATTAAAATCAGTAGTTCTGATTATAAATAAAATGTGATTGTGAAAATAAATATGATATCCAGGGCTTATTGATGTAGGTTTGGGGGTTAGAAAGGGAAGTAGGTATAGTTATCAAAGGGTAAAATTGAAGGACTCTTGATATGAAAGAACTGTTATGCACCTTGACTATGGTGGTAGGAGCATAAATCCACACATGTGATAACATTGCATGGAACTGGTTACATATGTGCACACACGAGTACAAGTAAAACTGGGGAAAATTTTCAATAAGATAGGTGAATTCCATCACTTTCAGTATCCTGGTCACGTGTGAGAACTGTGTTATAATATTGCAAGATGTTATCTGTGAACTGGAGGTTGCCATCTGCCTCTCTAAGGACTGAATTATGAGCCACTGTAGCTGCTGACCCTCAACACCCCCTGAAAGGAGCTTCTGATAGAGATCAGGAGTGAGGTGCTCTGTGCTCTGGGAAAACTGGCAGAACAGGTCTTCAGATAGTTAGATATTTTCAGGGGAAAATTTTATGAGCCCAGTTCTTACATCACCTTGCATCTAGAAAAGCACTAAAATACTTCATAGAGACATCTGCTCCTTGTGACTGGTAGCAACCTTCTATAAAAGTATGTGCTTGTTTGCATGTACCTCCTTTTTTCACTGAAATCACATATGCACTGCTGTTTCCCCCTACCTCTTTGGAATGGTTTTTCAGAGCTATCTGAAATGCTACCTCCTGGGCTATCATCCTTATTTTTCCCCAGTTAAAACTTAACCTTAACTTGTAAGATGTGTGCATTTTTAAGTCGACATCTCATTGGAGGAAACTGAGTGAAGTATATATGAGATCTCTATTATTGTCTATTTAAGATACATTGCTTGTATACCAATAACACAAATTTTATGTAAAAAAAAGTATGGATCAGGTAATGATTGAGTTGTCAATCTACAGACTTTGAAGAAACTCAAGTAAGGATTTCTGGGTAGACAGAAGTAGGTTATGTAGATGATTCTAACACGTGTACACATACGCATGCAAATCATTATCATTTTTGTGTTAAGCAGAGAAAAATGGTCAAATCTGATTAAGGGTGGAAGATATAATAGATACCGAGCAGCACATTTGCTAATTATCTTTTCTCTCCCCTGAGTACAGCAAACAAAGACCAAGTGAACCAAACTAGTGTCATATGGCTATAGGCTAATAAAAAGGGAAAATAAGGCCACATGTAATGTATTTTGTGTACTTGAAAATAGAGATACATTGCCTTGACTATTTAAAATCTGATGGGAAAACATTCATTGATCTCTGTCCTCTAGAAAGTTTATTGATACAGAAAATGTGGAGGGTGAGGGAACTATGCAAAGCACAGAATCTCTGTGTGTTTCCTGCATTTGGCTGCTGTGAGAACTCTCTGGGGGGAGCTCCAAAATGTTGCCAGGAAAGAAAGCAGCATAGACTTTTCTAATTAAAAGAGCCCCTTGTTTTAGGAAGCATATCAATGAAGCCCTTGGTTTAAATTCTATTTGAACAACTACCTTGTAATTTGGAATGCTCATCAGGAACTATGTGTCATTAAGCAACACAATGTGACTTTGTAAAGAATTCGTTTTAGAAATTACATTCTATTCTCTACTTGTCTTTTCTGGGTGGAGAACCTAATAGTCACTGGGGAAGTTACTTTACTCCTTGCATTCTGCTCCTGTATTTATTATTAGTGTGAGTGCAAGTCTCCTTTCTTGTTTTTGCCTTGTTAAGAGTACTTGGAAATATATTTTAAAATTCCTAAATATACTAATTAAAATTTTAATTGTGTTTATCAAGCCGTATTTGCTAATTGTTGGGAAGAGAGCGATTTGAGTAGAATCAGGAACTGAGAGAAGTGCTGTTTTAATGCACTCTATTACTGAGTCTGAGTAAAACATGATACATGTGACTCACATGACTATCTTTGACATATCCCCCACACACACAGTCATATTTGTATCCATGCTTTTGTTCTCATCCTCAAAATTAGTATTCTTTATTTTTCTTGGTTTATTTTTTTTGACAAATTAACAAATAGTAATATCCTCCCATGTGCCCGTAAAACAAAGAATATAGCTCACCATCCAGTTCTAAAGAGATTAACTCATTAGGCACTACATTTGCTGACTGCAGTGGCCCCTCAGAGGATTCCAGTATAAGGCGCTCTGTGCTTTGGAGAAACAGGCCCTTAGGTAGTTAGATATATAGTCAGGAAGAACTTTAATGAACTCAGTTTGTTGCACCTTCCCATACGTAGAAAAAACACTAAAGTCATTAACTGAGGTATCTGTTCGTAGTGACTAACAGTAATCTTTAACTGAAATATATGCTCGACTGCACGTATTCTCTAGAGAAATCATATATATACATATTTCTCTCCTACCTCCATGGAACAGTCCTCTCAGAGCCACTGAGAGGCCGCTTCTGGACTATAGTTCTTATTCTCCTGAATAAAATTTAAATTCACGACTTTTACATTGTGGATTTTCTTTTAGCCAGCAGAGTCTTTTTCTAAAAGAACCCAGAAACTGACCAAAACAACAGTTTTTCAACCATAGTCAATTCTTATTCTTTAATTGACTTAGACAACCAACTTTATTTCTGATTACCAAGTTTTCTACTCCAGTATAATCATGTGCTGAAAATCAGAATTCAGTATGTATACCCAGTAATAGTAATTACATATTATGTTTTAAGACTTTGCTGAGATAAGAATGGAATAATATGAAGACAGAAAAAAAATATTTTCCCTCAAAATAGCCTTTGTTCTTAGAAAGGGTCAAACTGCCCTATTGTAGCAGTAGGTGGTAGTCGGGAAGGGCCAGAAATGCATGTCTCTGTTCACCATATCCTCAATGCAGTGCCCTGATGCCAAATATAACCTAACTTCTCTTCTGTTCAACATATAAAATTATTTATATCTCACAAATATAATAATTATAATCTTGCCCCAAGAATGCTATTAGTCTTAAAACACTGACTTTACTCTTCCATAGAAAAATACTCATTCCGAAAACTGAATTGCAAGAAATTAAAGACTTGCTACTAATTAAATGTATAAAAAATGAAACACATCTCTCTGATTCTATTGCAGATGTCCATTTTAAGTAATTTGTTCATTCAGAATACAACTTCTTTGAAAATTCTCAAATTTATCTTTGACATTTCTAGAACAACAAAGTAATATATCATCTGCAGGTAAAATAAACAGAGCAGAGGGAAAAATAAGCCATTTGTTATACACTTTGAATATTTTGATAAAATTAATAACTAGTTTACTATCTCCTGACCTATATGGAAAGCCTAAGGGCAAACAAATACAGAAGCAATGACTATGTATCTTGATTAACTAAACACTTGCTATAAGAGTACAATTATTTTCTATTCTTTTAACATTTTAATTAATTAATTTAATGGCCATATCTGTGGCACATGGAAGTTTCCAAGTTAGGGGTCAAATCAGAGCTGCAGCTGCCAGCCTACCCACAGCCACAGTAATGAGGGATCTGAGCTGTATGTGCGACCTACACCACAGCTCAGGTCAATGCCAGATGCTAAATTCACTGAGTGAGGCCAGGAATCGAATCTGCATCATCATGGATACTAATTGGGTTCATAACCTGCTGAACCAAACAGGAACTCCCTAATAAACATTTTTTAGGTTTTATAAAATAATTGAATGATCATAAGTGAAAGTTCCCTTACAACTGCCCAGATCAACTTAATTCTTGAAAATTCTCTAGGTCCCTTTAAAGGCTAGGATAGGCTCAGCCAGCTAATGAGAGCCAAGAAAGCCTCTGAAGGAGGAAACTTACATCCGCAGCATGATTTAACTCTACGTTTTAAGGCACCATTTTCTAGGTTAGATATCTATGCCCTTTGAAAATCTCTCTCAGGCAAGTGGTCTCAGTGGAATTTTCTCACCATTAATAATGATTTCTTCTGTCTCACTGGCAGAGTGTTTTCTGGCTTTACAAAATTCTTGATGTCAAAGAGGGGATGTGATAATGAGAGCAAAGGTTTGTGACCATAAGCCAAGGAATGCAGGCTCTCTCCCAAGACTGTAAGAATCAAGGCACAGATTTCCCTCCAGAGCTTCTAGAGGAGTGCACCTCTGCAGATACCATGATTTTGACCTAATAAGTTCCATTTTGGACTTTGTAGGATAATATATTTGCATTGGTTTAAGCTACTATGTTTGTGGTAATTTGTTACACCAGCAAAAGGAAGCAGATACGATTTCTAGATTCTGCTTTCTTGGTTCTATCCCTTTATCTGTCATCACCTATGACCCACTGAAGTCCTGTTACTCAATAATTATTGTTACACAATTAACATTTTGTACATGCTACATTGGATATGAAGTGATAATTTCAACTCTGAACTTTGCTCGTGGGGCTTCAGAAGTGCTTCTCTCAGTATATAAATGTCAGGCAAATGGTTTTGCTTGTAGAATAGAGGATTGCATGTGAAAGGGGTGGTGACCTTTTTAACCCATCTCTTTGTGAAGCCACCTTTTTTTCTTAACTATCATTAGTCCATTAACAAATGAATCAATTAATTATTTAGAGTACTATGCATCGGATATGGTGGGGAGTATTGGGAAAACAAAGACAATACATATTTATTCCCCTGGTCAAGTGTTCATAGTATGGTGTGGGAGTAACTGGTAGAGAGAGAGGCAAACCTCAAGTATAAAATGTTGTGATGAGTAATATTATGGAGACATTATGTGAGCGCTGAGAAGCACAAGAAAGGTCCATTTGTCATAACTGCAGTGGCGCTCAGGAATCTTACAGGAATATCTGGCACTTGTTCAAATATAATGATAGACATTAGCCAAGTATAAACTTAAGTAAAGAGCATGATGTCAAGAAATTAAGTTAGAAGCCTGGCACAGTAGGAAAGCTGCGAGCAATTTGTACAACTGAAGTTTTGGATTCAGGAGGGGAAAGATAAATGAAGAACCCAGATACTTAAGTGGGAAGTAGGCTGTGATCACGTCTGTATATCACGTTATGAGATACTGAAGAAAATGAGAAACAGTTGACTTAGAGCAAAGACATAATTAAATGTATGCTTTAGAAAGATTGGTGAAATTGCATTTTAACCTGTATTGTTGGCTCAATCTAGTCCTAGCCTATTTTAGTACCCTCATCCCATGGAACTTTCCTTTTTATTATTCTAACCTCCAGCTCATATTGTTAATCATAAAGCTCCTGAATTTCATCAAGTTCATTATTGCTTTAATGTTTATACCCATATTGTTTCCTCTTCTTATAACACTCTCACCTCATCTCACCCCTAATCCCTTTACCTAATTAACTGCTACTCATCACTCATATTAAGTGGTCTGGTAAGGGTTTAAGATGAGGCTCCCTCGATAGGTGTCACTTTAGCAATGAGAATTATTTTGAACTAAAGGTAATCAAGACTTTGTGTGTTCAAGAAATGCTACTGTTCCTCCCTTAACTAATTTAATAATTTAGATTGGGTATTTCTACCCAAAAAATAATTATTAGGAGAGAGAAATTTTATCAAAATGGCCCCTTCAGTGCGGCAGGGCAAACAAGTCATCCTCTTACCATTCTGTGAATGACCCCTTTGTCCTTGGAAGCTCCAAACCTCTGTCCCATCCCTTAGCTCAGGATGGCACGTGCGCTTAATTTTACCTTTCTCTTTCTCTGTTCCTCCCTGTTTACATAATTCATCCTACAGTTACCACGGTGATAGTTTCTTTTCTGGAACAGGTCCTTTATCTACAATCTTTAGGCAGTTAGGGGGAAGGTCCTGCCTAACTGAGTCTTTGGGGCCTTAAAAATGATCAGCCTAAATTAATCTTCATGCCAAAGAGTTTGGGGTGACAAATTTTGCTCCCACACAGTATGCATTTAATTTAGATTTATTTATTGTTCTTGTCAAATGAAGAAATGAAAGTATAAACTGGGAGATGTTTGTGGCTGGGAAGCAAGGATTAAAAAAGGCAAATTAAAAACAGTGTTGCATTATTCTTCTGAAAAGAAATGGAATGATAAGAGAATGAACATGTAGAAAAGGAAATGAATTTAGCAGGTTGTTAGATGTAAGACCTAATACTGACTTGCAATTGGTGGTGAAGAAGCTGGAGTCAAGGAGAAGTTTGCCCTCAGATTTCTGTCTGAGAAACTGGCTGGTTGGCGATGATGAAATGACATCATGAAGATAGTAAAGAAAAGCAGGCTCTGCTACTGGCGGTACAAACTAGATTAATCAAAATAAACTTAAAAGTCAGTGACAATCATTCGGGTTTCTAGTTTTAGGTCTCAGGAAACAGAAGAGTTAACTGGTATCATCTCTTTGGCCTATCCTTTTGTTTGCATTTAACTCATAAAATTGTTAATCCTTTAGTTTTAAATTGTCTCAGTCATTTCACAGCAAAGTGTACAAGTTGTGGAGAACATATGGTTGAATTTTGTCTTTTAATCAATCTTAAAAGTTTTCTTGTTTCCTTTTTGTAGATGAGCTCATTATATTTGCATTTATTTAAATACATGTAATGTATTTTTCACTAATACACATCTCTTGTTTTAGGTTTTCTCTTCAAATTATTTTTCTATTTTCTTTCATTTTTCTATAGGACCTTTTACTAATTGTACACAACTTTAAAATTCTTAAGTTTCCATTTCTCAACTCATCAAATGAAAATAAAAAGCAGCACGATGTGTTGATTAAGGTTTCAAACTCTTTATCTTTCTTTCTGGGTTCAGATCCTGTCTACTCCCTTTGTAGTGTTCAATTTAAGGCAGGTCATTAATTTCTGTGACTCGCTGCTTTCATTTGTAAAATTGGGGATAATAATGGTGCCTAGTGCTCTTAGACGTTTGTGTAAAGCACCCAAAACTCTGCTCCTGGATTTCTTGTGTGGTTGTGTTGGCCAGCATTATAGCAGAAGATGACGTTTACCTATTTTTCGGTTTATTCATCATTTGCACATATTTATGTTATAAAGCTTCCTATATATTCACTCTTTTGTTAATTGAATACCTACTACCTACAGTCTACTAAACATATCATGTTTACAATAATACTGAATAATAGGTATCATTATCCTCAATTTATAGGTAAGGAAATTAAGACTCAGTGATTAAGTTGGTTGTAGTAAATTCCAACTAAAGAAAAAAAAAAAAGCGCTTGATATTAAGATCCAGATCCCTATCCAGCATCAAACTTTTGATCTTTCCTTTAGCTTTCATATTTGCTTAGAAAATTATTGGTAACTAGTAGATCTTGTAAGTCGTGGATCATGTCTACATAAACATACTATAAACTCCCTGAAGTTTATAGTTCACATGCTTCTCTGATTTTGTACTCAGATGGTTGTCTAGTGCTAATCTTGTAAGAGAAATATCAATAAATCCCTAACAAATAAAATGGCAAAATATTTATTTATTTATGACTGTTATTCCAAAGGTTGATGTTTTTACTCCCTGAAAAGTAAACCGTTATGCATATCTTCCAAAAGATATGCCGTGAAGAATTTTTTATTTGCTACATTTTATAAACTTAAAACAATATTTTCTACAAATAGACTTTAAAAGGTTGAATTTGGCATCGAGTAAAAGGTTATTTTGGAGGTAATTAAGTGAGGTTGTGAACTGTGTACCCAGGGTAATTATTTTGCCAAAATATCAATGTTCCCTAGAACTTCATTCCTAACTTTGCAAACACTCTTTTATTTTTGAGTAATCAAGTTTTTCTAGCCTGGACCCATACATATAAAAGTGTTTCCAAGGGTAAAACAGTGTGACGACCTGTAATGTGCAGATTAATGACTTCTCCCTCCTACTGATCAAATCTCTTACTAAAATGTGATTCAAGGATTATTTTCATTTTTAAAGTAAACTAAATCCAAGTTATTTACAGCAATGACCATGACAGTAACACAAATCTCATTGTATATAATATAAAATCTTAAAATTTTATCTTATTAATTGAAAACTAAAATTGCTTGAAGAGAGATTTAAGGATTAATTTTTAAATTAGTTTTTAATCTGCTTTTTCATTTTTCATTATACTGCAATGAAAGTTTATAATGAAATACACCATTCTTAACCTTTAATAATTTTTCTTATTTCAATATATTTAATCCTAAGAAATCAAAGGTACTGTAGACCAGAATACAGAAACTTACTGCCTACTAGTTTTTAAATCATACATTATACAATTACATTTTTAAAACATCTAAAATTAAAGACAGTGTTATTTACATAAAGAATTGTTCAGTGATCCATTAAAGTAGAAATTTTACTAGATGCAGAATGAGATTTTTAGTTTGGAACTGGATTCAGCCTAATCAGTTTGTGTATGTGCAAAATGCATGAGTCAAACTACTTATCTGATAATAGCACTTCATACTCTCAAGTTTCTGTTTTATTGTAAAGAAGCTGACTTAAAATATAAATACACTATTTCAAAGTCCTTAATTTACTCCTGTCTGGCTATTACTATTGGAAGATATTTAACTGAAGTAGGTAGTAGTCAATTAATATAAATTAAAGCACTGTCTTTTTTTTATATATATTATTTTTTTCTTAATGGATTTTATTTGAATTATAGGTGTACATAAATCATAAGTCAGTTTTATAGATTTTGTATCCCAAACCCACAGTGCATCCCTCCAGCCCCCAGATTGTCTTATTTGAAAAACCAAGGTTTTCCAAAGTCTGTGAGTCATTGTCTGTTCTGTAAAAAGGTTCATTGTGTCTTTTTAGTTTCCACATGTAAGCAGTAGCTTTGGGTGTTGCTGTCTAATTGTCTGACTGGGTTCACTTCACATGATAATTTCTAGGTCCATCCATGTTTCTACAAATGTTGGTAATTCGTTCCTTTTAATGGCTGAGTAATATTCCATTGTGTGTATGTACCATATCTTCCTATCCACTCCTCTGTCGATGGGCATTTAGGTTGTTTCCACGACCTGGCTATCACATAAAGTGCTACAATGAACACTGGAGTACATGTGTCCTTTCGAGTCATGGTTTCTGCTGGATAGATGCCCAGGAGTGAGATTGCTGGATCAAATGGTAACTCTATTTTTAGTTTTCTGAGGAATCTCCATACTGTTTTCCACAGTGGTTGCACCAATTTGCATTCCCACCAACAGTGTAATAGGGTTCCTTTTTCTCCACACCCTCTCCAGCACTTATTGTTTGTAGACTTTTTGATGATGGCCATTCTGGCTGGCATAAGGTGGTACCTCGGTACCTCATAGTGGTTTTGATTTGCATTTCTCTAATGAGGAGTGATGTTGAACATCTTTTCATGTGTTTATTTGCCATCTGCATGTCTTCTTTGGAGAATTGTCTGCCTAGATCCTCTGCCCATTTTTTGATGGGGTTGTTTGTTTCTTTGGTGTTGAGCTGTAGGTGGTGTTTGTAAATTTTGGAGATTAATCCCTTGTCAGCTGAATCATTTGCAAATATTTTCTCCCATTTTGTGGGTTGTCTTTTCGTTTTGTATAGAGTTTCCTTTGCTGTGCAGAAACTTTGAAGTTTAATTAAGTCCCATTTTTTTATTTCTCTTTTTATTGTCCTTACTCTGACACATGGATCTGAGAAGATGTTGCTATCATTTATGTCAGAGAGTGTTTGGCCTATGTTTTCCTCTAAGAGTTTGATAGTATCTGGTCTTATATCTAGATCTTTAATCCATTTCAAGTTTATTTTTCTGCATGGTGTTAGGAAGTGTTCTAGTTTCATTTTTTTACATGTAGCTGTCCAGTTTTCCCAGCACCACTTATTGAAGAGGCTGTCTTTTGTCCAATGTCTATTCTTGCCTCCTTTGTCATAGATTAGTTGACTATAGATGTGTGGATTTAATTCTGGGGTTTCCATCGTGTTCCACTGATCTATATTTCTGTCTTTGTGCCAGTACCATACGGTTTTGATGACGGTAGCTTTGAGTAGAGTCTGAAGTCAGGGAGCCTGATTCCTCCAGCTCCATTTTTCTTTTTCAGGATGTCTTTGGCTATTCTGGGTTTTTTTGTGTTTCCAAACAAACTTTAAAGTATTTTGTTCTAGTTCTATGGAAAAGGTCCTTGGTAATTTGATAGGGATTGCATTGAATGTGTAGATTGCCTTGGGTAGTATAGTCATTTTGATAATATTGACTCTTCCAATCCAAGAGCATGGTATGTCCTTCCAGCTGTTCATGTCATCCTTGATTTCTTTCAACAGCGCCTTATAATTTTCAGAGTACAGGTCTTTTGTCTCTTTAGGCGGGTTTATTCCTAAGTATTTGATTCTTTTTGATGCAATGGTAAATGGCATTGCTTCCCTAATTTCTCTTTCTGATCTTTCATTGTTAGTATATAGAAATGCAGTTGAGTTCTGTGTATTAACTTTGTATCCTCCAACTTTGCCAAATTCATTGATGAGCTCTAACAGTTTTCTGGTAGAGTCTTTAGGAATCTCTAGGTATAGTATCATGTCATCTGCAAAAAGTGATAGTTTTACTTCTTCCTTTCCAATTTGGATTCCTTTTATTTCTTTTTCTTGTCTGATTGCTGTAGCTAGGACTTCCAGAACTATGTTGAATAGTAGTGGCGAGAGTGGACATCCCTGTCTTATTCCTGATCTCAGTGGGAATACTTTCAGCTTTTCACCATTGAGAATGATGTGAGCTCTGGGTTTGTCATAGATGGCCTTGATTATGTTGAGGTAGGTTCCCCCTATGCCCACTTTCTGAAGGGTTTTTATCAGAAATGGGTGTTGGATTTTGTCAAAGGCTTTTTCTGCATCTATGGAGAGGATCATATGGTTTTTATTCTTCAGTTTGTTAACGAGGTGTATCACACCGATTGATCTGCGGATATTGAAGAATCCTTGCATCCCTGGGATAAATCCCACTTGATCATGGTGTACAAGCCTTTTAATGTATTGTTGGATTCGGTTGGCTAGTATTTTGTTGAGAATTTTTGTATCTATGTTCCAGTGAGATTGGCCTGTAATTTTCTTTTTTTGTGATATCTTTGCCTGGTTTTGGTATCAGGGTGATGGTTGCTTCATAGAATGAGTTTGGGAGTGTCCCTTCCTCTGCAAATTTTTGGAAGAGTTTCAGAAGGCTAGGCATTAGGTCTCTAAATGTTTGATAGAATTCACCTGTGAAACCATCTGGTCCTGGGCTTTTATTTGTTGAAAGTTTTTTAATCACAGTTTCAATTTCAGAACTTGTGATTGGTGTATTCATATTTTCTATTTCATCTTGGTTTAGTCTTGGGAGATTGTACTTTTCTAAGAATTTGTCCATTTCTTCTAGGTTTTCCATTTTATTGCCATATAGTTTCATATAGTAGTCTCTTATGATCCTTTGTATTTCTGTGATGTCTGTTGTGACTTCTCCTTTTTCATTTCTAATTTTATTGATTTGTGTCCTCTCTCTTTTTTTCTTGATAAGTCTGGCTAAGGGTTTATCAATTTTGTTGATCTTTTCAAAGAACCAGCTTTTAGTTTCATTGATCTTTTCTACGGTTTTCTTCGTTTCTATTTCATTGATTTCTGCTCTGATCTTTATGATTTCTTTTCTTCTACTAACTTTAGGTCTTGTCAGTTCTTCCCTCTCTAACTGCTTTAGATGTAAAGTTAGTTTGTGTATTTGAGCTTTTTCTTGTTTCCTGAGGTAGGCTTGTATTGCTATAAACTTCCTTCTTAGAACTGCTTTTGCTGTATCCCAGAGGTTCTGGGGTGTTGTGTCTTTGTTGTCATTTGCTTCTAGGTATTTTTTAATTTCCTTTTTAATTTCTTCTGTGATCCATTGGTTATATAGTAGTGTGTTGTTTAGTCTCCACGTATTTGTATTTTTGGCCATTTTTTTCTCGTTGTTGATTCTAGTCGTATAGCATTGTGGTCAGAGAAGATGTTGAAATGATTTCAATTTTCTTAAAGTTACTGAGGCTTGATTTGTAACCCAGGATGTGATCAATCTTAGAGAATGTTTCATGCATACTTAAGAATGTGTATTCTGTTGCTTTTGGATGGAATGTACTATAAATATCTATTAAGTCCATCTGATCTAATGCTTCATTCAGGGCCTGTGTTTCCTTCTTGATTTTCTGCCTGGATGACCTGTCCATTGCTGTAAGTGGGGTGTTAAAGTCCCCCACTATGATGGTGTTATTGTTGATTTCTCCTTTTAAGGTTGTTAGCAGTTGCCTTATATATTGTGGTGATCCTATGTTGGGTGCATAGATATTTAAAATTGTTATATCGTCTTCTTAGATTGATCCTTTGATCATTATGTAGTGCCCTTCCTTGTCTCTTAAAATGTTCTTCATTTTAAAGTCTACTTTGTCTGATATGAGTATTTCTACTCCGACTTTCTTTTGATGCCCGTTTGCATGGAATATTTTCTTCCATCCTCTCACTTTCAATTTGTATGTGTCTCTAAAAGTGAAGTGGGTCTCTTGAAGACAGCATATATATGGGTCTTGTTTTTGTATCCATTCGGCTAGTCTATGTCTTTTGGTTGGGGCATTCAGTCCATTAACATTGAAGGTAATTATTGATATATATGTTCTTTTTGCCATTGTATTAACTGTTTGGGGTTTTTGTTGCTCTTTTTTTCTTCCCTTATTCTCTTGTTGTCTCCTCTCACAAGATGGCTATTTTTAATGTTGTGTTTGAGTTGATTTTTCTTATTTGTTTGTGTATCAATTGTAGATTTTTGGTTTGTGGTTACCCTGGAGTTTTGATATAGGAGTCTATATATAACTGAGATTGTATTAAGTTGTTGGTTTCTTAATTGCACTTGCTTCTCCAGGGACCTACATGTGTGCTCTCTTCTCATGATTTCTGATTTTGGTAGCAAAATTGTGAGCGGATGGTTTAGTATCTTTACTGTATATATGCCTTTATTTGTGGGCCTTGTCATTTGTGGTGTTTTTGTTTCTGGTTGTGGCCTTTTCTTTTCTGCCTGGAGAAGTTCCTTTAGCATTTGTTGTAAAGCTGGTATTAGTGTTGCAGAAATCTCTTAGCTTTTGCTTATCTGTAAAGGTTTTGATGTCTTCTTCAAATCTGAATGAGAGCCTTGCTGGATAAAGTAATCTTGGTTGGTAGTTTACATGCCACTCCCTTCTAGCCTGCAGAGTTTCAGCTGAAAAATCTGCTGATAACCTTTTTGGGGTTCCCTTGTATGTCACTTGTTTCTTTTCCCTAGCTGCTTTCAATATTTTCTCTTTGTCTTTAATTTTGGTCATTTTGATTAATATGTGTCTGGGGGTGTTCCTCCTTGGGTTTATTTTATATGGTACTCATTGCGCTTCCTGGATTTGAGTGAGTGGTTCCTTTCACATATTAGGGAGGTTTTCGGCTATAATCTCCTCGAATATTTTTTCTGTCCCTTTCTCTCTCTCTTCTCCCTCTGGCACCCCTATAATACGGATGTTGGTGCGTTTAACATTATCCCAGAGTTCTCTGAGACTCTGCTCATTTCCTTTCAATCTTTTATCTCTTTTCTCTTCTGCATTAGTGATTTCCACTAATCTGTCCTCCACCTCACTGATTCGTTCTTCTGCCTCCTGTATTCTACTGTTGGCTACTTCTAATGAAGTTTTTATTTCAGTGATTGTATTTTGCATCTCTTCTTGTTTAATTTTTACAGCTTGTATTTCTTTGTTCAGTGTTTCCTGTAAATTATCAGTCTCTGCATCAAGTTTATTTCCAATGCCTTGCATCATCTTCAGCATCAACAGTCTAAAGTCTCTTTCTGGGAGGCTGATAATCTCCTCATCACTGAGGTGTTTTTTTGGGCTTTTCTCTTTCTCCCTTATCTGAGTTAGAGTCTTCTGTCTTTTCATTTTTATAGGTTTTTGGTGTGGTGACCTTTTTTCCAACAATAGAGTTGTAGCCTCTCTTAGTTCAGGTGTTTGCCTCTCTGTGGCTAAAGTTGGTATGGAGGGGGCTTGCTGTAGGCTTCCTGATGGGAAGGACTGAGGCCTGCCCACTGGTAGGTGGGGTCGATTCCTCTCCCTTTGATGGGTGGGGCTTTTTCTCTGGATGAGATTAGAGTCTGGCTGTGTGCCTGAGGGGTCTTTAGGCAGCCTTACTGATGGGTGGGGATGAGATCCCACCTGGATTATTGTTTGGTCTGAAGGGAGGGACCAGATTTTCCCAGAAATGGCCACCTCCAGAGAAATGCAGGCTGCTGAATGTCCCCGAGAGCTTCACCTCCAAAGCCCTTCCCCCAAACAAGGCACAGACACCGCTGTTTTCCCAGGAGATCCTCCAAAAATTGCAGTCAGGTTCCACCTGGATTCCTCTGGAGACTGCTTTGCCCTGGGACCCAGTGCACGTGAAAGTCAGTGTGTGCCTTTCAAGAGTGGGGTCTCTGTTTCCCCCAGTTCTGTGGAGCTCCTGCACACAAGCCCCGCTGGCCTTCAATGCCAGATGCTCCAGGGGCTCTTTCTCCCTGTGCCAGATCCCCAGGCGTGGGGTTTTGACGTGGGGCTCAAAACTCTCAGTCCTGTAGCTGAGTCTCTGTGATGCAGTTACTTTCCAGTCTGTGGGGCTTCCCACCCTGGAGGTATGGGGTTGCTTCTATCACGTAATTGCCCCTCCTGCCTCTTGATGTGGTCTCCTCTTTGTCTTCTGGAGCAGAATATCTTTTTTTTTTTTTTTTTTTGGAAGTTTACAGTCCATCTGGTTGAAGGTTGCTCAGCATTTGGTTGTAGTTTTGTTGTTTTTTGGGAGAGAAGTTGATCTCCAGTCCTATTCTGCCATCTTAATCCAATCTCTATTTTATGGTTTATCTTTAAAGTCTTCCTCTTGCAGGGTGAACATTTTTGCTACAGTTTGGTCACTGAGGCAGCTGTGTATCCTGTATCCAGTATAATGCAGGATCTTTATGCTTCAGCTTCACTGAGGTTCAGGTTCTTTATGCTTCCACTCAGAAGGAATTCAGCGAGAAACAAAGTGATAGGCAAGAGACAGATCTATTAGGATAGGATGCTTGTGAGAGATGTAAGCGGGCAGACAAGGAAGCTCTGCCCCAGGATCTGGTGGGCCAGTTTTATCCAAGGGGCATGGCGGTTGGAAAGCAAGCACTGTCTTAATACATGATATTTCTAAAGTAACTTAGAGCCTGCTAATCTGATAATGCACTGAAAATGTACTAAAATTAATGTGGTTGTTACCAAATGGTAGTTGAAAAAAAGATCAAGCCTATGTCCCAAAGATTTTCAGCCATTTCCTGCCAAGATTATTTGCCTGTCCATGGGAACCAGACCATTGACAGAAATCAAATTAAGGCTATTATTTAAATGGCCTCACGGTGTCATTATTAACTTGAGAGGGAAATGAGCAGAGCACAGAGGCCAGAAAGTTAAAGGAATATAGTATTTAGGTTTAAAATATTTCTGAATGAGAGTATTTCACCGTTGACATTTGCACATGGATCTGAGAGAAAAAAAAGTCTTACTTCTGAAGAGTATTTGATGAAAATCACAGTGTTGGCCTATACAGGTCCATTCTACACATAAATTTCCTCCTTGGCTGGTATGACTTGTTTGTATAAAGGCACACACTTGAATATTTAGTCTAAGAGAAGTGTGCAGGCTCACGAAGGATATATACCCAAGAGCCAATCACTGTTATGTCCACTGAGGGTACATGATACTAGAAAACTTTCCTGAAGTAAACCAAAGGTTACAGTTGAAAATGAATAAGGAAATTCCCCCAAAGAGCTGAACCAGGGACTACCCAATCAGCTCATCAAAGAACTCATTCTGTTCCCAGAACAAGGAATTGTCTCAATTACCATCCAAAGGATTTCATTATTATTTATCAGTCATTCTAGTGTTTGTCATTTTTCTGTTTTCTGATGTGAATTGTTAATGTGCTTCTCATTTCTATTCCATGGTTGTATCTGGGCATGCTGCGGACAGAGTGCTCGTATTTTATAATTTTCTGAGTCATAAAAACAACATGCACATCTAGAGTGGCTACGTATCAATCTGGATTTGAATGTAGATGCAGTCGCTAAATGGGCTTGGATAATAGTGTCCTTTGTAATGGGGGGCGGGGGTGAGTATATTCTCTCTTTGCATAAAGGCACACACTAGAATATGTAGATATTCCAAGGACAGAATATGGCAGACAGCTATTCATACCCTGATATTTACTCCTATTCTCTTTCATAGGAAGAAAATCTTTGATTTTTAACTGAACAGGTGGTTGCCAAGAATAAAGACTCTTTTCCCAGTGTCCTTTGCAGCTAGGTGGCACTAATAGCCAAAGTTCTTATGAATGAAATGTGAAAGAAAATGTGCTTATGGTAGCCAAATGAAAGGAGGCAAAGTAACTCTCTCTCTTCTTCCATTCTTTGACAGCACTCTAGCATTGAGAGGTCTACAAGTTAGAAGTTTACATTGCAGATGACCTCATGGACAAGAGTTTATATACCATCTCTGAATCAGTAAGGGTGAGTTTAATCTTGTTTATCATGATCTCTAATTTGATACGTACTTGCAGGAAAATCTTTATCCTATCTAATGCACTAGGTAAAGGGAGAATAAGTTGAGTGAAAAAAAATATTGTATGAAGAAAAAGTGGCCATTGTGAAGTCTCAGAAACTAAAAAGAAATATAGTACATTTGAGAATGTTTAGAGTAAATGGTGATAACTGTATCAAGAAAGGAAAGCAAATATTACATGGAGAATTACAGAGTCCAAAGTATTTTGTGGGAATGGGAGCAGAGTCATAGCTGCTTCAAGCCTGAGAAATAGCCCTGTGTTAGATTTTACTTTTAGAGCCAAGAAAATAAATCAGAAGCTTTTAAGAGCTGTGACAGAAGACAAAAGTAGATGCAGTCCCTGGAAACCTCAGCAAGTTCATTTTCTGTTTTTCACTGAAACACTTTTCCAAGTATCTTCATGGTTGTCTAAGATGTTTGTTGTTATCTTTTCTACTCTGTAACACAAATGTGACTTGGTTATTTGGAGGAGTGAATACTCACACTTAGATTTCTCACTCTCCCAGTTAGATTTTGCCTACCTTATTCTCCTGGAATCACTCTAGATTTCCCATCTTCCCAGTCTGAATAAACTCATGTGTGTACACACATGTACACACACATACTAATTCTTGAAAAATTAATTTTGTTTCTGATAAACAGCAGAGCTAGGTTTCTGAAAAGAGTGGGAATGCTTAAGACATTACATTGTATATATTTGTTTAGGTTTCCGCCTCTGTGAGATTCTAAAGGCAAAGACAACATTAATTTTTTTGCCGATTCAACACCTCCTAGAAAAATGCCATGTATACAGTCATAGCAATTATCCAGTTTTGTTTTTAATAGGCTAATTTATATTCCCCACATGACCTCCTTATCGCTGTAAATCTTCAGACTATTATAGAAATTCAAACATTTATTCATCTTATAATGCATCTCCCAAAATAACTCTGATATACATATTGACTCATAATACTACTTTTCAGAAAATATATCTCAGTTTTTGTTAGTAAATGTAATTGCCATGCACATAGGGTACACAACAAAAAGATTTCCAAATGATACTGAATGAATGGAAAATAGAAGTATTTTCTTGAACATGATTTCCCTTAAGTTTCCCTTTTTCTAAACTTCAATTTATAAATACATTTCTTGAAATTGTACTTTATATATCGTTCCTTGATCTGTTCCACTGGTCATTTATTTTTGAGTAGTTTACTTGTAGTACTCGTCGTACTTTACTATTCTACTTAATCTTTTCTCCTAAAGGTCAGCCATAACTTGCCAAACACTCTTATGGTTAAAATCTTAAAATATTTCATCAAATATTTCATTGTAAAAATTTCATCTCTTTTTCCTTTTCTGACATGATATCTTCAGAGATCTTTTCTCATTCTCAGACATATTCCCCTCCCTTTCTCTTACTATATACTCTTCTTTCTCCTTCCTGTACCTTCACTCCAAGTGCTCAACTCCAGAACACTTTTTAGAATCTATTTCTTAAGTACGTTTGGCAGTTTCTATCTATCAAGGAATTTGTCCATTTTATCTAAATTGTTAAATTTTTTGGCAGAAAATTGTGCATTATATTTTCTTATCATCCTTTTAATGTACATAGGATTTATAAAATACCTCTCTCATTTCTGACACCGGTAATACTTATCTTCCCCTACTCCCTTTTTCCTGGCTGCAAGTTCGCTTGACAATGAGGAAAGGGGTGGGTGAATAAACACTACTGCTTCCCCATTCTCAGTGGGGCAATATTGAAACATGTTCTACAGTTGCTCAGAATGTCCCTTGCAGAATTGAGCCTAATTTTTCAGTCCTCCTATTTCCTGCACTTTTTTTTGCCTCTCTTCTCTGTTTTACTTTCTCCACTACCTCATTGGTGTTTGTATCATGGTTAACTTCTAAAGAACCAAAAATAAGACAAAGTTGGAAACCAATATCAACAGAATTCAGGTATTAAGTAATATTAGGCAAAACTGGAAATGATGTCATCCCCCAAAATACCAAAATTAGCATAGCAATATTACTTAAAAAATTCTTACCATATTATATACAGAAGGGTCAAAGGGTGATAGTCTTTTCTTCTAAAAACAAACTCTTTGTAGTAAAAATATGAAATATTAGACAGAAATGATAATAAAGTCATGTTAGGCTCACAGGCTTTGATTCTTTTATGCATGAAAGTGTGGGAAATAGTGATCTTGCTTAAAAAAATACTTCATACCTTGAATGAGATTGTTTTTAGGTCATGTATTTTTTATGGAAGTTTATGATAAATGGAATTTAATTCTATAATTTACACTGTTTAAAAAGTTAGTTCCTTCATTTTGCTTTTGAAGACAGGCAGAAGTTTTGTAACTCATCCATATTTACTCATAATCCATCTATAAATGACATAGAAAATCAGGAATACAACTGAGAAAGGGCTCATAAGTTCTGATTTCTAAGTCAAATTATTCCTGCATTATCATACCATATTTATCTTATAGTGATCAAGGTAGTTCAATATTTTATACCATCTGAAGAATGGATCCATGCAGAGTTTACTCCAAGACCATAAGAATGTATACATAGGTTATGTAGAGAGCATAGTGGTAGATGATAGGAAAATGTATTTGAATTCAGAAGAATAACCCAACATTAGGAGACATGATGAACTGGTTCATCTAAGCCTTTACTTTTTCATTTTCTTAAAAATTTTTCTGAAGGAAATGTAAATTTCAGAGTTAAAAGAACATTATGATTACTTAAATGGATGAGACTAGTGAAAAGTACATAAAATGGGCAGAGAGATGAGAAATGAGAAATGTTTATTTGAATAGAATAATACCAAACGTTATGAAAATTATTGAAACTATGTTGTAGCTCTTTTGGGAAACAAACTTATTTTTAAAATAACCAATAAGATACCTTCATTTTTCTTTTTACCGTAATATGTAATGCTGGCTCGCTGGGGATATTAGCTTCTGCCAATCTCTATTTTTTATTAAAATGTCAGGGGGGAAAAAAAACTTCATTAAGCTGTATGTGTACAGGTAATTATAGTTTACCATTAAAAATAATTATTTTACAATGTATTAAAATTTTGCTTATAAGGCTTAAAATTTATCCTTTCCTTTATTCTGGATTTGTTTTGTTTTAAAGTTTGGAGGGACAATGTTGGTATTAAACAAGCTCCAAAATGTTTTTTAATAACTTGTAAGAGTTCTTTATATGTTTTAAAGTGAGATGGGTTTAGTCCCCAATGATAATCTCAAGAGAAAACAAAGCATAGTTATAGAACAGAATAAGCTGTTCCAGTTTATTGGTAGCCTGCTTTATTTACAGCAGAAACTCTTAACTTCCCATAACATGCATTCACAACCAAAGCAGCTTAACAGAACAAACTCATCTCCATAAACTCTGGCTTATAAGCAGGCCACCATCATCTATTCAGATTTTGTATTTTTAATAAGTAGAAAAGGCAGGAATATAATCATATGAATTTGCTACTGTTGAATATTATACCAAACCAAATTGCATGAAGGAAGGATGAACAGCTGATTTCTGCTACTTACAGAGTACTTAATGAGATCATTCAATTCTAAATTTCTAAGAATGACCTATCCAATTGACATTCACTTGTGTTTTGGAGACACTCTAAATGTGTAATATTTTGAAAGTTCAAAATAAATTAGGCTTAAATGTATGTAAATACATGTATATACATATATAAATATATATATTTCCTAAACCTTCCATCAGAACATTCACAGTCAAATAGTAATGAGCAAATAGAGTTCCTGAGTTATAATCTCCAAATACAATTCTCCATTAAAATGTTTCAGGAGTCCTATTTTTAAAAAAGTAATATTTTGCAGTGAAGTAATAAAATACTTTCTGAAGTAGAAAATGTGCAAGGTGATGCTGGGATATTTAGTTGCCACCAGAAAGTAAGAAAGCTACCTAAGACTAATAGCCATGTGCTGAACGTACATAAGAGCCAACATATACAAAAAAAGCCAACATAAAGGGACTTTCATGGATCAATGATGGGTCAGTTTGATCATCATAAAGAATAATGAATGCAACTGAATTTCAAACCATTCATATATGAAACTAATGAGTATAATTATAATTCTTAAGAAGTGGAAAGGCAAAAAGAACATCTGGTTACCATTGAAAGGAATTAGATTTCAAAATCCTTTTCTCTTAAAATTAGTAATTAAAAGGAAAATTTAACCATGTATCTTCCTATTTGTCTATGAACTCCATTTCAGGGATAGTAGCCTAATAGCACCAGTTGACAGAAGCAGCTACATAGTTTGAGGAATCCGGTGAAAACTGAAAATTCAGGACCCCTTGTACAAAAATTAGGATTTCAAGATGGCTACCTCAGAAAATTAAGCCTCCCTAATACTTGGTGTCATCGCTCTATTTTTATTATTTTATTGAGATATAGTTTATGTTCAATATAATACATAGATCTTAGTAACAGGTTGATCAATTTTCTTGAATGCGATGTCTGTGTAATCCATATCTCTATTATTATTATAACATTTCATCACAATTAATCTTCACCTCACCCTCTTCAAGAAATAATCACTCTGCTAAATATTTCTAACATGAGTCAGTTTTTCTTATTTTGAACTTTATACAGCTAGAATTATAGAACTTGGCGCTCTTTGGGGTCTAGTTTATTTCCTTCATCCAAATGCCGGTGACCTTCATCCATGTAGTTACATGTACTAATTTGTTTTTTCCCTTTTGGTGCTGAGTAGAATTCCATTGTAAACATATATGTCAAATTATTATGTATTCTTTTGCCATAAAAACCCTGCTCTGTTTTTTATTCCAAATTTTGCCTACTAAGAATAAAGCTGCTGTTGAATATTGCTATATAGATCTTATTGTAGAGATGTTTAGTAAATATTAGTAAATTTGTAGGAGTTGTTTGGGTATTTGTATATAAACCTGGAGATTACAATAGTTCTTCAAGAGGCAACATCCATAAGACATATTCAGTTAACATAGCAAATCGCTATGGTATTTTCAGTCATGTTACAAAGACTTTCACAGTCTGTGCTTGTAAACACAGTTAAACCCACTTCTAAATTCCTCTGGTGATCACTCAAATCACAGACCTTTACTTACTGTGAGTCATTAACAGGCTCCTAGAAATATTTAGGCTCTTAGGCTGGACCTACGTGGAAACTTGGGCTGCTAAGTTTGTTGTAATAAAACCCTTGAGAGTGGATTTGACTGAACAATTCATTATCAAAAGAAATACGAATTTTTTAAAAAAGAGGTTCTTGGGGGAGTTCCCGTCATGGCACAGCAGAAACAAATCCACTTAGGAACCACGATGTTGCGGGTTGGATCCCTGGCCTCGCTCAGTGGGGTAAGGATCTGGTGTTGCCGTGAACTGTTGTGTATGTCACATGTGCTGCTCAGATCCTGCGTTGCGGGGCTATGGCATAGGCGAGCAGCTGTAGTTCTGATTAGACCCCTAGCATGGTAACCTCCATATGCACAGGTGCAGCCCTAAAAAGAAAAAAAAATATTCTTTGGTTATTTAGCATTGTACTTTTAGCCAGGTTGTTTAAAAACTGTTCCTTTCCTCAATTTTGATGGAGTCCACTACATATAGATACTCTCTAGAGATGCAGATCTTTAATTTTAATTTTTGGTATTGTGTGCTTAACACAAAGTAATTATAGTTCAGCAAATTTATTTTAGGAATGAGGCTGAAGACACACATTTCTGTCTACAGACTGAAGAGAAAATATATGTAACCTTTATTCCCACTGTACTGAAAAAAAATTAAAAACAGTATATTTTATAATGAAAAACTCCTAAACTTTCAACCTTTTCTTAAGAATTTGTAAGTCTGAACGGTGAAGGCAGATTTTTCACAACTGATTAATTTAATTAGAAAGATATTTCCATGCCTCGTTCTTCTAGTCTCTAGTCTAATCGCTGTGGCGACCAGTCTGTAGTATGAGTAGTTTTAAATACTTTCTGAGACATTTGTTGATGATGCCTCTTACAAATAATAAATCTTATGAGCCTCTTACTATTCTCTTTCCTTTTCCACTTGAATTGCTGGTAGCTTGTGTTGGTTATAGTTGGTGTTAAAAAATCGTTCATATTTTAAAAGTGAGGCCATACAGGAATTTCCGTCTTGGCTCAGCGGAAACCAGCTCAACTAGTATCCATGAGGATGTGGGTTTGATCCTTGGCCTCGTTCAGAGGGTAAGGATCCAGTGTTTCCATGAGCTGTGGTGTGGGTCGCAGTCACAGCTTGGATCCTGCATTGCTGTGACTATGGTGTAGGCCTGCAGCTGCAGCTCCATTTCAACTCCTAGTCTGGGAACTTCCTAATGCCACAGGTGTAACCCCAAAAAGCAGAAAAAAAAAGGGTGATGCTTTTGGGGGTGGTGGTGTAAGGTAACACTTAAGCTCCCAGGCTCTGGAGTTTGATCGCTACTTCTCAGCCAGCAATATTAGGAGTCATTTGACCTCTCCATGTTTTTTTTTTTTTTTAAGAGTCCTCACCTTTCCATGTGCCCTAGCCACGTCAGAACTTTTTAAAATCTTTTTTTATTACTCAATGAATTTTATTACAATTATAGTCGTACAACAATCATCACAACCAAATTTTATAGCATTTCCATCCAAAACCCCCAGTGCATCTCCCCATCCCCCAACCTGTCTCATTTAGAAACGGTAAGTTTTTCAAAGTCTGTGAGTCAGTTTCTGTTCTGCAAAGACGTTCATTGTGTCCTTTTTTTAGATTCCACATGTAAGTGATAGCATTTGATGTCACTATCTCACTGTCTGACTGACTTAGCATGATAATTTCTAGGTCTATCCATGTTCCTGCAAATGTTGTTATTTCTTTCCTTTTAATGGTTGAGTAATATTCCATTGTGTATATGTTCCACTTTTTCTTTATCCACTTCTCTGTCGATGGACATCGAGGTTGTATCCATGTCTTGACTATTGTATAGAGTACTGCAATGAACATTGGAGTACATGAATCTTTTCAAGTCATGGTTTTTTAGACCTCGACCTCTCCATATTCCAGAAACTTCAGGTGTTGTCAGTATACGTAAGCTATAAATTGTACTGAGAAATTTTGTTAATGGATGTTTATAAAAATTCTTATACCTTTTTGGCATATCATAAGCTCTTGATAAATATTAGCTCTTGTTGCTGTGACTATTAAGTGAGGAATATTTGATTCAGAATATTAGAAATCAAATTCAAATTTAACAAATTAGAAATCAAGTTCAGAACATTTGACTCAGAAAATTTGATTCAAAATACCTATGGTGCTTATGCTGTTGTCACTGCTTCTTTAAAGAATCCTGAGGAAGGAAGCAAAAAAAGAGGTACATTCTAACTACATGTCTCAGTTGCTTGAATAGTTAATGTACTGTTGTGATTGCTGTTGACAACATTTCTTTTACTCAATGATACCTGATACTTGCAGGATTATATGTCCAGCCCTGCATATGAAGGTAATACTGACATCCCCTATCTATAGAACATTGCTTTGAGCTCTCTACACCCAGACTTTCCTTCCCATGGGAGTATCTTAAGTAGAGTCTGTGCACTAAATATTTGGCACAATTAGTACTATGGAATTTACCCTTTATCACTTTTTCTGTATCTCATAAGTTGATAAGTATACAGCTTGAATGTTTTGAAAGAAATCACAATATTATTGAGGCAGTTTATAAATACATAAGAGATGAGTGCTAAGTTGGAACATAATGGTGTGTGAGGGGTGGCGGAGGCACATCACCTACAGCAAACAACTACATAAAGCATGCAACATCAGAGTGTCAGAGCCTGAATTAAATCCCAGTCTAATGTCTCTGAGATTAATAAACTCACTCTATGGAGCCTCAAGAAAAATTTTATAGTGAGTTTTCTCATAGGAACAATCAACTTTGTTATGGATTGGTAAAATTGAAAATCATGCTATAGTAATAGCTAATAATAATGGCGGTAATAACAATAATTTTACATGCTAAATATACACAAAATAGACTGAGTGCTTCACTGGGTGCTACATAGTGTGTCATGAGCCATGTAGGAACTATTTTATGGAATTTTCACAACTCTGTTTTCAAAGGTGAGTAAGATAATCCTTATTTTTTGGATGATGAAACTGGGGCACAAAGGAATTCACAGAGACCACGCAGTCAGCAGATGGTAGAACCTGCCTCCAAACCATGGAAATCTGACTTCACTACAGCCAGCAGTTGAACTCTCTGTGCAGCTGATGTACTGAACTAATATATCACATTGCAAATCCATTCATTTATCTCTGGTACACATTAGCACATCAGTAGTGTTTGTTGATGTTTGAATGAAGACATTCTATTAGATACAAAAACATGAAGGACAAAAATCTCTCTTTTTACTTGCTTTCATTAGAGTCATGAGATATCAGTAAGTATAGAGAAATGTTTTTGTAAAATTTTTAAACTCAGGAAAAAATTAGTTTCTAGTTAAAATAGTTTATTCCCCATTAACTTCTACATATTTATGACTGAGATTTTCTTCTAGAAATCTCTTAATCAGGTAGTCTTCCATAAGTATTTAGATCAAGCTTAGGTTTGTTTTATAGATCACAGAAAATTGGAGATTGAAGTATCACTATTATTAATTCAGACTACAAATTACTTCATTTTTTTTTTTTTTGCAATTTAAACTTCTGTGTATGTCTTACCACTTGTAGAACTATTGCAAATAAGATATTTCATTCAGCTATAGGAGAAAAAACTCAATTTGAAAAAAAAAAAGCTCTTGAAACTGTCATGAACTTACTTGAGGTGGCTTAATTTTCTTTTTTTAACAATGCTCAAATATTTCTGGGAGTTTGTCTAAAGCATTTTCCACAAATAATGATTACCCTGGAGCCCAAGAAGACAGCATTCTGGTTAACATATTTTTAAGGTGTTTCTGTAAAAATAGTTTTTAAAAGGTATCTATTTAAACTATGTTTGGACCAAATTTATGTGAGTTGAATTCCACACATAAGTCAGATATGTGGGAACATAAGTCAGATATAGGGAATTTGACAGCTTTTCATAGTAAGAATGATATATAACATAATTAGTTGCCTAGGTCATCTTCAGTGAAGCTAAGAGTGAAATCTGAGCCAACTGCAAGAGCAAGGGAGAATTTTCTATCTCTAGCAGTATTGGTAAACCAGATAGCTTGGAAAATTCTTCCACTGCAAAATACAAAAATAACAGATAAAGCAATCACCACTCTTATACTTAGTTTAACCTGAAAGAATATAAAGGGTATTCCAATGAGCACACTGCCTCCCTTGCAGAAAACAAAGTAATCAAAACCCAAATGGTAAATAAATTCAGGAAATAAAATTCTCTAAGGACACTTAATGAGATTCAAGAGTTGATATTCAAGGGTCATCAGTATTTACGGTTTTTCTTCTTTTTTGTAAAGTTTTATTTATTATTTATTTATTTAAGGTTTTACAATGTTATGCCAATTTCTGCTGTATAGCAAAGTGACCCAGCCATATATATACATATTTTATTCTCATATTTCATCATGTTCTGTCACAAGTGGTTGGATATAGTTCCCTGTGCTATGGAGTAGTTACTCATTGCTTATTCATTCTAAATATAATGTATTGCATCTACTAACACCAAACTTCCAGCCATTCCCACTCCTCACCACCCCTCCTCAAAACCACAAGTCTGTTCTCCGTGTCTGTGTGTGTGTTTTTGTTTTGTACATAGGTTAATCTGTGCCATACTTAAGATTCTCTGGATAAGTGATATATGGTATTTGTTTTTCTCTTTCTGAATGACTTCACTTAGTATGAGAATCTCTAGTTTCATCCATGGTGCTGCAGATGGCATTATTTTGTTATTTTTCATTACTAAGTAGTAATATGTACCACATCTTCTTATTCCATTCATCTGTCGATGGACTTTTATGTTGTTTCCATGTCTTGACTCTTGTGAATAGTGCTGCTATGAACATAGGGGTGCATATATCTTTTTGAATTGTGGTTTTGTCTGGATATATGCCCAGGAGTAGGATTCCTGGATCATATAGCAGTTCTATATTTAGTTTTCTGAGGAAACTCCATTCTGTTTTCAGTAGTGGTCACACCAATTTACATTCCCACCAACAGTGTACAAGGGTTCACTTTTCTCCATACCCTCTCTAACATTTATTATTTGTAGATTTGTTAATGATGACCATTCTGACCAGTGTGAGGTGGTACCTCACTGTAGTTTTGATTTGCATTTTTTTAGTAATTAGTGATGTTGAGCATTTTTTCATGTGCCTATTGGCCATCCATATGTCTTCTTTGGAGAAATGTCTATTTAAGTCTTCTGCCCCCTTTTTGATTGGATTGTTGGATTTGATGTTGTTGAGTTGTATGAGTTTTTTGTATATTTGGGAGATTAGGCTCTTGTTAGTTGCATCATTTGCAAAGATTTTCTCCCATTCTATGGATTGTCTTTTCTTTTTTTATGATTTCCTTTGCTGTGCAAAGACTTTTGAATTTAATTAGATCCCATTGGTTTATTTTTATTTTTATTGTTGACATTCTTAGAGGTGGATCAAACAAGATATTGCTCTGATTTATGTCATTGAGTGTTCTGCCTATGTTTTCTCCTAGGAGTTTTATAGTATCTGGCCTTACGTTTAAGTCTTCAATCCATTTTGAGTTTATTTTTGTGTATGATGTTAGGGAATGTTCTAATTTCATCTTTTAAAATTAAATTATATTTGATTTAACTTAATTTTCATTAATTTCTTGAGGGATAAAATATTGTACATATTTGTATAAAATTATATTTGATTTAACTTAATTTTCATTAATTTCTTGAGAGATAAAATATTGTACATATTTGTATAAAATTATATTTGATTTAACTTAATTTTCATTAATTTCTTGAGAGATAAAATATTGTACATATTTGTATATACATACACATTGTGAAATAATTACCACAAATTAACATAATCATTATACACATTGTTGCTCTTCGTGTAAGTGTTGTGAGAACACGTAAATCTATTCTCTTAGTTAATTCCAAATATATAAAACATTGTCATTAGCTAGAGTCATCATGCTATACATTAGATCTCCAAAATTTTTTCGTCTTCTACTGAAATTTTTCACCCTTTGACTGACGTCTCCCTGTTTCCCCCACCTTCTAGCCCCTGGTTACTTATTGGCCATCCATATGTCTTCTTTGGAGAAATGTGTATTTAAGTCTTCTGCCCCCTTTTTGATTGGATTGTTTGATTTGATGTTCTTCCTTCACCTTCTGTGAGTTCAGTTTTTTTAGAGACCACAAATAAGTGAGATGATACAGTATTTATCTTTCTTTGACTGGTTTATTTCTCTTAGTATAATAGTGTCCTCCAGGTTGATATATGCTGTCAAAAATAGCAGGAATTTCTTATTTAAGGTTGAATAAAATTCATCTATATATGAATTTTATATATATCGCATTTAAATCCATTAATCTGTTGAAGGACATTAAAATTGTTTCCATATATCACCTTGGCTATTGTGAATAATGCTACAGTGAATGTAGGAGTGCAGATATCTCCAGATACTAATTTCATTCCTTTGGGCCTACACTCAGAAGTAGGTGTGTGCAATTATATAGTAGTTATATTGTTAATTTTTTTGTGGAAACCTCCTATGTTTTCCATAATAGCCATACCAATTTACATTCCAACCAACATCATGCGATCATCTATTTCCACATCCTCACCAGCATTTATCTCTTGTTTTTTTTGATAAAAGACATCCTAGTAGGTGTAAGAGAGCATCTCATTGTGGTTTTGTTTGCACTTGCCTGGTGATTACAGTGTTGAGCACTTTAACTAAAAAAAACAACTAGAGGAAAAATTTGTAGAGGAGATTAAAATTTTTTTTAATGTCCAAGTGTGAATATTAATGTGAATCGATAAGTCAAATTAACATAAAACATGAAAATCTAGAGGCAAAAAGGTAGAAAAGTCAAATTACATCTTCTTTGGCTAATATTTTATTTTAAAAATTTTATAAATGTTAAAATAAAAATTTACTCCGTTTATGCTTTGTCAGTATTATATAGAGTTTAAAATATATTATCATGTTTAATAACTTAACGTGGATATTAATATTTTCAGTTTTCATTTTACCATGTTATACAAGCAGTCCATACATGCTGTATAAGTGCATTAATATTTAATTAATTTTTGAAAACAATAAAAATTATGCACAATATATATATATTCTGGAATCCTGGGACTGTTCTCTCAAATTTTGGATTAAGATTGTTTAGCCAAGAAGGGAAAACTCAAATCCAGCCCATTATATTTACATCAGTCAAAGCCAAGGAAACACGTTTATTGTATATTTGAGGACGGAAGTAAAGTAAGAACAAAACAGTGTGAAGAAATCAAGGCTCCATGATGAACTCTTTAAAAGATACAGTGACTACTAAAAAATAATTCTTTTTTAAGAGAATGCATTAATGATTAAATTTGTCAAAATTGCTATTGTCATGAATCCTTTTAACTATATTTCTCAATAAGAATTTTCTAAGGAATGTGCTACCAGGCCCCCAATAACAACTTTGCCCTGAAACGTTCTAATTAACCATACCAAAGGATCTGCTAGTTAATGCTTTCTATCTGCTTCTTTGCTGGCCATCATGTATCATTGTTCAGCGAGTGACAGCAGTCAGGTTATTAAAGGTGTAGATATTAAATTAACAACAGTAGTAAACATTGTAGCTGTACTTCACATCTCAGCAGAACCAGTGAAGTGTATGACACTGAATCCATGCTGATATGCTGCAGTGACAGATGGGCGTCATTTAACACAATACATCAGTGGGCAACCCACGTACCACAGCTGTCCTCCACTAAATGAATTAGATCAGGGTAATTAATCTAAGGCAGAAAGTATTACTAAAGTGGATTCTAAGCAGAATTAGAGAAGAATGAAATCTCCTGCTCAAAAATTGAAAAGGATTTATGCATTAACATTTTTAGTGCTGACAAGATGGTTTTCCAGAAGTTGTTTCACTTCTTTTAAAAAAATTATAAAAATCTTCCCTTTTGTTGAGAAACAGGTTGACCATTTGGGTCTGAAAAGGGATGACGACTATTCCTTTATTCGTGTTCTAAAAACAAATGCTGCTGAGAAACGAAGCTCAACCCGATATGTGTGGATGAGTTATTTAAAACAAATTTCAATTATCTTTATCACATATATTTTTTACAGGTATAACTATCTGAGAATTGGTGGTTACACTGATAATAGTTCACATATTAAACTTTCATTTTAGATAGATTTTATAGAAAGAGATGGAGAAATGGCTAGATATATGGTATGTAAACAGTAGATTTTTTCTTTCTGATTTTATGTCAGACTAAAGATTATTTAGGCTTACAAAGTTAGTCTAGCAAAAACCAGGTATGCACGTCTCAACTATCTAGATGTCAACTATCTTAAACGTCTCATTCATTTTAAGAATTAATTTAAAGTATATTTCAAAAATATATTTAATAATACAAAATTATTAACCCTTTCACTCGCTTATGATAATTCACATTTAAAACCAAAATACTTAGAATTTAATATAAAATTTTCTTCTTAAAATGACAGTTTAAATTATTTTTATGATCTTAAAGTATGCATTTGTGAGGTATAGCTTTTAAAAAACAAATGCTCTGGATGTTATATTTAAAAGTTTCCAATGGATCAAATTTATTATTTGGACAAAAGTCAGAAACTATATTTCAAATCATTAAATAAAAAAATATATTCTCTCTAATGTTTAGCATTAAATACACGTGTGCCTAGTTGTACTTTTTTTTTAAACTTAAGGATTTCAGAAATGAGGCCTTACTTTCTAATTCACGAATACCTTATGGATTTAATTTCAAATGTTTCTCTATACAAAATTCTGATATCTTCCTATAAAACATATTTATGAAAATTGCAGCCCTTGATCCAGCAGCATGTCATCTGCTCAGTTGTTACAGTTCCTTTGTAGTCTTTTCTTTCTGTTCTCTTACCAGAGGCTCCTATCTTCTACCTCTCATGCAAAGATGAAAAAAACCCACTGCTAATTGTAGTAGTTAAATTTTTTGACACAGCATGAGATATCCAAACACAATCCTTCTTTTTAAAATAATTTTCTAGCTTTGTGTTATGTTAGCAACACTTGGTGGGCTGTAATAGTTACATCGAAGTTTATTGTAGAAGCATAGCAAGCTGCTGGCTGAAGAAGGTACTACAGGCGCTGTATCTGATTTTTAAACTTTATTCTATTGATTATCCGTGATTAGAGTAAATTGTGGACTAACTGCTGTTCACATTTAAGTATTAAAATTGAAAATATGTTTAAAGGCTAGAAAAACATAAATACACTTCAGTAGGCAAAGCTATTCAGTCTCTCTCCCTAAACTCTCAAAATTTAAAAATGCCCACATATGCTGAATTACATAAAAATCTTCATCAATCTCATGTGTTTTTAACTGAAAATGTGAAGGATTATATAGGAAAGAAAAGGTACTATGTTGCTTAGTTCAACTTTGTTGAATAAGAACTCAGTTTAGTCTGCAGTGGTCTCTTTATCTTAACAAAATATTATATTCGTGTTATTTTTAGAACATCAGTAAGGCTAAATTTTAGTGGGTTTGAAATTTTTTTCTGATGTAAAGAACTGTCTGGAATTTTATGAGTTCTTCATTTTGAATGGTCACTGAGCAGGAACAATTCAAATTCCAATTTTAGTTGTTGCATACCTAGAGATATGTTGCATCACATTTGGAAGCTCTTTAACCATTAACATCCTCTTGTGTCTCCATATAGTTTAAGCCCTATACTCTGATACATGAGCAATAATAAAATACTGCTACAAACTAACTTTATAGCTATGAACTATGATATGACATCATAGAGTGACAGCAATATCATACTGTCCTTTGAATACAAAACTGACATTACTGAGTCACCAATATCATGATGTGTATTTTTAGTCATATTTACATCCTGACTTTTCTATTTAAGAGTTTTTATTTTTTACCTTGAGAGCGTTATTTTAACTATCTGAACTTGAATTTTCTTATCTCTGAAATGGTGGGAATAACCTTGCAATGTGTCGAGGCTCAAAAGAAAGAAACATTTCCAGGGAGTTACCCTCGTGGCTCAGCGGAAACGAATCTGACTAGGAACCATGAGGTTGCAGATTCGATCCCTGGCCTCGCTTAGTGGGTTAAGGATCCAGCGTTGCCGTGAGCTGTGGTGTAGTTTACAGACACGGAGTTTACAGACACGGTTCTGATCCCTCGTTGCTGTGGCTGTGGCATAGGCCATCCACTGCAGCTCCGATCAGAACCCTGTACTGGGAACCTCCACGTGCCACGGGCATAGCCCTAAAACTACCAAAGACAAAAGAAAAAAAAAAAAGAAAAGAAACATTTCTGTATTTATTACTTTAATTCTTTATGACAGAGCTGTCTGACAAATATTTTGCACTGCTCAGTGTACAAGGACTGGTGCAAAGTATTTAAGAAATGGTTTTGGCATAGAAAAGCACACACATGTATTTATAAGACAAGAATTTCTATGTGCAAAGCAGTTTTTCTTGGTTACCAAAACTGTAGCTCTTACCCACTGAACAGACCAAAGCTTTGCTTATACAAAACGAAACTCCGTATCCACTTGGAAGTGATTCTTACTTAGTGCAATACCATTTCAGGGACTAGTGGTTGGATTTCAGAGTCCATTCATGCAGACATTGTGAATAACAGCCATTAAAATGGTGCTTAAGCACGAGGTTTGATGAATGGAATCTCATTATTATATGCTTTCCTATAGAATAGTGTTCATAATTCAGCACATAAGTCTTGAACTTAAAATTATCAAGGTACTAAAAAGGCTACTTTTAACTGATGCCTCCCATAGTTCGATTTCCCTAAACTAAGTAAGAACAAGGTGCCAGTTTTAGGCATTTAAAGTCTTCAGATTCCCCAAGTAATTACTCTTGGAGGCTACAGTTACCACAAAAATCATAAAGGTCTTTACTTGAAAAGTGCCTATATGACTATGGACAAGATACTCAGCTATACCTGGTTTGGTTTCCTTACCCAGGAAATGAGAATATGCGACTTGCAAATTCACTATCAAGATTAAATATATTAACATAGCTATATAACACACTCAGTAGGATGCCTGAAACATAATAGAGTCTTAAAAGTTGTTTATTATTACCTTTAAATGCAAAGCCAAAGCAAGGGTAAAGTTACCATGTAGGATAAGCTTCTGAATTCCTCTGTCCCTATATTATCAGAGATTCACTTCTGCACTCCACATACCCATGCTGCAAAAGAGAAACAGCCTCAGGTGAACATTTTATCACGCAAAGTGCAAAGAGGCTCTCTCTGGGGCAGTTGCTACTGCCTAACTCTAGGAACTAGTATAGTGGCAACATTAGCTGTGACAGGGAATGCCTCCCAAAATATGATTGAGAGTGGTACCAAAAAAAGAACCCAGTTTTAATAAATATAACGGATGTAGATAGAGGCATCAGATATTTGTGAATGAAATTGGAGGATATTAGCATACATGTGGAAGCCTTAGAAATAAATTATTCCGAAGAACATTCTATAGAAATAGAGAAATAAGGACCAAATTTGAAATCTTGAGTATCTGATCAATAAAGATGAAAATAATTATGAGTGTATGCTTGTTCATATGCATGTATGTGCACTTCGGTGGGTAGGATGACTAAAGATTAGAGTCATGAATAGGAAAAACAACTGATCTTCTGAGATTGTGGAAGTAGTAGTGTAGTAGAATTGATAAGGCCTTTATAGCATTCAAGTTAAGAGAAACAAATCTCAAAATTTCTATTTAGGGGGTTAGTAGACAACTGAATCTAAGAATCTGAAGGGTTCTTACTGAGTTTAGAGGCTAAAAAAGGGAAGAATGAGACCAGAAGATCAGAAGAGTGACAAGGACACACAGAGAGGACCCTCCTCCAGGGAACTCTGAGAGAGGGGCATGGATGGAATACAGTACACATGGTCCCAGATTCATGATGGGTCGACTTAGGATTTTTTGACTCTACAATGATGCAAAAGTATGCGTTCAGTAGAAACTATACTTTTTTCTTTTTTCTTTTTCTTTTTAAGGGCTACACCTGCAGCATATGAAAGTTCCCAAACCGGGGGTCAAATCTGAGCTGCAGCTGCTGGTCTATGCCACAGCCACAGCAATGCCAGATCTGAGCGACATCTGTGACCTACACCACAGCTCACGGCAACGCCGGATGCTTAACTCAATAAGGGAGGCCGGGGATTGATCCCACATCCTCATGCATACTAGTCGTGTTGGTAACCCACTAAGTCACAACGGGAACTCTGGAACCACACTTTTTTGAATTTAGATCTTTTTCTTGGGTTAGTGGTATACAGTACCATACTCTCTTTGTGATGTTGGGCGGTGGCAGTGAGCTGCAGCTCCCAGTCAGCCACAAGATCACAAGGGTAAATAACTGATAAACATTCTGTACCGATACAGCCATTCTTCTTTCACTTTTGTACAGAAAATTCAATAAATTACATGAGATGTTTAACTTATTATCAAATAGGCTTTGCATTAGATGATTTTGCCCAACTGTAGGCTAATCTAAGTGTTCTGAGCATGTTTAAGGTGGGCTAGACTAAGCTATGATGTGCCATAGGTGAGGTGTATTGAATGTATTTTCAATTTACGACATTTTCAATTTGTGATGATTTTAATCGGGCTGTGACTCCTTCAAAAGTTGAGAAATCTATATAATGGACTTAATTTATTAAAGAAATAAGACAATGACCTAAATATTTTCCAAAAATTCTAATGAGGAAATGGAAGCTCTAGGAAAAAATTGTTTTCATCTATTGAAACTAGAGTATGTGTTATTCCTTAACATATTAAACGATATGATTATTTAAGTTGTTGGTTTATAGTATGACCAAGAGGTTTTTGAAGGCAAAAAAACTCTATTTTTGAAGATATGGTTCATCAGTTTTAAATCTACCAAAAATAATCTTTGACAACCCTAAATATCTGTAATTACTACAAATTAATATCATTCCTACAATTTAGATAAAAGTTAGTTACAAAATAGCAGACATACTTTTATTACAGTTATGTATATGAATATTAAAAGAACCACTTTAATGGGCTTTGCTACATAGTCATTTTTGCTTCTGTGTTCATTTGTTCTTGCTGAAAAAGAAGAACCATTGGATTATAAAAGACAGATGTTTGATGAAGGCAGATGTGGTAACCAGTGCCCAGTATCTTCTTCTCTGCATATGTAATATCACTGATGGTGATCCATTTCTGAATTAACAATAATTCTCTGGTAGTTATTGACTAAAAAGAGTGAGCTATTGGTGCTGAAATCAGTGGCCTTTGGATCTAGTTCTAGTCCTTTGTATATTCTCTATTTTTATATGCAATGAATCAGTCACAGGGTCCTAGCTTTCCCTTACCAAAATCTTTATAATCATTTTTATCTAGTTACAATTCACATTTAAATGTTATTTTCTGGTACTGTGTAGTGTGTTTCTAATAAAAACAAGAATTAGAGAATGCTTATTGAATTGAAATCAAATCGCTAATACATATCCTGAATAAAAGTGCTCATAATATGTGTAGGTCTCTAGAAATGATTTTGCCACTTGAAGAATAAAGAACTGCAGTTTAGGGATACATTACTTAAATAGTGTGTTTTGAAATCTTTTTTCTCTCTGTTCATTAGCACTTCAGCTAGGAGGTAGGTGAATGATAAGTTAAGATAGCTTTCTCTTTTCCAACTTTCTTTTTTTAAGAATATGTGATAAAGACAAAAGAAAAATCATTTGAGGATAAATCCTAAAGTGGAGTGACATTTATGCTTCTCTATATGTCTTTTAAATTGGTGCAAGAAGGTTTCTCTAATATCAGTTAACAAAATAAGGGACTATACTACACAATAGAAAGTAAAAGATAATCTTTTTCTTTTTGCTTTTTAGCAAAAAGTTTACCGTATGGAAGTTCCCAGGCTAGGGGTTGAGTCAGATCTGCAGCTGCCGGTCTACACCATGGCCACAGCAGTATGGGCTCCAAGCTGTGTATGTGACCTACACCGCAGCTCATGACAATGCTGGATCCTTAACTCACTGAGCAAGGCCAGGGACCATGCTCACAATCTTATGGATACTAACTAGTCGGGTTTGTAACCTGCTGAGCCACAATGGGAACTCCATAAAAGATAATATTATATGTATATCCATATGTAACTGTATACAAACATACATACATATGTATGTGTGCATATTATATGTGTGTATGTGTGTGTTTTCCTTTTAGGATCCAGAAAAAGAATATTGATAGGAGTATGTATGTTCTTACTTTATGGAAATGACTGATTAAATGATCCAACTTGCTCCATTTTGCTTAGAGAAAAATACAGAACGTGATAGATCAGAATGGGGTCTTAAGCGGATGTATGTAACACATCAATAAAAGTGCTGTAATAGATGTTTCATCTAACAGAATATAATCTAGGATTGCCATCTTTGCACACTAATAGAGGGAAAGCGCAGAGTGAAGTTTAGGAGACTTGTATAATGTTATGGCTATTTGAACTATTGCAGTTGTTAATAGATTTCATCTAAGTTGATTTTTTTTAATACTTAAGACATTTCAATCACCCATGCATTCCAAAAAATGTGCTTCAACTCTAGATAAACTAGTGCATATTAATTAGTATATGTCTATTATGTAAAATACAGATATGGATGTTAAAAAGGCTTGCGTTTGCATATCACCTTCAGTGTTTTCAGTCTTACTATTTATTATATGTCAGTTGTATGGCCATAGAGTTTAATTTTATCTCATTTGCCCTGTTTCCTCATTGTCAAATGAGTTTGATTTATGTCATTACTTTTATAAGGAATAAATCTGATTATAAATGTAACGCCTCTAGCATAAGGCCTCACATATATTGGATGCTCAAGAAAAGTTAATTCTTTTCTGCTTTTGTTCTTTCCGTGTCAGTAAAGATGTAAATAATCTATAATCCCTAAAACACAGTTCCAAATAGAAATTGTGCTTTGAGTGTTATTGGTGCTGATAATGTGGTTATTAGAAATGTGGTGCTTATAAGCCTTAAAGAAATTTACAGGCAATTTCAGATTCCAGTATATATAACTTTTAACTCTTATATGAAAGTTGCTCCTATTAGGAACCATCCTGTTGACTTCTTATCTATTTCATTTTAATTATTTTGATTGGACCCCCTTAGAATAGATAGTATCTATTGCTTATTGCCATATTATATTTGAATGACTTAGATAAGGCTCATTAGATCATTAAAATGTTTTCAATATAAGGCTATTATGTCCTCATTCAAACATGAGGGTTGTCTTCTGTTGCATCTCTAGCCAGGAAAGATAAAAACAAAAAACTGTTTTAAATCTGTTGACATTCTTTATATATGTGTCTTAATGGAAAATTCAGTTCTAATAGCTTTATTATTGAATGCCAGTGAAGATTAAGTAAGAATGTGTTGGGTACCTTCTATATGCTTGGCAGTCAGCTAGGTCCTTGACTTTGTGTCTCTCAGTCCACAATTATTTTCTTTCTAATTCCCGTAACATTAACTAATTTATTACCTTAACATAAATGAGGTAGCTGGTTTCACAGTGTAAGGTACAAAGATTTTCAGTATCTGAAAGAGAACATGGATGGGAGATTAGTACAGCTGGTGAATCACATAAACACAAAGGTCTATTATATTAGTATTTAATTCTTTTCTTCTAAGGTAACCTAAGGCACCATATATTTTTACAGAAATTAACTTGTTTAAGGACAGAAACCATTAATCTCTGCCAAAACAGTCTGCTGAATCATTCTTACCATTGTATCAATGACATTTTACAACTGAGTTTCAGACAGTTTTTCAAGAACAGTATGTATAAGTATTCAAAAATTCTAATATTCTAAGCTAAGTGTTCCTAATTATGTCTTCAGTTTATATTGCTTAAGGCTTTTATGTTGCAATAATCCCCTCTTCAGTTTCTTCCTTTTTTATTGTTTCACACTTGTCTGGTACTAGAAGGGTGGCATTCTTTGGCTGATATTCTCTACTTACCTTGCATAATGAGATGCTTTAGTGTGAAGCATGTTATATAAATTAGTGATCAAAAGATGGACAAAATCATAGCTCTTTAATCATTCTGAACTAAAAATAGTTACTTGGACAGATGAAACTATTCTCTGAAACCCAATGCAAATCCTACTTTCAAATGAGGAAATTATTATTTTACCAAGCCATATGGACTATGGATATTTTCTCATAAATACACTTCATAATAGCTTCCAATTTTTTCTCCTTTTTTTCTTTTTCACTGTGCAGAAAACGCTATATTTTAAGATTTTTTTAATGAACAAAGTTATCTTTACATTTAGGATGTTAAATTAACTATTTCCAAAAGTTGAGAAATTAATCACAATGAAAACAAAATTACTTCACTTTATATGAACTCTAAGTTGTAAGTTTTTGTGATGCCTTTAGTTATTTTGTTTAGATTTTATATTTTAGACTATATTTCGATTCGCAAAAACATTGTGAAGATAATGTAGAGAATTTTAATATCTCTCTCCCAGTTTTCTCCATTATTAATGTCTACATTTGTGTGGTATATTTATCACAAATAACTAACTTATTTGATCCATTGTTGCTAACTAAAGCCCATACTTTATTCATATGTCCTTAATTTTACTTAATGATATTTTTATGTTGTAAGATCCCTTTCAGGACACTGCATGGCGTTTGGTTTTCATGTCTCCTTATGATTCCCTAGGCCTATGAAAGTTTCTCATACTTTCCCTGCTTTGATGACCTTGAAAGCTTGAGAAGAACTAATTTTGTAGACTGAATTCAACTGGGATATGTCTAGTGTTTTTCTCATGAGTAACAGGAATTATTGGCTTTTTTGAGAAAACCTGTAAAAGCAAAGTGCCATTCTTATATCATGTGAAAGATATCTACTGTCAACGTTATTTAGAGCTATTGATGTTAATTTTAATCACTTGGTTGAGACAGGTTTTGTCAGATTTCTCCTCTGTAAAGTGGTTCTTTTCCCTTCTTTCTGTATGTTAATCTTGGGTAAGAAAGAAATATGTGCAGCTGATACTTAAGGGTTAGAGAGTTATGCTTTCCTGTCTACTTCTACAGGATGCAATATCTATGTAAGTTAACTTGTTTTTTTTTTTTGGTATGGAGATGCATCTATACTTCCTCACCTTATTTATTGTAATTATTATTTTAATATTGACTTACAGATATTTGTTTAATAGTTTGGGTTGTAAACTGATAGTGATTTTTTTGCTCAAATTAGTCTGTCTTTGACCTTTGGCAACTCTTTCAGTTTACTCATGTGTCCCTTTGACGTACTTCCATCTTTCTATTTTTCTTGAGCAGCATTTTACTTTCTGACACTAAAACATACTCTGGATACACACATTTCCTGCTTCAGTACTATAATCAGTAATTTATTAAGGGATATTTGGTTTCTGTTATTAGTGATTTTATTATAAACCAAGATCTAGGTACTAGGTATGCACATTATGATTGGAGTGTCATTGTTTTTAGACCCTCTAACTTGATCAAGAAAGGAAATATAGGCATTCTTTTCATGATTCAGCAGCTAATGAACCCAACTAGGATCTATGAGGATGTAGGATCTATCCCTGGCCTTGCTCAGTGAGCTAAGGATCCCCCACTGCTGTGAGCTGTGGTGTAGTTCACAGATGTGGCTCATCCTGCTTTGCCATGGCTGTGGCATAGGCCAGCAGCTGTAGCTCTGGATCGACCCCTATCCTTGGAACTTTCATATGCTACAGGTGTGGCCCTAAAAATAAAAAAAAAAAAAAATAGGAAATGTATATGCATATCGTAACTAGTGTGAGAATGGATATCTATAAATATTTATGCTGTGCATGTGTGTGTGTGTGTAGCATATATATATGTGTATGTATATATATATATCATATTAATTTTTTTTTAATTTGAGGGAGGATTTTAAGTAAACTTAATGCCAGAGTATAAAGTAATTGCCAAATTTATTTGAGTATTTTCAAAGGCCTTAAATGATTATGCTAACTCACAGACTTTGAGAAACACAGAATGACACCTTTTCAAAAAAATAGAAATAAAACAACTTTTCAGAATTGGTAGCATGCAGATAAAGTAGCACTCAGAGGGAAATTTATAGCTTTACAAACTTATATTAGAAAGGAAATAGAGGAGTTTCCATGGTGGCCCAGTGGTTAACGAATCTGACTAAGAACCATAAGGTTGCAGGTTCGATCCCTGGCATCGCTTAGTGGGTTAAGGATCCAGCATTGCCTTGAGCTGTGGTGTAGGTCACAGACGCAGCTTGGATCCTGCATTGCTGTGGCTGTGGTGTCAGCCTGCGGCTACAGCTCTGATTCAACCCCTAGCCTGGGAATCTCCACATGCCATGGGTGTGGCTGTAAAAAGAAAGAAAGGAAATAGAATATAAAATCAGTAACCAAACTTTCCTCTTAAAGTGGATAGAAAAAGAACAAACACAACAAATGTAGAAATGAAGAATTAATAAAGTCAGGGAAAGACAAATACTATATGATATCTCATATCTGGAATCTAACGTATGGCACAAATGAATGTTTCCACAGAAAAGAAACTCATGGACATGGAGAGCAGACCTGTAGTTTCCAATGGGGAGGGGGAGGGAGTGGGGTGGCCTGGGAGTTTGGGGTTAATAAATGCAAACTATTGCATTTGAAGTGGATAACCAATGAGATCCTGCTGTATAGCACAGGGAACTACATCTAGTCACTTATGATGGAACATGATGGAGAATAATGTGAGAAAAAGAATGTATATAGGTATGACTGGGTCACTTTGCTGTCAGTAGGAATTGATAGAGCACTGTAAACCAACTATAATGGAAAAAATAAAAATCATTAAAGAAAAATATTGACAGTCGGTGGTATAGAAAGCAAAAAAATTCTTCGAAAATGTTTAGAGAATAATAAACATTTAGTCAAACTGATTGTAAGAAAAACAAATATGACAACCTATTACCCAAATTAGGAATAAAACAAAGGAGATCACTAATTGCCTAAAAGTTTTAAATATTAAGGAGAGAATATTATGAATAGCTTTATGGCAATGAATTAGATAGAAAGCCCATAAAGATACATATTGACTCAAGAAGAAATAGAAATCTGAATATACCAACAAAAGGTAAAGTCATTGAAGTAACTGAAAATCTTTCCATAAAGAAAAACCCAGGCTTAAGTTCCTTCCTTAGAGAGTTTATCAAGAATTTGAAAGGATGAAATGAAAGGTTATTATACTACTGTTACAACATAAAGCAAATAAACTTAGTACACACATATATACATTCTTACAAAATGTTCAACCTCAATTTTATTAAAATATTAAGGACATTCTCCTTATCAAATCAGAAAATTTCACAAATCATTAAGACACTTCTAAGTTCTAAATGGAGTAGACACAGCGAAGTTCTCTGTTTACTGCGAAATTAATATGCCCCTACTAAAACAATTTTTACTGTACTTCCAATTCTCAGGAAATGAGAAGAATCTCTAAAATGTCTTTTTACATCCTCAGTGCCACAAAAAGTATAAATATTTGTAGAAAATGTAATGTGTATATCTCTAATTATATGAAAAATTTTAACATTGATATGTGACAAAAGAAAATAAGTATAACAGAAAAAGGCAAATTTAACAAAGCTCCCATAAGTTTCCATTTATTTAGAAAAATTTAAAAACATAGTTCTGAATAACACAGGTCAAAGAATAATTTATAATAGAAATAAATAATTTATTAGACTTAAATGATAATTTACTGCATATAAAATTTTTGAAAGGCAATTAAAGTGGATAGAGCATATTGCTTATATCATAAAATAATACATGATGTTAATTTTGAGCTGTGTCCCATTTAAGATGTTATTAAAAAATAAAGCACACGGAGTTCACACTGTGGCTCAGTGGGTTCACCCTGTACTAAGGGTACAATTGATTCTTAAGGGGATGTTCTTGGGTTTAATTTACCACTATAGACAAAACAAGGATTGGATGTTGAAGCCATTGATGATATTAAAATAAATGTCAGAGTACCAGTTGTGGCTTAGCGGAAACAAATATGACTAGTATCCATGAGGATGTAGGTTCAATCCCTGACCTCCCTCGGTGGATTAAGGATCCAGCATTGCCATGAGCTATGGTGTTAGTAATGCCAGCTCAGATCTGGCATTACTGTGGCTGTGTGCAGTTCTGATACTACCCCTATCCTGGGAACTTCCATATCCCACAGGTGTGGCCATAAAAAGCAAAACATATATAATAAATAATAATAATAATAACACAACATTAGATTGTGTTTTATACAAAGAATATAGATGTAAAGGCATAATAAAGATAAAAGTAGAACTAAGGAGAAGAACAAAAATAATATAGTGAAATACATAAAGGTGCCAAATTCTTGTTGAAATTGAAAAATAAGAGAAAGTGTGAATATATCAGCAATTTGAAAAGAGATATACATATAAATTCAGTTTACAGTAAAATACAATAGTGTCATAATTTTATTTGAATAAACGTTAAATACTTACATAAAACATAAATCATAATACTATGTTTTTAGTTTTCTGTTGGACTCTTGAATGTATACTCTCTGACATAACATTATAATTGTGTCATATCATTTGGATATATTTTCTTTCAGATCTTTATGTACGTCCCCATCTGTATCTATATATCACCAATGTCTGGAAAAATAAATCTAGGCAGTCTGTGGTCAATGTGGAGTGGCATGTTCACGCCTATGATTATATATAATGTAGACATGGATAAGTGCCATGTGAATTATGTTCTGTGTTCCTTAGGAGAGAATAATTACCCTTGAATATAAGATTGGAGTCTTTATGAGGTGAGAATTAGAAAAGACTAAATGAAAAATTATTTGGCCTTGGACAAAATGTCTGTCAAAAAAGTCTATCTCTGGGGTTGCTAGTTTCAAAGTACTGCACGTGGAATGGATAAGCAATGAGGTCCTACTTTATAGCACAGGGAATGATATCTAACCTTTTAGGATAGAAAACAATGGTAGATAGTATGAGAAAAAGAATGTACATATATGTGTAACTGGGTCACTATGCTGTACAGCAGAAATTGACACAACACTGTAAATCTAATAAAATAAATTTTTAAAAATTAGCGATAGTTATCTTCAGCAAAAAATTTTAAAAATTAAAATAAAAACAGCATATCTCAAATTGATAGAATTAGAATTGTCAAGAGCAAGAAGATAAGTAAATTCATAGCATTCAACTAAGAAGACTGGCTGTTTGGAGATATATATATATATATGTATAGTCACATTATATGAATATATATATGTGTATATATGTATACACACACACACATTATATGAATATATGTGTATATATACATAGTAACATTAAAAGAAAGCATTAAATATTCCCAGTGTCTTAGATAATGTACAGTCACAACTATAAGAAATATTTATTATTTCTAATAGCTTATTAAATATTGGGAGACAGTTCATCATGAATCTCTCACCTTTACACATTTTAGAAATACCAACCCATCTGCTCCAGAATTATATTTACAAGAATTATTTAATGAGGCATTTCTGGAAAGGTAGAGACAAAGACTCTCTGGGTCAAATTCATTTTTTTTCCATGGTAATAAACAGGGTGACTTCTCATTCCCTGAGATTTCTGAAGGTAATAATGGGCAAGAGGTCTCCCTGCCCTTTCTGGAGATGTTTGACTCCATTCAAAGATGATAAAGGTAATGCCTCTCTCCAAGGGAAGGAAAGACAGGTTTGCCAGCATCTCCTTTGCTATGAGGCTTTTCTGATATCAGGGACCCTCTTTTCACGCACTGTGATGGCATATGCAGGCAATACCTGAGCATTATCACATTACTCTGTGCAGATTAGGGACCAGGGAAATGGCGCCAATGATTACAATTTCTCTAAGTAATAAAGTTGTCTAAATCCATGTGTATCATTGTCTCCTTGCCAGCTGAATCTATGGAAATGTGACAAGACAAACCAGCTCAATAGTTGCCACCATGCTTCTGGTTAAGAGCAACTTGTCTGATTGACATTAGGCTGATTTTTTTCCAAGCTCTGGAATAGTCGGGAAATAATTTAATGTGAACCTGGGAAGAGATACATGCAAATAGACACCAAATATAATTTGCCAACAGGATTACAGTATACATACTTATTAACAAATTTAAATTTTTAGTTCTTTTTAAAAATCTGTTGTTTAAACATTCATCAGCTCTCTTCTTATAGAAGGTCCAAGCACTTTGATGACATTAAAAGCACATGAGAGATTTGTGTTATACCTGAAGGTTATGATTTTATTCTGTGGCCTAGATAGATTTAACTAGAGTATTAACTTTAAAGTTATTAAACAAAATGTTACAAAAGTATGGTGGAATACAAAAGTATGCATTTTATGGTTGTATAGTTTTTTTTTTAGTCCTGTAGTTTCAAAATATCAAATAAAATTTTGATTGCTTCTGACATACCCTTTTAGTTCTTTTGTGAATGAGATTTAAAATCTGAAGATCAAAATTTTCTCATAAATATATCCAAAGTTAGTAATCTATCAATTACCATTCACCTTATAAATACTTAACCAAAATTTAAAAGTCTATAATAATGTGAATATGGTTAAGTATAGTTCTCTTCTTTGAGTAAATAATTGTTTAACACACATTTTTGTAAAATTCAAAGACATCCTTCATGTCTTATTTCTTAAAGGTCTTCAAAGGCTTAGCTCTGCTTTTTTTAGTAAAAGACAGAAAAAAAATCTTTAAAAAGGTACACCGGCAAAAATGTAAATTAAAATATTTTTCTTTGATAAAATTATAACTTTAACATTATATAAGCAGATAAATAAGAGAAAAATGAAAATCTAATAAATGGGGAGATAGAGATTCATCTTAATAGCTGCTAGTGTGATATACAGGATTCTGGATGGTCTAATGTACATATGCATTCATTTTAAATAACAATTATAAAATTTCAATGAAGTTTACTGCTAATCAGAAACATGCAGCCAAAACCCTGTCACCTGCTAAACACACACATTTGCACGGAGGTTCATATCTATAAAAACTACCACTACTCCAACATTTTCCTCATAGACACTAATGGTGAAAACCAAAATATATTCATTTACACTAAGCAGATGTTATGGGTTTTATATTATGGTGAAGTAGAAACTGAATGTAGTACACATTTAAAATAAGGTTTGCTTTTAAGGTGGCTGTTAGATAGTTGATCCAGTCCTTAAGAGTCAACAGTTTATAGTACAATAAAAATGGAATTTCAAAGTCTTAGTTTTAGCCCTAGTTTTGTTCTTCAGTTTTTGATGTCATGATTGAGTCACTGTCTTAACATTTAGCTTTGATTGAATTGTACAATCTCTTTCATGTGGAATTAAAAACTCATTCATTTTTTTTATTCTTTCAGCAAAATTGTTTCATGGCTACTCAATATCAAACTGGGCAGCTGAGATTATATTTAGTTATAGAAAATGGCAAAGTCTCTGCTTTCACAGAACATTCATGAAAATAGGTTCAAACTGAAAAATATGCAGGTGAACAAAATCTTTATCAGGTGATGGCAAATGCTATGAAGAAAAACTGAGCAAAATAAGTGAATGGGATAATGACACCAGTGTTAACAGCCTAAAATTCACCATGCTTTTTCAGTGTCTTGAATATATCAACTGCCAACTGCTATAGATACAGTATTATTGTCTGTGAAGTACTCTCACATATTCGTTCTGTGAATATTTAGTAAAAATTTTTTATGTGTGAGATGCTATAGCAGTCATTATTTTTATCTGACTGGTGTCAATTACTCTACATGGGATAGATTTCAAATAATGATTCTTTGACTTGTTGATAGCCTCCAAAGGTAGATTTTCCTGGTAAAGTTTTAGTGCAGATAGGATTAATATTTATTTACATGACTGTCACTTTTCATGACAGATGAAAACATGTATTTTTCTCCACCCACAACCCCCAGCAGGAAAGCCCTTCCTTTGGCATTACTGAATAAGCTGGTTTGTTAGAGTTTCCAAGAGTTTATTGTCCTTGGCAATAAATAATTTGACATGCTAGGGACACATCTAGACCTCTGCGAACAGCAAATGCTCAACAAATATTTATTCAATTAGTGAATAATGATAGATTAATTACTTCAGGTGATACACTTCAGAAATTTAGCCATTGTTTGTAGCATTGCTTCTATGCATAAATTAGTTCCTTACTGCCGATTTATCAGTTTTGAGTCCAGGATAGACTAAAGTCAATCTTTCAGTAAATGGCAATTAAAATGATATCATAACATGTAAAAATCCTATTGAAATTGTGGATATTTAAGTATTAATAAGAAGTAGAAAAAGGAAGCTGTCATAAATGGATATTTGTACCTGTAGCTTGGGTTGCCTGACTAGAGCATTCCGTAACTTTTTTTTTAAATTGTTTTTATTTTTTCCATTATAGCTGGTTTACAGTGTTCTGTCAATTTTCTAACTTTACAGCAAAGTGACCCAGTAGTCACACATACATATATACATTCTTTTTTTCATGTTATCCTCCATCATGCTCCATCATAAGTGACTAGATATAGTTCCCTGTGCTATACAGCAGGATCTCATGGCTTATCCATTCCAAAGGCAATAGTTTGCATCTATTAACCCGGATTCCCAGTTCATCCCATTCCCTTTCCCACAAGTCTGTTCTCCAAGGCCATAGGTCTTTTCTGTGGAAAGGTTCATTTGTACCATATATTAGATTCCAGATATAAGTGATATCATATTGTGTTTGTCTTTCTTTTTCTGACTTACTTCACTTGGTATGAGAGTCTCTAGTTCCGTCCATATTGCTTCAAATGGCATTATTTTGTCCTTTTTTATGGCTGAGTAGTAGTCTTTTAAGAAATATCTGCGGTGGGTATTTTACACTTCAGTTCTAGACTGATGAACAAAAGATGATTTGTTTCCTGCATATGTGTCTCTTTCCTACTTGCATTTCTGTAGTACCAAATTTGTGTATTTACCTTAGCAAAACTTGTGATGTCATGACTTTGTGCCTTGCACATCTTCTGTCTCTTCATAATCATGAGCTCATAATTATCCATAAAAACTTATCTCCTGCCTCTACGTCTTCCATAAAGCCTTCCTTAATCCTTTTCCCCAAAAATATTAACCCTTTTATTACCTTTGTGGCATTTATGTTTAATATTATTTCTTATTATGTTCATAAACCTGTGATAAGCATGGTCAGACATCACTTTTTCTTCTTAGGCCATAAGTTTATTGGCCCTTTTACATGGTTGAAGTGTATGAAACTACAACCACTGCATAATTAGAAACAATTTTAATATGTATGTAATATTTTATATGTAAGTATGGGCATACTTTATATTAATTTGTAATATAAATTATAATTAATTAATAATGCAAATGTAATATTACTTCCAGCATCATCTCCAGAACCCAAGGTAGTCTCTGGCAATACTATATACTCATTAAATGTTTCTAATTGAAATAAAGTTGGTGAGATATCTCAAACACTGAAGCAACTGTGACTTTTTCCTGAATTAGGAAACTGAAAGGTTTATACTCCAGTTTTGGAACAGATGTTGGTGATATGTTATTAGACCCCTCCTTGTATTATTCCAGGTAGGACAGCAAAATTTGAAATAAAGTGATAATAGTTGCTTTCCTAGATCTAATTTGTAATTTGTTGCCTATTGAAGGCTTGTTATGAGCTGATAAAACTCATCCAAAACATCAGTCTAGAATCTAGGTCTTAAAAATTTTTCATCTCTACCTTGGGATCATTGTATTCACTTATATATTGGCTGGTTGGGGCTTTACATGTCCTGGGCAACAGGTGGTGTTTTTTGAGTGTCATAGATAGTGACTGATAGAAAATACACAGTAATGTATGTCTATTAACAGTTTAAAGAAAAATATATTTTAGTGACTTTTTCCCCTCTCCATCTGCTTTCCACAAGAGAGGTTATAACAGAGTAACAACGTATTTTATTTTATATAATAAATAATTGTCATTACATTTTTTTAAATATTGAAAAAATCTACAAAATCTTAAAATTCTTAAAAGAAGTTTTAATTTACAATATATCAAAAATTTTTGAGAGAAAATGGGCATTTGCAGAATAAGCTTTTGGTACTTCTTCCTCAGTATGGGTTACCCTTATGTTTTGACCCAAGGAGATAGTAAATATCCCATCATCTGGGCAATCACGGGTCACTAACAAACCTGGCCCTAAAAGCACCATATAGTATGAGAGAAGAAGACAGAATTTTAAAAACAACTTGTATTTGTACCTATCAACTGCTTTTATTATGAAAATCAATGTTGTTGATAGTCACCAAAAAAAAAAAACACTTTTCACTTTACATAAGTTATTAAAAAAAAAAACAACTTCAAATTACTAAGTACTAAATTCCTCGTTCATTCATTTTTTTCAAACATCATTTATTGGAGATCTTTTTCTTCCTATGAAGAATTAACAGATCACAGACAACTTATTACTTAAAACTATCAAAAACTGGAAACAAGGTGTAACAAACTAGTTTTCAATACACATGACATCATGTATTTATTCTAATTTGACACATTGAATCTACAATTGAAACTCCCCAATCAAAAGATTACTAAAATGATGAATTTGGAAGACCCAGAAACACTTTCTGAACCATAAGTAGCTGTTGGTAGCAGCCTACTGCTAAGCAGCACTAAAGAGAAAGGGTTAAAGAATACAAAAGAGCTGGCAAATAAGATTTTGTTTTTCCACCAGTCAACTTCAAAACCACCAGTTTTTTTTTTTTTTTTTTTTGACAAGCTCATCTTTAGTAGGACTCATTTCTTAACACGGGTGGTTGAAATTCTCCTTTTGCCATAAAGATGTAAGTGTGAGGGTATAAAAAAGATTTATAAATAAATATATAAATAAGTAAATAACTTCAGAGGCAAACCTACTTTAAAACACGTGCGGTTAGAATTGATTAGTTGATATTGGTAACTTACTGAGGTGGCTATGAACTAGAAGTGTTTTAAATGTCTTACTCTGACTCATGTTGCATTCACCAGGGACAGTAACCATGAAATAAAAGAAAGCTATAGTGTTCTTTCTCCTCTGGCTTAGACTTAGCTTTTTGTGGAAGCTGCTTAAAGAATCAAGAATCAAAAGAAAGATGACTTGCGAGCTTATTTTGTAGAGAGGGATGGTTTAGTAGAGGCTTAGAATGGAATATAGTGGCCTGTGTTAAGCCCTGTAGCAGAGGCATCACTAATTATTTATATCCTGCTGTTAAGCGTAAAACAGGCTTGACTGCCCTTACAACAGCTGCAATCTCACCACGTGTGCAGCACCATGAACTTTATGTGTGAACTACTCTGAAGAGTTTTCAGGGGCATGGGGCACTCCAAGCAGGTAGAATCCTTGTCAGAAGAGCTTTCTGAAGAGTCCTGGTGCATCGGCAGCAATTAATGCAGGTGGTATTTTAGACAAGGGAGCTAATGAGCTTTAATATGCATGCAGGTGAGGGAGTGCTGAATCAGTAGAGCCATTAATGAACCGATGACAGCCTAATTAGCTACAATTTAAAATCTATGGAATCTAATCAGAGGAGCTGAACACTGCTGCAAATCTGTGTATGAATGAGTCTTTCTAAATACTCCAATCTGTTGCTTAGTCACTGATTGATAGTAATTGCTTTTTTTCCTCTATTGTGTATAGGAAAATGCCCAATTTTGCTCTGATAGGGGAGGACACAACATTGAAGTTAAATGCCTAAGACGTTTAGCTGCTTAAGTTTAATCAGTGGATGTTTAAAAAAAATCAAAGTAAAATTAATTTTCAACTCTGAATATAGATGATTAAAAATATACCACCGACTTCTTATATATTGGGTTGGCAAAGGCTCTATTGTTGTTAATCAACTCCAAATAGCATATCTGAAAAGCTTGCAAAGACAGTACAGCATTCAAATTCATAAAATGCATTTACTAATCCATAATACGTTTTAAAAGGACTTATTTATGTTTGTTATCAGAGATAACAAGGCAAAAATAGTTTTATTGAATGCTTGTGATAAGGAAGACTTTTCTGAGGTTAACACAATCCATTAACATCCTATTTTAAATCAGCTGAACTAAGTGTTCATTCAGAAATTGAGAATAATTTTATGAAGGCGTGATGTGACACTCTTTTGTTTTGCCCATTTGGTAATGACTGATGTATAAAAGGTAAAAGCAGTTTTTCCACTCTGACATTTCACCCTTATATAGCACAATTCATCTGAGAACCTTAAAGAACTTTGTAGGCTCTGATTTATTGAGTCTTACAACACTACTGGAAGACAGGTCAGTACAGCTCTACTCGTTTTACAGTCAGATCAACTGAGCTCCATTTGCTGAAGGTCACAAGTGAGTCAATGGAAGAACTATAAAAAGAGAACCAAGAAAGCCCAGAGTGCTATTCTCTTACTTTTTTTCCATTTGAAAAATGATGCACCTTACAATTCTGACACTGAAGATAAAAATCTATGTATCCAATTTTTGAATATCAACTTAGAAGAAAACATGGAATGCAGACTTATGTTTGTGATTCATTTTTAAATGTTGATATTTCGTACATAAGATATTATCGGTGAACATGTTAGTGAAGAGAATGGCCAGACTTCCTCCCTGGTGTGACTAGAAGTGATCCTCAAGTGTTGTCTCTGTTAGATTAACCACTGGATACTGATGCTGAAACCTAAAAAGATAAAAACTGAAAGATTTCTGTAGTTGGAAACATCTAAAATAAAAGAAAGATCAGAGAGGAAGGAAAGAGAGGAAGGGTAAAAGCAAGAGAGAGAAAAAAACAATACCACACGCACATAAACACAACCACCAAATAACTTCAGATAAGATGGCTTATTAAAAAGATGCTACCAAAAGAGAAAAGGTGGGTGTATGTAATTTATTATATTTGATTTTAGTGGAATCTCTATGTAAGAGTGAGAAGAACGTGAAAGGACACAGACAACTCAAATAATATGTTAAAAGTTTTAAATTATGTGCTATCACTTCTGCAAATACTTATTGCTAGTTTTAAAAAAGTATCGCAAGGACAATTTTATGAAATCTGGTGTTTAAAAGAAATTCACTCAATCCCTAGTCCAATGGATTTTTTTAATTTGACAATATTTTGACAATATATTTTCGATATATCAACCATTATGCATAAAATTTGTGAGAAATAATCTCTAAAGCAATTTTTTTAACTCCTGATGATGTGACAGTATTTACAAAACTGTGCATTTTCTTCGAGGCACAAAACTGTATTATGAAAATTTTGATATGTTAACAAGCTTTATTCCACCCAACATGATACATTTTATTCTTAAATCCATCATATTTGATAATTGTTTTTCTTAGTTTAGTTAGCAAGAATAAACAATCTCTACATCCTATTTTGTTTTCATATACTGTGATGCAATATCAGTTAATTCAAAAATGCTCTGTTATGTCTTGGAATTTAGTTTTCTTTTTATTATTCTTGTGCATGTTATTTGAGAATAATTTTTTTCTTGGCTAGTTATCTTAATAACTTCTTCAGTGAAGTATTATATCTGTTATTAAACAGGATCTTATATTGGAGTTCCTATCATGGCTTAGACATTAATGAACCTGACTAGTATCCATGAGGAAGTTGGTTCAGTCCCTGGCCTTTCTCTGTGGATTGGGGATCCAGCCTTGCTGTGAGCTGTGGTGTAGGTTGCAGATGCAGCTCAGATCCCAATTGCTGTGACTGTGGCGTAGGCCAAAAGTTACAGCTCTGACTGGACCCCTAGCCTGGGAACTTCCATATGCCATGGGTGTGGGCATGAAAAGCAAAAAAAAAAAAAGATCATGTATGTAGTATTGCACTTAGTTTATTAAGTTTGCTAGATAAGACTTCCAAATGCATTTCAGTGGTCTGAGATGTTGGAGTTGGAAGATTTTATTTAAAACTATAAATGTGTTGTATAATTTGTATTTTTCCAACAAAAACAAATATAAATAATTTTGCATTATTATCATTTTAAAGGCAGTATTTGTTTTAGCCGTAATAATATTAAACTTCAATTTATAAAAATAAATACTTTGTGGAACCATACAATAATTCAGTAGTATGTAGCAGTTAAAAGTGCATTAATAGTTAGGAATTCCTGATTTTACTCCTTTTTCTTTCACTTTGTTTCCCTTTCCCTATTTTAAATAATAGCCTGTGTCATATGTTTTCTTCACAGTAGTCATCTACCTGTGTGTTCTTGGAATTGTTACTTAATTTCTCAAGCTTCAGTATTAGTACATATAGAAAGGATGTTACAGTTTGACCTTCTTCAATGTATGTCAGGAGAAATAATTAAAATTAAATACCACAGAACTTGTACATATTATGAATTCAACACTGTTTACCTTTTTTTTGTTTGTTGTAGGAAGTGGTAGGGATAGTAGACTACAATAAAAAAGAAGGCCATTTTTGCTATTTTTTTGGCAATAAGAGAGTACTTGAATCAAATTTTTTAATATAGAATTTTGTCCATGTTACTTTTGAGGTAGCGGTTCCAAAGTGAAAAACACTTCTAAGTAAGTACTCAAGTTCAAATAATAATCAAAGACACAATGATTACAGGTTCAGGAACAAATTAATGCTTGGGTAGACCATTCTGCACACCTTTAAATATTTCATTCAGTAGACCAATTTTCCTGGACTTGAATTTTAGAAACAATAATGACTTAAATATAAATAGTGAGGAGAATCATTATATTCATGAATAAATTAGTTGTATTAAAATATTCTTTGGCTATAGATTAACCTGCTTGAGCTTCTAGATTCTGTTAAGTCTGAAAGTAAAATTTTGATCACATTAGAATCTTCAAACCGTCATATTTCATAGAAAACTATTTTATAACTAAGATTTTATTCTCATTCTAAATATTTATCAACTCAATATCAGTTATTATGTTTTATAAATATAAACCACTTTAAATTCTTTGAAAGAAGAGACTATACCTAGTCACTCATTCAATTAATTACTTAAAGATATTTAATACATGAATGTACACCCACTTACTGAATAAAAATACCTCACTATTTTTTAGGTACTGTACCTCATAATGAATATATAGAAGTCAACTAAACAAATATAATGGATCTCCTTATAGGAGTAGATAATGATACTTTATTTTTTTAAATGCTATGAAAGTCAAGTGGAGTTTGCATTGGGGAACCTAATTTGGATTGAAGTATCAGAGATGGCCCTGTCAGAAAAGAACGAAGTTTAATTTTATGAAGAGTTGGTCAGAAGGAGCATTCTATGCAAAGAAAATTGACATATATGAATACCATAAAGGTGGAAAATACATGCATAGCCAAGGATCTAAAAGGAGAGCAATATGGTAAAATGAAAAGGAGGAGAAGGATATCTATGACTGATGAAACTGACAGATGACATCATGCAGTAAATTCTTAGTCAAGTTAAGGATTTTAGGTTTATGCTAAAATGGAAAGAGTCACTTGGAATGAATTTAAAGAAGGTATTTTTATAATATGGTTTACATTAAAAATTTGGGAGAAGTTCCTTTTGTGGCTCAGTGAGTTAAGGCCCTGATATTGTCTCCATGAGGGTTTGACCCCTGGCCTCCCTCAGTGGGTTAAGGATCCCAAAGTGTTACCATAAGCTGTGGTATAAATCAAAGATGTAGCTGAGAACCAGTGTTGCCGTGGCTGTGGTATAAGTTCCAACTGTGGTTCTGATTCAACACCTGGCCTGGGAACTTCCAGACACTGCAGGTGCAGCCAAAAAAAGAAAAAAAGAAAAAAAAGGGGGGAGGGTTCCGGTAGTGGCTCAGCAGTAATGAATCCAGTGAGAATCCATGAGGATTCAGGTTTAATCCCTGGCCTTACTCAGTGGGTTAAGGATCTGGCATTGCCATGAGCTGTGATATAAGTCACAGACGTGACTGGTTCCCATGTTGCTGTGTCTGTGGCATAGACTGGCAGCTGCAGCTCCGATTTGACCCCTAGCCTGGAAACTTCCGTATGCTATGGGTGTGACCCTAAAAAAAGACCAAAAAAAAATTTCCCTGGGAAAAACAAACTAAACCCAAAGTTAGTAGAAATAAAGATAAGAGCAGAAATACACTAAATATAGATTAAAAACACCATAGATAAGTTCAGTGAAACTAAGGACTGGCCTTTTTAAAAGATTTAAAAAAATAGCCAGGGAGTTCCCGTCATGGCTTAGTGGTTAACGAATCCGACTAAGAACCAAGAGGTTGCGGGTTCAAACCCTGGCCTTGCTCAGTGGGTTAAGGATCTGGCATTGCTGTGAGCTGTGGTGTAGGTTGCAGACATGGCTCGGATCCTGCGTTGCTGTGGCTGTGATGAAGGCCGGCAGCTACAGCTCCTGTTAGACCCCTAGCCTGGGAAACTCCATATGCCACGGCTGCGGCCCTGGCTAAGGTAAAAAGATAAAAAAAAAAAAAAAAATAGCCAGAATATTAGCTAGACTTCCCAAGAAAAAGAAGAGAGAAGACTCAAAAATAAATCAGATGATAGTTCAGAAATGTGAAGAATCATAAAAGACTACTAGGAACAATTATATACCAACAAACTGGTCAACCTATTAGTAAAAAATAAATTCCTGCAAACATATGACCTTAGATTGTGTCATGAAGACACAGAAAATCAGAATAACTAATTATTGGTAGGGCAACTGAATTAGTAATCAAAAAATTCCCAATAAAGAAAAGCCCAAAGTCTCACTCATAAATTCTACCAAATATTTCAAGAAGAATTAAAACCTACTTTTCTAAAAATGAGAAAAGCACTTTCAAATTCATTTTACAAGATTGTTATTACCATAATACCAAAGTCACACAAGAACATTATAAGAAAAGAAAACTACAGGCCAATATCCTTCATGAATAAGGTGTAAAAATCCTCAACAAAATTTTAGGAAAACAAGTTCAAAGGCACATTGATCATACCATAATCAAATAGAATTTATTCCATGGATACAAAGGTGTTCTAACATTTGCTAATCAATCACTGTGATGCACTGTATTAACAAATGAATAAGCAATCCCACTCTTGGGCATATATCTGGACAAAGCTTTCACTGAGAAAGATACATGCACCTGTATGTTCACTGTAGCACTATTCACAATAGCCAATAGCCAAGACATGGACCAAACTAAATGTCCATATGAGGATAAATGGATTAAGAAAATGTAGTATATATACACAGTGGAATAGTACTCAACCATAAAAAAATAATGCCATTTGTAGCAACATGGATGGAACTAGAGACTCTCGTACTAAGTGAAGTAAGTCAGGAAGAGAAAGACAAATACCATATGATATCACTTATATCTGGAATCTAAAACATGGCACAAATGAACCTTTCCACAGAAAATAAACTCATGGCCTTGGAGAACAGACTTGTGGTTGCCCAGGGGGAGGGGGAGGAGGAGGGAGTGAGATGGACTGGGAGTTTGGGGTTAATAGATGCAAATTATTGCATTTGGAATGAATAAGCAATGAGATCCTGCTGTATAGCACAGGAAACTGTATCTAGTTACTTGTGATGGAGGATTATATAAGAAAAAGATAATATAAATATACATATGAATGACTGGGTCACCTTTTTGCTGTACAGTAGAAATTGACAGAACACTATAAATCAACTATAATGGAAAAAAATAAAAATCATGATACAAATAAAATAATCATGATCATTTCAATGATTGCAGAGAAGGAATTTGACAAAATTCAGATCCCTTGATAATAAAAATTCTTAAAACACTGCATGTAGAGGGAACATGTCTCAATAACGGCCATGTATGATAAGTCCACAGCTAACATCATATTCATTGTTGGAAACCTGAAATATTTTCATTTTTTTAAAAAAAGAGACAAGAAGCCTATTCTCAGCATTTTATTTATTTATTTATATTTGCTTTATATGGCTGCACTCGCAGCATGTGGAGATTCCCAGGCTAGGGTTCTAATCAGAGCTACAGCTGCCAGCCTACACCACAACCACAGTAACACATGATCTGAGCCGTGTCTGCAACCTACACCACAGCTCATGGCAATGCCAGATCCTTAACCCGCTGATCAAGGCCAGGGATCGAATGCAACCTCATGGTTCCGTCAGATTAATTAACCACTGCACTATGATGGGCACTCCTATTCTCAGCACTTTAATTCAATGTAATACTGGAAATCCTAGCTAGAGCAATTAGTTAAAAAAAAAAAGAAATTAAATGCGTTTAAATTATAAATGGAGAAATAAAACTGCTTCTCTTCACAGATAGCATATTATATGTAGAAAATATTAAAGGGACCACCAAAAAGCTGTTAGAACTTATAAATGCATTAAGTATGCGGGCTACACAATGTTCAAAAATCAATGTGATTCTATACACTAACAGCAAACTATCAGAAAGAGGAGTTAAGAAAATAGTTCCATTTCCAGTTGTATTGGAAAAAATAAAATACCTAAGAATATATTTAATCAAAGAGATGAAAAACCTGTACACTGAAAACTATGACATTAATAAAAGAAATTAAATAAGACAAATGGAAAGATACTCCTTGTTCATAAATTGGAGTAATATATTTAAAATGTAAATGTCTATACTACACAAAATTATCTATAGTTTCAATGCAATCCTTAAGAAAATCCAAACGACATTTTTCACAGAAATAAAATAACAATGCTAAAATTTGTATAGAAGCACACAGATGCCTGCTTCCCGCCCCCCCCACACAATTAGCCAAATCTTAAGAAAGAAGAACAAAGTTGGAGGCTCCACACTTCCTGGTTTGAAACTGTATTTTAAAGCTCTAGTAATCAAAACAACATGGTATTGACATAAAAACAAACATAGATCAATGGAAGAGAATAGAGAGCCCAGAAATAAACCCATGTACTTAGATTGATTAATTTGTGATAAAAGAACCAAGAATATACAATGAGAAAAGAATTTGTTGGAAAACATGACAGCCACATGCCAAAGCAAGAAACTGAACTGTTATCTTACATCATACCAAAAAAAAAAAACCCTCAAAATGGATTAAAGACTTGAAAAAAGACCTGAAATCATAAAATTCCTAGATGACAACACAGGGAGTAAGTAAACTCCTTGACATTGGTCTTATCAGTGATTTTTTGGGATTTGACACCAAAAGCCACAGTAGCAAAGACAGAAATAAACAAGCAGGGCTATATCAAACTGAAAAGCTTCTGCACAGCAAAGGAAATCATCAATAAAATGAAAAGGCAATATAAAAAATAACTCCTAAAACCTTAAAAAACTATGGAATATTAAAAACTTGAATTTTATAAAAATCTTAATTAATTCAAAACATTTTTATTAAAGCTTTAAAACATTTTTCTCATGATGTCTTTCTTTAACTCATTCCTATCTATAAAATGGAATTATTTGATCTGTGTTGAAAGCTAAACTCAGAAAGGTGAGGCAAAGATCAAACAAATATTCACTAAGCTCATGAGAGGATTTCCCTTGGTTCAAGTCCTTCTGTCACTGCATATTGCCTTATCTTCTTTTGTTTCTTGAGAGGTTAGTTAGTGATCAAAATGAGACACAGATATCCTCACAAACAAGAATATCTAAAAAGCTACACAAAAACTGGAAAAGGCCTATTGCACAAATGGACTAATCTCTACACAAAATTCCTATCAAAATTTCCTACCTTTGTCACTTATGTTTGTTAGCTAGATCTGGTCTTGGTGCTCTAGATAATGAGAAATTTTCAGGTGAGGAAAGAACCTCCACAGGAGCATTTAAAAACCTCTTAGATACATCCATTTCTTAACAAAGTTCATTAGTGAAGGTCTGTTGATAGTGCTAATATTTTTTCAGTTGGCACGCAACATTATAAGCTGACAATATCAGAACTGATTTGTAAATCTGACCTATGAAAAGAAATCAAATTGAAAAATAGTCATTTTACTGGAATTACTACATTCAGGAGCAATGGCTATCATTAAAAATTTGATTAAAAGTATATAACTTTTCAAAGACTCAGCACCTTTGTCTAACAAAAATGAAAAATGAAAGCCACTGCATGGGCTTTGATTCCTTTTTTTAATTTTTGCTTTGCTTGGATGTGAAGATATCCTGTGTGACTGAGCCATCTCGTATTGAAGAGTCAGCACTGCTGTTGCTGTTGAAAGAGCTATATTGAGAACTTTATTATGCTCATCTGAAAAGCAAAATCAGTGATTATGAACAACTTACAGGACAGCTGAAAGTAGTTAAATCATTTACTTGTAATATTCCCAAGATCTTAAAATGCTACAATATATAAAACACATTCAGTCACTGCAGCACTTTTACACTCAGATGAACCCTCTTGAATCTATGGGAGTTTTTCATTTAATCCCTTTCTCCTTATTCTATTGTGAGACAAAAGTATTCAGTTTCCTACTTCTTGCTTTGAATTAGAGGTTTAAATTCATATGCTGTATTCGATCCAGAAAAACAAGCGCTGTTTTAATAAGAGATCTTTGTATGAGCTAGTGTTTGTTTAGAATTTTAAAAGTCCTATTTTTACAGTTCTGGGCAAGGTGTTCAAATCCTGTCTGGGGCAATTATTTGCTGTAAGTCTAGGAAATTCACTTATTCTACAGCAATTCAGTTTTCCTGTCTGGAAAATGAGCCAAAATAGTCAAATACACTTTCTACTTAACCAGTATACTTCAGGTCAGAGGTGATATCAGAAGAGAAATAATTTGTGTGATGGTCAGAGTTTCCAGAGTCAACATGAATTCAATCCTGCATTTGCCAGCAGTTGTTGAGTACTTTGGGGCAAATTTTTTCTAATTTATTTTAAGCCATGGTTTCTTTTTCTGTAAAAAAAAAAGGGGGGGGGGATAATTAAACATTTTCCTCATAAAGCTATTTGAGTGTTTAAATGATAGCACAGATTTAATACTACAGACCTGCAGAGGTTCCTATATTCCATGCCTCTCTTACCTGTTTAAATGTTGCAGGTCAATCCAGCAAAGGGGAGCTATGATTTAGATACTGCGATGCCTTTTACTGTATATGTCGAGATGTTTGTTACCAGTTACTCCAACATTTTTGGTTTTAACTCAATTTAGTATCCCTATAATAGATCCAAAGAGTTATTCCCTATGTATTTATTTCTCTTTATGAGATAACACCAGAATCCCAGACTCCTAGATCTTTCATCAGTCAAACAATCATCCTCATCATCAGGACTTTGGGGCTCTGAACTACACTAATTAGTCCCAGTTTTCAGGTCCTCTTCTACATCCTTGCAAACCTTTCCAATTAGCCTTCTCAATTGCACCATCTGTCACTAAGGAATGGTAATGTGATGCTTATCTTCCTTGTCTGCAATGTTGTTTCCAAATTATTTCCCCTTCTTCCTTGTTTAGAAACCCCTAACCCCCAAATTCTTTATCATTACCAGAATCTCCATATCATTAAATTGATTGCATTTTCATTAATGATTACCTCTGTTCTCACTGAATATTCAGCTATATTTCCATGATCTGTCACAGTGAGCACTTCCTTGCATACAGCCACAATACCCTTGCCCTGATATTCCTTTCATATATTTCTTGGATTCATTTACTTGATGTCTGCACTTGTGCAGCTGCAGTAAGTGATATAAAAACTTAAAAGGGTATTGACTGCTCTCATTTAAAAATAATTGTCATACTTCTCAAATAGGCTTCCAACAGTGTCCTAAATATCCATTAAATTTCTCTGGTTTGTGTTTTTATCCTCCAAAATGATCATTTCAGACCTTGTAGGTCATTAAATCTCTATGTACTTATTCATACACAAACCACTCACACTTACATATACACCCGAATGCATATACACTTTCAGCCAATGAACTGGTTTTCATATTCCTCAGGAAAGAGAAATACTATTGTAAAAACTCCTTCACCTTTCTATTTTCAAGTCTCTCAACTTGCCAATATATTCACTCCTTTCTTTTCATTCCAGGCATGCTGGATAAAATATTCCTGCTCCTATAAAAAAACTTCTCACCTTTTCAGTCTTAAGTCCAACAGTTTTACAGGTTGATAACCTCAATATTCTGTCCAGACTTGGCCAATACCTTCATTTGGGTGGCTTCCCATTTTAGGCCCTGTCATACCTTAAGCGGGTAGTATACAACTAACTGCCTGATGGAAATCTCTTCTTGACCATATAAAAGCAGGTATGGATTCATCTTAGCTATGTGGTTATACAGAGCCTTCCTATACTTTAGGAAGATGCTCTACTTGGTTTAATGCTCTCTTTTCAGCATTTTGAAGTTCTTAGTAATTTATGATCAAGGGCTCCCTATTTTCATTTTACACTGTTCTCCACAAAATAAGTCACCAGTCCTACCAATAGGTAGCTCAAATGTAACATGACCAAAGCAGAAGACTTGATTTTTAACTGACACATCAATTTTTCTCCTATTTGTTCTGTTTCTAAAACTGACATCAGTATCACTTTAGCTGCTTAGGTGAAAATCTGTAAATCACGTTTAATGCTTTCCTCTTTTCACCATTCAATATGTCAAGAAGTTCTATCTGTTCTGTATCCACATTTTATCCTAATCTATACAATATACACAATTTTTCTGTTACTGTGACCAACAAAGAGAAATTAGTTATACTGGATATTGCAGTAGCCATCTAACTTGAATTCCTTTTCTGCTTTCAAATTCCTCTAACCTCTTCACCAGAGAGCAGTGAGAAACATCCATACACAATATAAATCATGTAAGATTATTCCCTTGATTAAAATCTGTTTTCCCATTGTATTAAAAATACAAATAAAATTGAGAAGGGTCAAGATGGCAGAGGAATATATGTGGTACTCACCTTCTTCTACAAACATGTCAAAAAAAAAATCTACATGTAGAATGATTCACACAGTACCCCTACAGAACACTGGAAGAAGACCTTAATCCTCCAAAAATGGCAAAACCCTCCACATAATGGGGCAGGACAAAATGGAAAAAAGAGCAGGAGAAAAAAAGGAAGCAGGAAAGGACTAGCAGTCTTGAGAGGCAGCCGTGAAAGAAGAAAGGAACCCACAACCTGGGAAGCTACCTAACTGATGACACGGATATCAGCTGAGTCGGAGGGCCATCAAAGTCGTGTCAAAAATTGCAGCACCTGGACTGAGGTAGATAAAACAGAGTGAACAGAGTGGGAGCTGCCTAAATCATCTGCACCACTGCCCCCAGACCCCACAGCCTGAGATACTCAGGCTCTGAAGTTCAGTTCTGGGAAGAGGACTAGGGTTGCCTGTATGAAGACAGCCTGAGGGGCTAGAGGGTGGTGTGCCGTGGGCTGAGGAGCTGAACACCACAGGCTGGGAAGCTGAACGTCACAGCTGAGGGAACATGGGTGGAGGTCTGGGTCCACAGGAGAAGCAAGGCACCATTGTTTGGGAGGGCGAGAGGCGGAAGGGCAGACCGCTATAGGAATCTCTTTCCCTGTGCTTGTGCCACTGACTCTCAGAGGGCAGGGCACTTCTGGCGCAGGCCACGGGTTGTGAGGCACCACTTGCACTGGCTATAGCCCACTGGGTGCCTCTTGTGTGGGGTATCGGTGGCAGGCACCTATTGTGTGGTCTAAGGGCAGCAGGGGGCTAAGTGCCATGAGGCACCTCTTGTATGATCTACAGGCATCTGGGAAAACCACAGCAGTCATCACAGACACCAGAGGGTGGTGACCTACCACCACTAGGAGTCTGTGAACAGGCACCACCTCTGGAGCCAGTCACCTCAGAGGCTGGCAAAGAAGAGGGCACTGCAACCAAGCAGCACTCACTGTGGCTCTCACTCATCTGAGAACATCCCTGCCCTGCTGCTGCCACCTTCAAATGCTCTGGGTGCCACCTACACATGCCCAATCACTGCTAATTCCCTGGGCCCTGCAACTAGGAGCAGTGCACCGCCTTCCCATGGGTCCTTGCCACCGTCAAGGGCCAAGAAATCATGCAGTGGCTACCTGCCCATCACCCCTGTCTCCCTGGAGGCACACACAGTACCCTAAAAATAAAAAGTAAACTCATTCATATAAATAGCCCTCCAAGGCTACAGTTGTTGTTTTCCCTAAACTCCTAGAATAAGAAAAATATAAGCAAAATGAAGATGCTCAGGAACCATTCCCAGTTAAAAGAATAGGAGAACTCCCCAAAGGAGAAAACAAACAGACCTCAGCATTCTAATAGACACCAAGTTCAAAAAAGAGATAGAGAAAAATACTGAAGGAATTAAGAGCGGATGTGAGCAGTAATTCAGATTACTTTGGAAAGAAACTAAAAAATATAAGGAGGAGCCTAGAAAAATTAGAAAATTCATTTGCAGAGATGCAAGCTGAGTTAAAGGTAGTGAAGAGCAGAATGAATAATGCAGAGGAATAATTTAGTGACTTGGAAGATAGAATAATGGAAATCACCCAGTCAGAACAGAAGACAAAACCAAATGAAAAAACATGAAAGCAATGTAAGAGACCTATGGGATAATATAAAGTGGACTGATCTATACATAATTGGGATCCCAGAAGAAGAAAAAGAAAAAGGGATTGAAAATATATTTGAAGAAATTATGGCTGAAAACTTTCCAAATCTAAAGGAAAATATCAAAATACTGGAAACTCAGAGTGCCCCAAACAAGTTGAACCTAAACAAGCCCACACCAGGACATAATAAAAATGCCCAAAGTTAAAGAGTTGAGTTGCAAGACTGCAAGAGAAAACCAAAGCATTAATTATAAGAGAACTCCCATAAGGCTATCAGCTGATTTCTCTGTAGAAACACTACAGGCCAGAAAAAAGTGGCAAGAAATAATCAGAGTTTTAAGAGGGAAAAAATTGCAGCCTAGAATACTCTACCCAGCAAGAATATCTTCTAAAATAGAAGGAAAAACAAAGAATTTATCCAAAAAACAAAAACTGGAAAAGTGCAGCAATACTAAACACATTCTTTAAAAAAAAATGCTGAAAGGGCTTCTCTAAATTAAAAACGAAGAACTGGGATGGAAGAAATCAAAATTGGAAAACAGTCACTTAAATAAGCCAGTATACAGATCTAGAAGGAAAAAAAAAAAAACTGTTGTAAAAATGATGATAAACAGAAGGAACAGCAAAAGGACAAGGATGTAGATGTTAAAAAAGCACTTCATAAAATGTCAGGGAGGAAAGTAAGAAAATCTAGACCCTTTTTTAGAATGTATTTGAACCTATATCACTATCAGGCTAAAGCAAGTAGATATAGGAAGGGGTTAAAATATTTGAAAAACAGGGCAACCACAAATCAAAGCCAAGCATTACATTCACAAAAACTAAAAAGGATACAAGCATAAAATAAAAGAAGGTTTAAATGGCAATAAATACATATTTATGAATAATTACCTTAAATGCCAATAGATGAATGCTCCCATCAAAGACAGAGTGTCAGACTGGATAAAAAGGCAAGAGCCTACAAAATGCTGTGTATAAGGCACTAACTTTAGGGCAAAAGACATTTATCAATATATATGCCTCTAATATAGGAGTATCCAGATACATACAATAAATACCAACAGATATAAAAGGAGAAAATGATGGTAATACAATAATTGTAGGAGATTTAACACCTCACATCAATGGACAGTTCCTCTAGACAGAAAATCAGTCAGGCAAAGAAGTCCTAAATGACACAATAGGAAAGTTAATTGACATTTTCAGGACATTACATCCCCAAAAAATCAGAGTATATATTTTTTTTCAAGTGCACATGGAACATTCTTAAGGACTGAACACATATTGGGGCAAAAAACTAACCTCAACAAATTTAAGAGTCTAGAAATTATTTCACATATCCTCTCTGACCACAGTGGGATGAAACTAGAAATCAAGCACAGGAAAATAAATGAGAAAAAACTGACTACATGGATACTAAACAACATGGTACTAAGAAACCAATGGATCAATGAGGAAATCAGAAGGGAACTTAAAAAATACCTCCAGGCAAATGATAATGAAAACACAACCATTCAAAATCCATGAGATGCCACAAAATCAGTGCTTAGAGGGAAGGTCACAGAGATACAGGCCTTCATCTGAAACGAAGAAAAATCTCAAATCAACAACTTAACCTACCACCTAAAAGAATTAGAAAAACAAGAACAGACAAAACCTAAAATCAGCAGAAGGAAGGAAATCATGAAGATCAGAGAGGAAATCAATAAAATAAAGATTCAAAAAGTAATAGAGAAAATCAATAAAACCATGAGCTTGTTCTTTGAAAGGGTAAACACAATTGACAAACCTCTGTCCAGACTTACCAAAAAAGAGGAGAGAAAGAAATCAAAGTAAGAAATGAAAAAGGATAAATCTCAATGGATACTGCAGAAATACAAAAAGAAAAATGTATGAGAATACTAGGGAACAATTATATGTGAAAAAAATATAAGCTAGAAGAAATGGACAACTTTCTAGAGACATGCAGCCCACCAAAACTGAATCAAAAAGAAGCAGATCAACTGAACAGACTGATCACTAGAAATGAAATTGAAGATGTCATAAAGACACTCCCTACAAACAAAACTCCAGGACCAGATGGCTTCATGGGCAAATTCTGCCAAACATACAGAAAGTAACTTATACCCTTCATTCTTAAACTTTTCCAAAAGTTTGAAGAAGAAGCAACACTCCCAAAGATACTCTATGAAGCCACCATCACCCTAATACGTAAACCAGACAAAGATACCACCAAAAAAGAAAACTATATGCCAATATCTTTGGTGAATATAGGTGCAAAAATTCTCAAAATTTTAACCAGCCAAGTCCAACAACATAAAAAAAAAAAGATCATACACCACTACCAACTGGGATTCATCCCAGGTTCACAAGTTTGGTTCAAAATATTGAAACCAATCAATGTCATACACGCATAACCAAAAGAAAAAAAAACACATGATTATCTCAAAAGATGTGGAAAAAGCATTTGACAAAATCCAACATCCATTCATGATCCTCTTACCAAAGGGGGTATAGAGGGAGCATAACTTACCGTAATAAAAAACGTTTATGACAAACCCACAGCAAATGTAATACTCAGTGGAGAAAATCTGAAAGCCTTCCCAATAAAATCTGGAACAAGACCACTCTCACCACTTTTATTCAACATAATATTGGAAGTTCTAGCCATAGCACTCAGACAAACAAAAGAAGTAAAATGTATCCAAATTGGAAGAGAAGAGGTAAAATTGTCACTGCATGCAGATGACATGATACTATATATAGAAAACACTAAGGACTCCACACAAAAACTACTTGCATTAATCAACAAATTCAGCAAAGTAGCAGGATATAAAGATTAACATTCAGAAATCAGTAGCATTTCTGTATAACAATGAAATACTAGAAAAGGAATATAAAAATACAATACCTTTTAAAATCACACCCCCCAAAAAATTAAATACGTCGGAATAAACCTAACCAAGGAGGTGAAAGAGTTTTATGCTGAGAACTGTAAAACATTAATCAAGGAGATTAAAGAGGATTCAAAGGAATGGAAAGATATTCCGTGCTCCTGGAATGGAAGAATTAATATCACTAAAATTGTCATACTACCCAAAGCAATCTACAAATTCAATGCAATCCTTATCATATTGCCCATGACATTTTTTATAGAAGTAGAACAAACAATTCAAAAATTTATATGGAACCATGCAAGACCCAGAATTTCCAAATAAAATCTGAGGAGCAAAAACCAAGCAGGAGACATAACTTTCCCAAACTTAAGACAATATTAAAAAGCTACTGTAATTATGACAGTGTGGTACTAGTACCAAAACGAATATACAGACCAATGGAATAGAATAGAGAACCCAGAAATAAATACAGGTGTATATGGTCAATTAATCTTTGACAAAGGAGGCAAGAATATAAATGGGAAAAAGACAGATTTTTCAGCAAGTGGTGCATGTATATCAATACCCCCACACCATGCCCCAAAATAACTCAGAATGGCTTAACAAGTTAAATATTAGACAAGACACCATCAAACTCCATCAACTGTCTCCATCAAGACACCATCAACTGTTGGTCAGTCTCCGAAGGCAACAGAAATAAGACCAAAAATAAACCAATGGGACCTAATCAAGTTGACAAGCTTTTGCACAGCAAAGGAAACCATTAAAAAAAAAAAGCAAACTACAACCTATAGAATGGGAATAAAAAGTTTAAACTGAGGCAGCTGACAAAGGCTTAATCTCTAAAATATACAAACAACTTATACAACTCAACAGCAAAAAAATCAACAACGCAACTGAAAAAGGACAGAAAACCTGAATAGACATTTTTCCTAAGAAGATATACAGAGGGCCAACAGGTACATGAAAAAAATGCTCAGCAACTCTGTTAGAGAAATGCAAATCAAAACTACAATGAAGTGCCACCTCACACTGGGCAGAATGACCATAATTAACAAGTCAACAAATAAATTCTGGAGAGGGTTTGGAGAAAAGGGAACCCTTCTACACTGTTGGTGGGAATGTAAATTGGTACAACCAGTTTGGAAAACAGTATGAAGGTACCTCAGAAAACTTAATATAGAACTGTCATACAACCCAACAATCCCATTCACATGCATTTATCCAGACAAAACTTTCCTTGAAAAAGATACGTGCACCCTCTATGTTCACTGTAGCACTATTCACAATAGCCAAGACATGGAAACCACCTAAATATCCATTGACAGATGAATGGATTAAAAAGATGTGGTATATATAGACAATGGAATAGTACTCAGCCATGAAAAGGAGTAAAATAATGCCATTTGCAGCAACGTGGGTGGGACTAGAGAGCCTCATACTAAGTGAAGTAAGAAAGAGAAAGCCAAATACCATATGATATCACTTATATCTGTAATCTAATATACAGCACAAATGAAACTTTATACAGAAAAGAAACAAACTCATGGACTTGGAGAACAGACTTATGGTTGCTGAGGGAGAGTGGGGGGGAGTGGGATAGACTGGAAGTTTAGGGTTAGTAAATGAAAACTATTGCTTTTGTAGTGGGTAAGCAATGAGATCCTGCTGTATAGCACAGGGAACTATATCTAGTCACTTGTGATGGAACATGATGAAGGATAATGTGAGAAAAAGAATATAAAAATATATATGTATATATGTGTGTGTGTGTGTGTGTGACTGAGTCACTGGTGTACAGTAGAAATTAACAGAACAATGTAAATAAACTATGATAGAAAAAAATACATACCTAAAAAAATCAATAAAAATAAAATTACTTTTCATTACCCTACATGATTTCCTATGACCCACCCTTCTGCCCTCTGCTAGTCTTATTTTCTTTCACTATGCAATGCAAAGCCCATCTTTCTATATTGTGAATACAGCAAACTTGATTGTCATAGGACATTTTCATTTGCTGCTTTTTTTTTTTTTGGCATGAAATGTTCTGTTTTTGATATGTGCATGTCTGCTTCTACCTTGTTCTTCCCATCTCACTTCAAATGATACTCATTCAAAGAGATCCCTCACCCCGACCGTATTCTGAAGAATATTCTGAATTAGTACCTGTTCCACTACTCAGTCTCTCAAGATACTTTCCTTCCTTTTCAAAATATTTTTTTCACATTCCAGTTTTTATTGCTCATATATGTATTTATTTCATCATCCTCAGAAGAATGTAAGCTACATGGGAGCAGAGACCATGTATGTGCAATGTCTGCATGGCTGGGATGCATTCTTTATTGAATGTATTGGAATTATGGCTGTTAGAACAATGCCTGTGATATATTGTGTTCAATGAATATGGTATATTTGTATGAATTGTTTGTATCATGTATAGAAAAGTTTATTAATTTGAAAGCATTATAAAATTATATTAGAGTTTTCTTTTTATGTGTAAATCTATAGCAGTAGTAAAGGCTCCAAATGTGACACTTATTACTAGTAGGTAATGTGTGTTTCTTAATTTTTAGGCCCCTATACTCAATTTTTACAGAGTAACAAATTTTGTATTTTTGGATATAAGACTTTGTTTGTTTAATAAACTAGAAAATTAAAAACCAAAATAGCAACCAAAAACACCAGAGAAGCACTTTCAGAGTAATAGAGTAAGGGCTTCCAAAAACCTGTTACTCTGTTAAAACAACAAAATCCTGGCATATATGTCAAAATCAAGTTTTTCAAAACTTAGAAAATTACCCAAAAACTTACAAATGAATATTCAGGGAACATAGCTGAAACTTGAAAAGAACAGTGACCTTGTAATATTTTACCTTGCCCTCTTCCCATAACCCTCTTTCTAGCAACATCCACGCTGAAAACTGGCAGCTTCACAATAGTGGTTGTGAAAAACAGTGGCCTAACAGCAAGTTAAAGGTACAAATATGATTGAAGCTGCCCCAAACTTGCAAAATATGGAGATTTTTATTACTTGGATTTGTGGCAGTTCCTTGGCGCTTTATTTGACATGACTTAGAGCTCAGTTTATAAAAACAAATGACTCAAAATTAATTTCACTAAAAATTAAAAATTCAGTGGAGATATTTTTATGCTTGCAACTGCCTGAGGCAGAAATATGAATTGGGGCAAATTAGAGGTTGACACACACACACACACAAAAAAAGAAAACGATGTATAATGAGATGTGAGATGTCTATAGAGTATATTTTGAAAAAGCTCTGGCTTATTCCTGGGAACATGGAAGGCCACACCCATATAAAGTTCTCTGTACATGGCCAGGAAAGTCCTGAAGAGGGCCCAGTGTCTCAATACTGTCTGACTTTGAGGCAGTACACAAGCAGGAAATGAAGGCCATGCAGAATTACAAACTATTGGAGCACTGAAGTCATGACAACACAAATACACAGAGATCCTGGGCAAAGACTGAGAGACTTGTTGAATCAGGATATTAAGGACATTTTAGCCCAGTCACTAGCTGGTCATTAAGCTAACCAAGCCAAGGCTTCAGTCAGCCCATATGGAAAAGAATATAGGCTTTATAGAACTATACCAAAACAGTTATTAAGCAGTTAAACAAATTGGCATGGAGGGGGATATCTGATTCCCAGAGTTGCCACATTATATTATTTAAAAGGCTCAGTTTCTGATCAGAAAAATAAGACAAAAAATGATACACCAAAAGAAACAAGAAATTTGTATTTTTAGACACAGGAAAATTATTATAATTTATATACAGAGAAAAAGTCTTCCTGAAAATAGTCCAGATATTGGATTTACTAGACAAAGACTTTAACTATTATAAATATAATCAAAGAACTAAAAGAAACATCTTTAAACAATTAAAGTAGAACAAGAGAATAATATCTCACAAAATAGAGAATACCAATAGAGAGATTTAACTTATTTTTAAAAAGGAATTATGGAATTGAAAATTATAATAAATATACTGTAAATCAGCTATAATGGAAAAATAAAAATCATTATTAAAAATTATAATAAAATTAAAAATTGCTTTAGAGCTAATCAGTAGACTTAAATTGGCAGAAGAAAGAATGGCAAACTTTGAGGTAAGTCAATTGATATCATACAGTCTGAAGAACAGAAAGAAAAAAGAATAAAGTAAAATGAACAGTAACAAACCTATTCAAATATACTCATAATGACATTACCAAGAGAGAGAAGAGAGAAAGAAAAAATATATGAAGAAATAACTTCCAAAAATTTCCCAAATGTAATAAAAATGTTAACCTACACATCTAAGAGGTTAAAAAAATTTATACCCATACACATCACAGCTAATCTATTAAAAGTCTAAGAGAAAGGTGTGAAATCAGTAGGAGAAAATTTTTATTTACGTACAATTGATCCTCAATAAAATAAATAGCTAACTTATTAAAAGCTGTGGAGGCCAGAATGCAGTGGGATGACATATTAAAAGGGCTGTGTAGGTCCTCTGGGCCCACATGACTTTGTTGCCCTCATCTCTGCTTGCATTTCCAGTCTCCTGCCTGATCCGTGCTGGCCATATTGGCACTGTATCATGCCAACCTACTCAGCCTACTTCTGGTCTCATGCTCCTTGACATTGTGTCTCCCCAGAGCCTGCAGTAGCAGTGGCTCCTACAACTGAATTCTTTCTCTAGGAACCATTGTGTACCTAGACATGGATATAGACAAGTAGCTTTAATATAAAAGTTAAGTACTGAAAGAAAAATTGTCAACAAAATTCCTATTAGAAAAAATATTTTTTTCCAAAAAGAAGGACAAATAAATACATTCCTAGATAAACAGAAACTGAAAGTAATTATGTATAGCAGATCTGCTCTGTGAGATTACTGAAGGATGTACTTCAGTTTGAAATAAGGATGCTAGACAATAACTCAGATGCACAAAAGAAATGGAGAGTGATAAAGATAACTGCATAGGTAAATGTAAATATGGTAAAGCTATATTTTTGATTGTCTTTTCCAATCTAATTTAAAAGAAAAATTACATAAGTTAATAATTATAAAACTGTGTTGGTGCGCTTATTATGTGCAATGACATAAATTCTATTACCATTATAGCACAAAGCTGTAAGGAAATCAATGGAGCAACAGTGGAGAGAATTTCAGTATACTATTGAAAATGACATTAATCATAAATAATATTTTATATTAAATTGAAATCTCAACAGGAAGTACTAGAAAAACTATAAGAGTATTAAATGTAACACTAAAATGTTAATTAGAAAGAAGGGAGTGATAGAATAAATAAAGAAGAAAAAAGGTTTAAATTAGAAAAATAACAAATGTAAAGTCTAATTCATTAATTGCATTAAATGTAAATAGTATAAACACTGCAATCAAAAAGCAGAGATTGAATGAAAAGTGATTATCTAATCATATGATGTCAACAATGGACATACATTAAATTCAAGAACACAAATAGTTGGAAACAACTAAAAATATACTTTTGTGAACAGTAACCTCAAGGGAAATGGAATTGCATTACTAATGTCAGATGAAAAACACGTTAAGACAAGAAATTATTACTACAGACGAAGGAAATTTAAAAATATGAAAAAGTCCATCAAAAATAAATGAAATAAAAAGAAATAAAAAGCATCCAGTCCAGAAAGGATGAAGCAAACCTATCTCTTTTCACAGATGGCATGATATTATATATAGAAAATCCTTAGGAATGTACCAACAGACTTTTACAGCTAATAAACAAGTGCAGCAAGTTTGGAAAATATGAAGTTAATATACAAAAATCACTTGTATATCTATTAATGATGGTGTGAAAAAGAAGAAAAAAATTCTATATAATCGCCTCAAAAAGAATAAAATATTTAAGAATAAGCTTAACTTCAATATTTGTGCACTGAAAACTATAAAACTTTAAAGTATTGTTGAATGTAAATAAAAAAGACTAAAATAAATGGAAGACATTTCATGTTCATACTATATTCTCCAAACTGATTTACTGATTGAATCTAGAACAAAATGTCAGTCTTTCCTTTTTTTCAGAATTGGTAAGCTGATACTAAAATACATATGGAAATGTAAATAGATCAATATAATCAAAATGATATTTAAAAGTAAACTCGAAGCACTCACACATCCTAACTTCAAAACTTATTACTTATAGTAATAGAGGCAATGTGGTACTGAAATAAAAGATAAAAATTTAGATCAATGAAATAGAATTTAAAGTCCATAAATTAACTGTTACCTTTATTTCATTTTCAACAAAGTACCAAGACAATTCATTTTCAACAAAATACCAAGACAATTCCATGAATAAAGACTAATATTTTCAACAAATGGTGTGAGGAAAACTGGGTATCTCTATGGGAAAGAATAAAATGGACCCTTATTTCACAATACATACAAAAATTGAATAAAATGGATACTGAATCTAAATGTAAAATTTATAATTATAAGGATCAGAAGAAACCATAGGAATAAATCTTGTTTCCTTGGGTTTCAATGTTTCTTTAGTGAGAACAAGTGTAAAAGTTTTACATTTTGAATAATTTATTTAAAAAAATGAAAAATTAACCCACATAATGGGATAAACTATTTGCACAATATGTATCTGATAATGGCTTTGCAGTTAGAATATATAGATAACACTTAACTCAAATTTTAAAAAGTCAAATAACCCAGTTAAAACTTGGGCAAAGGACTTAAAATATCTTTGTAAAGATAATGTAAAAATGATCAAGAAACACATTGAAATATGCTTAGAATCACTATTCACTAGAACCAAATGCATTTGATTGTGGACTCCCTCTATAAGAGCTAAAATTAAAAAGTTGTCAAGAATGTGGAATAATTGAATTGTTATGCACTTATAAGGGATTGTTGAATAAGACAACCATTTTGGTACACTGCTTGGTAGTTCTCAATAAGTTAATCATGGAGTTACTATATAACCTAGCAATTCTACTCCTAGGTGAATACCTAAAATAATTGAAAAGAAGGATTCAAACAAAAATCTCTACATGTATTTTCATAGAAGCACTATTTACAATCACCTAAAGGTGGAAACAACACATGCCCATAAACTGATGAGTAGATGAATGAAATGTCTATGACCATACCATGAAATTTTTTTGTCAATAAAAAGGAATGAAATACTAGCACACACAACATATATTAACATTGAAAATATTATGCAAAGTGAAAGAAAGTCATATTGTATGAGTCCATTTATATGAGGTGTCTAGAAAAGGCAATTCCAGAGAAGCAAAGTAGATTAGGAGTTACCAAGACTTTAAAGGGACAAAAGGAATAATAACTGATAATGGATTTGGGAGTGATGATGATGTTCTAAAGTTAGATAAGTGGAATGATTGCACAATCAGAATATACTGAATTCATTGATGCAATGTGTGTGCTCCAGTTCATTGCTCTTGAAAGTGGATCACGATTTCTAAAATTTTGCTAAAAATCAAAGTTGAAAACACTTTCAACTGTCTACCTGAATAATCTATGCGAAGGAAAATTATTTGGACAATTAAATCTGCTTTCATTCGTAAAATATCTCTAAAATATCCAGTTCATTCTTGATCACATAGGTAGTGTATATTTAAAATTTGATTAAAAAGAAATCATATTAATTTCTAATTCCCTAAAATATTGAAAGAGTCAATAGTAATTATTAAATTGTGGATTTTAGGCTGTGGTGTGCTGGAATGAGTTCATATAAGTTTGCAAGAACCATTAACTTTTTAGGTTATCATTGTTATCATCCCAACACCTTATAATTGGCCATGGTGGCAGAATTTATTCCAAGGAAAACAATGTAGCTTACAAAAAAAAAAAAAAAGGTCTTGTCCAGGAAGCTGTTAGTGCACTATTTACCTATACAACACTGATTGTAGTTTCAAAGACAGGGTTAAGAAAATGAACAGACAAACCTTAGACTGGGGGAAAATACTTAAAAAATGTGTGTCTGAGAAAGAACTTTATACACACAACTCATTAAAAAGACAATAACCAATGAAATAGTCTAAAAATTGGTTCATTTTCAATTGTATGTAAAATTGATAGCAATTTCATGAACACATTATTTAAATGCATTATACTAAACACTTTCATACATTTTAACACATGAATCATGAGGAAAAGAAAAAAAAAGGAAATGAAAAAGATAGAGACAGGAAGGAAGGAAGAAAAATTAAGGAGTGATTGAGGAAGGAAGAAAAGAAAGACGAATTCCTTTGGCTTATATGTTTTTATTTGTTCCTTTATTATAATTAAGGAAATTATGGCTCAGAGTAGTAAGTACTGTGCTCATCTAATATCTGAACTTTTTTTCCTCCTTGAGTTATCCCCAAAAAACACAGACTTAAAGTAGTTGTGAAATAGATTTTCCTTTGAATTTTGAAATTAATGTTCATTATATTTGTAAACCTGGAGAGAAGACCAAGAGAAGAAAGCTATGTTGAAAATTTGAAAACGGTTTGTAATGAAATCTGGGCAACATCTCTGAATGCTGTTATTCAACATTCATCACTCATAGGCTCTTAGGAAGGGCTCTGGAATATTTGGCTTGGTGCATTACTTATATTGAAAGAGAGAATTTTAAGATTAGTAGGGATACTGTATTGAAGAGTAGGTGGTAACAGATTTTTCTTTTTTTCTTTTAAAATTTTGAACATATTTTCCCAGTCTAATTTTTTTAAATTGAACTATATCTGATTTACAATATTCTGTTAGTTTCTGGTGTGTAGTAAAGTGATTTAGATATGTGTGTGTATATATATTCAGTTATATATTCTTTTTCAGACTATTTTCTATTATAGGTTAAGATATTAAGTATGGTTCCCTATGCTATATAGTGAATCCTTATTGTTTATTTTACACATAGCGATGTGTATTTGTTAATCCCATTCTCCTAATTTATTCTCTCCTTCTCTTTTGGCAACCATAAATTTGTTTTCTATGTCTGTGAGGCTAATTCTTTTTTGTGAATAAATTCATTTGTATTATTTAGATGTGACATATAAGTGATATTGTCAATATCTGTCTTTGTCTGACTTACTTCACTTAATATGATAATCTCTAGTCTATCCATATTACTCCAAATGGTAGTATTTCATTCTTTTCCATTTGTATGCCCAGAATTGGATTTGCTGGATCGTATGTTAACTCTTTTTATTTTTTAATGACTCTCCATTACTGTTTTCAATAGTGGATACACCACTTTACATTCCCACCAAACTGTGTAGAAGGGTTCCCTTTTCTCCTCACCCTCTCCAGCATTATTTGTAGACTTTTTGATGATCATCATTCTGACCAGTGTGAAATGATACCTCGTTGTATGTTTGATTTGCATTTCTCTAATAATAAGTGACATCGAGCATCTATTCATGTACCTGTTGGCCATCTGTTTGTCTTCTTTGGAGAAATGCCTATTTGAACCTTCTGCTCATTTCTTAATTGAGTTGTTCAGTTTTTATTGATATTTAGTTATAAGAGCTGTTTGAATATTTTGAAAATTAATCCCTTGTTAATCACATCATTCACAAATATTTGCTCCCAGTCTTTAGGTTGTCTTTTCATTTTGTTTATGATTTCCTTTGCTGTGCAAAAGTTTATAAGTTTTATTAGATCCCATTTGTTTGTTTTTGCTTTTATTTATTTTGTCTTGGGAGGCTGAGCCACAAAATACACATTATATTAGGGAAGGTTTTGCCTCTGTTCTCTAGGATTTTTATGGTGACGTGTCTTATGTGTAAGTCTTACGGTCAATTCGAGTTTACTTTTTGTGTGTAGCATGAGGGATTGTTCTATCTTCATTGATTTACGTGCAGCTGTCCAGCTTTCCCAGCACCACTCACTGAAGGGACTCTCTTTTCTCCAGTGTATATTTTTAGTCCCTTTGTGAAATATTAATTTAATGTAGTGTATGGGTTTGTTTCTCTTTTCTGCTCCACTGGTGCATATGCCTGGTTTTTTTTTTTTTTTTGTGCCAATACCATGCTGTTTTGATTCGTGTAGCATAATAGTATTGTGTGAAGTCTGGAAGGTCTATGCCTCCTGCTTTGTTCTTTTTCCTCAGTATCATTTTGGCAATTCTGTTTTTTTTTTTATACTTCCATATAAATTTTAGTATTATGTGTTCTAGTTCGGTGAAAAATTTCATGGGTAATTTGATAGGAATCACATCAAATCTGTGGATTTCTTTGGATAATATGGCCACTTTAACAATATTAATCATTTGAATCCAAGAGCATGGGATAGCTTTCCCTTTCCTTGAATCATCACTTCCCTTTGTCAGTGTTTTATAGTTCTAATTTTAAGGTTGGTAGGACTACTGAATGGAAGGCTGAGGATGCATTTTTCCTTTGTTTTTTATTTGTTAATCTTGACTGTATTTTCCCAGTTTAATTTTAAAATCCAAATTTTGAACAAATTAAATTTGAGAGTGAAATTTTCATCAAAAATTATTAAAATATGCTGTAATATGTGAATGGTTTTTAGGTTTCAATGTTCTAATCTTGAAATTTGCCTTTCCGTAAGAAAGCCTTCTAAAACAGGACAGGACTGCAAGGACATTATCAACTGCAAATTCAGTCTTGATTTAGTTAAGCTATTCTGTTCTTCACTAGTCATTTCACCATGGGAAATGATTGCTAAAGTGGATTTCTGGCACTTTCCTTAGTCTTTGAAAACTCTGAAATAATTTCTAATTAAAATCTCGAAGATAGCCTTCTAGTTTCTCTTTCAAATTTTAATGAAAAAAAAAAGAGTCAGTACATACGAGTTGTAGGTATTAAAAATACACAATGTTTTGAATGATTTTGTTTGCCTCAGTTTTACAATTGGTGCTATAATAACTTCCAAAAATAAAGTATTTGTCTATTCTGAGAAGTTGGAATACTTTGAATAATCAGCCCGTCATCTTCTAAATTTTAGTGGCAACCTACTCAATTTTAACATTTTTAGTTATCACAAAAGTACATTATGTAAAAATAGTTATTTTGATTTTTTTAAAAATACTTTAAGTGCTTGAAAATATAATTCTACATAACTGCTGTCACTATCTTCTTTTCCCTTAACTAAGTGCTACCATCTGAAAATATTGTAAAATTGGAATAATAGTTAGGATTGCGTTTCTCAGCAAAAAGGAAAGATGTAATATATAATTTAATATCTACAAAGAGCTTGGGGCCTGGTATTGGGGTACCTGCTGTCCGTATCTACTGGATATTTGGGCCTTTTTGTCTCATTTTTAAAATGAGTATAGGTCAGATGATATATCTAAAAGTCTTAGATGTGACATTGAATGTGATGCACTTAGTAAATAATAAAGAACTTTGCAACTGCCAATTGTTATCATTGCTGTTTATATTGCTTCATAAAAAAGCAGAAAAATCAGCAATGTCATGGATTTTTATCATGACTTCTCATCATAATTATTATTCTTAGAGACCCCATCTTCTCCAAATTTTGATTTTTGTTGCTAAAGGGCTCATCTGTCTTGATTGCAACCAACACATTACAATAAATGCGTTAAGTTTTTAGCCATTTCTAGTTATGTAGATGCTTTTGTAATAATATCTGTACCAAGTGGTTTTTACAAGGAATAATTTTGATCAGTACTGTCAGTTTATCCTTCTGTATAAAGTACCTTTCCATTTTATTATCTATATTCTTTGTAATTTATGAAAACAGGCAGCTTATCTAAAACTTTTTAGCATTTATATTTAGTTGAAATAAAGGTATCTTCAAAATTTGGAGTGTGAAGCATCAGCAAAGGAGTTACATGATATTGTTATAAGAAATGAATAATTCTGAAAACAGGGTGCACAAATAAGTTGCCTTCTTCACCCAGAGTTTTTGTTTGTTTGTTTTATTTTTCAAATTTACTTTCTCCTATATAGACAAAAGACACTTACCAATCTGGATTTATTTGGTACTTATCATTTTCTCTATTTCCATATAGAAAGTAAGAAAAACCTTACATAAGAGCAAATTTTCAAAATATTCACCTTCTATAGATCCAGTTGAAAGAAATATTCAGTTTTTATAATTTTTTGACATCATGACTAAGAAACACAATTATAATTTTACTTTAACGTATCTACTTTTCTTTGCCACTTATGTTCTGTCTGGTCAATGAATGCTTCAAGATAGTATTTCATCTTTGATACTTTATCTCGTGTCCGTTTACATTTTCGTCTCTACTTTTTGGCCCTATGTGGGTATATTACAAATAGAGCATATTATATATCTAAAATGCATTTATATCACCAAGTTTTTAAATTATGAATTTTCAACATAAGATGCCACTGGTGGAATTATAACATAAGCCATTCTAAGCTGATGTGAAAATCAGACTCTAAATAACCAAAGGTCAAGAGTCTGCTAGATCTTTTAAAAAGACAAATACAACTAGGTTGATCTGTGTTACATCCTTTAGTCAAGGACTTTGTTTTTATTGTTGAATGGCACTTGCCCAGTTAGAAATGAAATCAGTGCCAGCAAGATAAGAATAAAGCAATAGGAGATCATTGACCTAGAACTTGGCTCATATTCCAAAGCCTGAAAGCCTGGGGTTGTTCATGAGGAGGAGCTGGTCACCATGTGGTGCTATTGTAACATAGCAGGCCTGGGTCTTTTTGTGAAATGAACAGTAACTCTATGCTTGTGGAAAACAATGGTAGAAATATGAAATCATTTAAAAATACATTTGTAATAGAAAAGGAGATAAACATGACAATGGATATATTATCAATAATAAATAATTTTATTCTTCAAATGTTTAAGTTCCCAGATTGTTTAAGATTTAACTTACTGTATTTTAAAATTCTGATATATAAAGAGGCTCTAGTTTTGCACACATTCACTTTCCATCTGCCTTTCTTTCTCAGACACACACACACGATGTATGCAGACATCCCTACACAGCCAATTAATTTCTAGATTATATTGTCTTGCTAAGATTTTGCAAGACAAAGAGAGCCCCATGAACACTGAGAAATGAGTGTAATAAGTAGTAAATTGGGGATGCAAGTAAAATAAATGAAGAATTACCTCTGGATGAGATTGAATACAGTGTCTACTAGTAGTCAGACAGAATTGTTCTTGACAATTTAAATACTGCTTTTCAGGAATGTGTAGTCTACTTACTGCCCCAAGTGAATTTATAGTCTAATTTAGTATTAATCAAATAATTTTTGTGTTACCAAAACAGGCTTATGTTCTTAGACTAAAACTACTTAGTAGTACATGTTAATCTAGTGATTACAATTTTTAATCCTTTGTTTATTATAACAAATAACCAAGTTTTAGAGGCTTTCAAAATTTTTTTTGTAATTTCCTGAAGGCTAATATTTTGTACGTGTGATGGCAGAAATGACACATCACTGAGTGTGTGGAATTCGTTATTTTTGGTAAAGAAAATAAACACTTTTGTATTTCTGGCTACTTTTTTTGATTTGAGGAGAAAATTCCCAGAAATAATACAAATAGACACATAAAATATTTTAGGTTCAGGCTCATTTGAACATCCTGACTACTTTTTTCTTTAAGTAATCCAGTTCTTTTGATAATAATTCTTGCTTACTTGTGCAAAATAGGAAATCATTTTCCTTAGCACCCGTTTTCATATTTAATAAAGGCAGGTGTGTATCATTAGAGGACAGCATCTGATTGAACTGAAAATAAAACAACCACACAGTTGCAGCACAAGGATAAGGTATAGAGAAAACCCTACACTTTCTTACATGCAATGGACATAAGAGAAAGGAGTCACATGACCCTCCACAGTTATTTTCATGTCTCAGAGTCCATGACAGAGAATATATAATGTCTTTGAGAACTTAAATTGTTTTAAAGGAAAGAGATATTCTGGAAATAGCAGCAAGTGGAAAATTATGGCCTTACGGAGGAGTACCTGACATTTAGTTGTTCATTTAATCCAGAAATTGAAGATGCTTTCCATTCAAATGCAGCCAAGTCCTCCAGATTGAATTAATGGTAAGGACAAAATAAGGCATATATGTGAATTATAAAAATAGACTTAGCAGCTTTGTCAGAAATGGCCTTTCTCTTGTTTCTGTTATTGATGCTGTAGTTTCCAGCAGGAAAGGAGAGAAAAGAAAAAAAAAATAAGAGGAAAGGCTTTCCTGTAGGCTTCTGGAGTGGGAAATATGAGTGTTTCCATAAGATGAGTTTAGGCACCATATGCATGCCCACTTCTAGGTGTTTTGAGCTTAATTATAAATTTGAACAGGAAAATGAATACAAATACTCTGTTATATTTGAGTACTACTTATTTGAACTTTGTAAAAACCTCAACAAGGAATTTATTTTCCATCTATAAATAAAACATTAATTCCAGATGCTTTCCCACCAAATGATGTATCAAGTCAGCATTTCTTCATTTAAGCCAGATATTGGAAATACAGATGAGTGAGTCATTGTCCTATCAAAGGTGAGGCAGAGGATCCTTGGCAGTTATGCAACAGCTTTTCCAAATGCTAGAAAAATGTTTCAGATATCTTCCTAAGACTGTGTGTGTGTGTAAATACCTCAGTTACTGAAAGGAAGACTGAAAAATATTGTAAATAAATCTAAATAAGAATGTGTCATCAAAGATTGCTGGGATCACCATGTATGGATAGGCAGACTGTGCACTGTATGTGTGTGTGTTGTGATGTAAGTATACAGGACCACTCTGGATATTTTTCAGTAAACAATGTGCATAGCTGAAGCAGTGCTGAGTGAGTCTTTTAGGCTTAGATAATAAATGGAAGGGTAAGGGTTAATTGCTGTTTCTTTACCTGCTTTAATGCTTGCGATATTTGATATTCATTACCTTTCAAGAGATTATTTGCCTACCACTAGACTGGATACAATATCTAAGTTGTTGATTTTTCAGTGTTAAACTAAAGGATCTTTGGCCATTGAGATAGCTTTTAAAAAAAATCTTGCTCCTCATTTACAAACTTACTGATACTGAACATATTATTTAAGCTCTGTGTCTCCCCACCTTAAGTGAGAAAATAATATTCAACTGCCTTGCAAGGCTTCTCTAAAAATTAGTTCAGATTTTATGCAAATTACTTAAGAAATTGTAGTTTTCAATGGAATCCCACACTGAAGATCTTAATTCTGTATTGATGAACAAATATTAAATAAATACCAAATTTTCTTATTAGTCCTATTGCTCAGTGAGACAGGAATCTTGGCAAAGTATTCCTGACCCAAGGTTAGAATTCCTCCCTTCCTGAAATCGAATTGGACTTAATGAGACTGTCTTGAGATCCTTAACCAGTTAAACAGGGGCTAAGATATTTCCAATTCAAATAATTAGTCTCTGCTTAAAACAACAGATTGTTACTAGGTATTTAATAGATTTAAATGATTCTATTATATATATATATTGTGAATAGATAAAAACATACTTTATTATCTATTATATTAAAATATATGACTAATATTTTTATTGAGAAAGTTTCAAAACCCAAACTCACTTTCCAGGCTGTCATAAGTATACATTTATTTTATAAAATATATAATGTTTACCAAACCATTCAACATAAAGTCATTGCTACCCTAAAACCATCACAGTATAAACTGTTTTTGAAAGCTGACAGCTTGAAATGATAGTTGTGCAAGTTCCACTTGTATAAGTTTTATAGTAAAGTAAATAAAAGGCTATTGGTGTCTGTTTATGCTAGATTTTGTGTATATATCTGGTACTCTAAACTCCCACTTGAAGGCACACAAAATGAAACAACATTTCAAAAGAGGGCCTATGGAAATACTTTTAAAGTGTTATATAATTTTGGAGGAATATAATTTTCTCTCCAGTAAATCTGTGCTGTTGCAAAATAAAGTTGCATTTGAAGCATAATACTGTCAGTTGCTTTGTTTGAGTGGAAATGGAAGATGAATATTGCTTAATAATATGACATCTTTGCCATGATATGGAAATGATCTTTCTCTCCCCTTGATAAATAAGTAGATAGATAGACAGATAAATACATATTTGTCTTACGTCTTATTTGATCTCAATTCTCTATCTCCTCAGGGGAATTTGGAGAATGTAGAGGAGATGCCCCTCTTCCTTCCTACGTCTACTTGAGTTAGAAAAGGCAGTGATAGTTTAATATCTTTTAAAAACTAGACCTGAAGGAAATCTGTCAAAAGGATAGGAGTTGTTAAATCTAAATGTTGAAATATATTCATCAACAAATATTTATTAAACATATGCCATTGAGTAGGATATGTACTCGGCAATGGATATACTGCCCTAGGAAAAACAGGAGAGTGCCAGTTTCAATAGATCTTACACACTAATTGAGTAGTCATAAAATAAACAGAAACACACCAACATCTAACATTTAACTGTTGCTAAGGACTGAAAAAAAAAACAAGGCAGAGCCAAGGATATTAAAGAGTTCTAGACTAGGGGAGGTATTCATTTTTATAGAATATCCAGTGAGGACCTCTTATGTTAACATTTTAGTGGAAGCCTCAAGGAAGTGAGAGAATAAGCTGTGAAGACTTGAGGGGGGAAACATGTTTTAAAAGTGGTTGAACAAGTACAAATGTCTAGAAATGGAAGCATAGTTGCCACATCTATGGACACTAGGAGGCCAGTATGGCTGAAACACAATAAGCAAAGGAATATGTGGTAGAAGATGATGTCAAAGAGGCAGGCGGGAGCTACTTCATCTAGGAATATATAACTCATGCTATGTCTGAGAGGTTTTTAAGTTTTATTGAAATATAGTTGATTTACAAGGTTGTGGTCATTTCTTCTGTACATCATAGTGATTCAACTATACATGTACACATACCCATTCTCTTTCAGATTCTTTTCCCACATAGATTATCACAGAATATTGGGTCAATTTCCCTGTGCTGTACAGCCGCTCCTTGTTGGCCAGTCATTCCTTATACCACAGTGTCTTAGTGTTTCACTGAGTAAGTCAAAAAGTACTGGAATGTTTAAGCAGAAGAGTGATATTATGTAGCTTAAAATTTTGGCTATAATTTGGATATAAAACCAACAAAATATGTTAATGGACTATATATGAAATGGGGAGAAAAATAAAGATAGGCAAGGATTAGAGTCCCCACCTTGCCACCTTGGCACAGTGGGTTAAGAATCTGACTGCAGTGGCTTGGGTTGCTACAGAGGCACAGGTTTGATCTCTGGCCCAACGCAATTGGTTAAAGGATCCTGCATTGCCCCTGGCCTGGGAACTTCTATATGCCATAGTCATGGCCATTGGGGGGAAAAAAAAAACAGTAGGCAAGGATGATTTAAATTAATCTGCATGAGTAAGTGCAAGAATAGAGATGGTATTTATTGAAATGCAGTAGACTGTGGAAGCTGGTTTGCTGATAGAATATCAAGAGATTTTTTGGGGGGGAAGTAGTTAATTGGGTATACAAGAGTCAAATTAAGAGGTAAACTAAAGCTGAATATTTAGGGTTGTCAGAAAAATAAAGCTATTTAAAGCCATAAGATTGGATGGGTTTACTTTAGGAAGTAGTAGGCTAAGAGAATGCCAACACTCAAATTGATTTCCAGAGCTTACAGATATTCAGAACTCAGAAAAATAAAGAACAAGCAAAGGATTCTTAGAAGAGGCAGCCTATAAACTGAGGGAATAAATCAAAATAGGTAATGTGGTATTTTAGGAAGAAGAGAGTCATCAGCTATGTCAGATGCACTATTGGCTAAATCAGAAGAGGTCTGAGAGTTGAGCATTCAGCAAAATAGAACTGTTTATCTTGATCAAATGGTGGAGCTAAAAGCTTAACTAGAGTATGATGAAGAATATGTAAGAATGAATTCTGTTTGGGCCAAGATAGTGGAAGTAACACAGTATTTGAAGATCACCTAGAAGAGCAGAAGCTAACAATCAAATAAAATGTCAAGGATAACATCTTCAAAGAGTAGGGAGACCAATTAGATGAATATTGATGTAGTTCCAGTTAAGACATTTTGGTGATTAGAATCTGAATGGTAGCAAAAATATGATGAGAAATGTTATGATCCTTGCTATATTTGTTAAGAGGAACTAATAAGTTTTTCTGAAAGATTGGATGTGGGTTTTGAGAGAGAAATCTGAAATTACTTTGAATTTTTTAACAGAGAATCTGGAGTAATGCAATTGCCTTAAATGAAATGATGATTTCTTTAACAGAAAGTCAAGCCATGGTACCTAGGTCCTTAAAATATTTCAAGTTTATCAGTTCCATTACAGTAAAATCTGTAGTTCTTATTATTGTGTATACTACACCAACTAACCTCCTCATCAGTAATATTAATTGCCCAAAATTCCTATCTGGAAATTAATTTTATATAACCGTGTCATATTACCTATAATTATCATACATTGTACTTCTCTTATTGCATGTCATTCTTTATATAAAAGAATTGTAAGGAGCCTAAAATTAAAGATATCTTTCCCAGAACTTAACAGTAGTCTACATGTATACATAAAATATGTTTACATAAGTATTTTCAGTAAGTAAAGGAAGCAATGTGACAAATTTTGCTAACATAAACATAATATGGAAATAATTGAAGTTCTCAGCGTCCCAGAAATGTAAAGATGTCTCTCTTGACATCTAATGATAGGAGACTAGATACATTCGTAGGAGTACACTAGTCACTATATAATTTTTATGACTAAAATTTAGTTTCCCATTTTGGGTTTCACTTGATATACACAGTAGATGGTAAACTAAAATGATACTACTGCTAATACTGCTACCAAAAATGTGTTGCCAGTGTTGAGTCACTAGCTTGTAACAGAAACAGAAGCACTATAGAAAGCTTCAGTGCAAAATGGCATGAACTGATAGAGATTTCAGAAATATTTCTATAAGGTCTAAGCCATTTGCAGTTTATGGGATAAAAGCTAATTGGTGGAGATTGCTGATAGAAAAAAAAACAAATTTTGATTCCCCATTCATTCCAAATCTTCATTCCAATTCAACTCATATTTTTATACGAGTTGGAGACAAAGGGAAGATAGATGGGACAGTTTCAGCTGGAACAACAGAGGCTCAAAAATCTTATATGGAATTGTCAGATATTTTAAGCATAAAATCTTGAAGGATGCAGCTCTAAGAGTTGTTAAAAAGCAGGTGTTTGTTCTAAAACTAGACTACTAGAACAATGAAAACTTCCAAGATAAAAATTAATGAAAGGAGAACTCATAAATGTGTCACAAAAAGATAATTATTATCTCAGATATAAGCCAGATGCTCCCCTGTGAATTGCATAATAATATTCACAGATAGAAGGTTTAGTCTAGACAGAAAGGTTCTTTTTGATGGGTTATATATGCAGTAGGTAGAGAAGCTGGTTTACGAATAGTGATAATTGAACATTAACAGAATTTGAGTTTCAGATTTGAAGATTTATTTAAATTTGTTAGTCCTATCTGATTGCAGAAGTTGTTTTCCATTTTCAAGCATTAATGGTCAATTACAGTTTTCTTATTTCTGTATATTATATTCCTGTAGAAGTTATCCTTTCCGGTAAAGTTCTCTGTTTTTTAAATGAATTACAATTGACTGAATAACGTATATGTATATTTAATATGGCCTCGCACTATCATCTGGTTAAAAAATTATATGTAATCCAAATTTTGTAATTAATGGTAAGTAAACTATTTATTGCTTGGAATTGGGTAAATTCTTTAGGAAACTAAATTCCATTTGATTAAATAGCTTTTTAAGTTTCTTAATATGTGGTCTGAGAAAATGTTGAATAACAGTAGCTCTAGATCAAGGTAACTAATCAGTGATCCTAGGCAAATTAACCCATCAAAAATGAACAAGCTCCCAAATACTGACCAACCAGATGAACATGACTCAATCAACATCAAAATCAATGAGGTGCAAACAGTCTGCCTTCAGTGAAAATCAATGGTGGTGAAAATGGACTTCCTTGAACTTGACTTTTACAGATTTGGTACCTGACTGGAATAACAGAAATGCATTAGTCACAACAGACTCTTACATCTTTCTAGTCCCTTAAAATCCCCTAGCATTTAACAGTAATTCCATGGTATAGCCCCAGGAATTTCTTTCTTTAAAGCCAACTAAAGGCATTCCCTGGTGGCTCAGCAGGTTAAGGATCCTGCGTTAGTGCTGCTGTGGCTTAGGGCACTGTTGTGGCTTGGATTCTACCCTTGGTCTGAGGACTCCCACCTGCTGTGGGTGCAGCTGAGGGCAAAAGTAAAATAAAAAAAAAAAAAATTCAACTAAAGCCACAAATTTCAAGTATGAGAACTAAGAGAATCACCTACCCAACCTGGAGGGTGATATTATCTAAACAGGCATATTATTAAAGCGTTGTTAAATAAATAGTTTACATGTCATTTAATCTGCCCAGTCACTTTCACCATCTTATTTAGCTCTGGAAAACATAGTAAAATATGTTTCTCCAAGGTAGCTCAAAATAGAGTTGTTAGAAGACAAGTCTGTATAATGTTGTTCTGATACCCTCTCTCTGCTGCCAAACAAAACAACTTTGTCTCATTTAATTATCGTCCTGAGTTATAATCTGGACTCTTGATGAAAGCTCGGGATGTAAAGGGGGCTAGAGGAGGTTGTGTGTCCATTACTCAGTCTTGTACCCTGATCTGTCAGAGCCCTATACCATTAACCAACCTGCTCCTTTTCTCTCTTAAAGTCAAACACATGGTTCCTACATTCTTAACACTAAAACCCTATCTTTTGCATACCATGCAAATGATACTTATTCCAAAAGAACATAATTCCAAAAGAGATTTCTAATAATCCTAATAGGCAGTTTTAAGTAATATTAAGGCCCAAATACAGCTGATCCCCCAATAATATACCTCCTTATTGAAGTTTTTGAAAATTGTGGCTTATAATTATATTTCTCTAAAGCAGAAGTCAGGAAACTTTTTCTGTAAAAGAAGAGTAAATATTTTAGGTTTTGCGATTTTTATGGTCTCTGATGATCTCTACTCAGTTTTGCCATAGGAGCACAGAGCTAGCCATAGACAATGCATAAAAGAATGAGCATGTCTGTGTCCTAATAAAATTTTAAATTCCATTTAATTTTCATGTGTCTCAAATTATTATTCATATTTGATTTTTCAACCATGTAAAACCACAAAATGTACTAATTGTGGGCCACCGACAAATAGATGGTATGCCAGATTTGGCCAGCAAGCTTTAGTTTACCAACTACAGCTACAAGGTAAACACTAGGTATTTCTACATTATTTGTAGACATATACATTTTAAGTCCTTGGTACAAATCATTGAAAAATTCAAACCCTGTAGATATTTTCCACTTCTAGCACATTTTTATGACTATTAAAATATTTAGATCTCAATATGATATATTATTATTAGTTTGATTTATTCAGTGGAAACACTGATTATGTTTTTACCATATTTTAATCACAATACCTATTAAGTATCTAGGATAAAGCAGAATGTCACTTTTCTCAAGGATTTCTCAATAGGTAACTTTCAGAATAGAATTTTAGATAGATTTTTTTAATCCACCCATTATAATGTAACATTAATTAAACACTATAGGTCTCCTTTTTAACATACACTTCTGCACCTATTGTCTATCGAATTTTAAACAACCCATCTTCGAATTAAACATATATGTAGCTCTCAATTACTAGTATATCTTTCTCACAAATATCACAAATTTTATAAACTTCTTTTACTAATAAATCGTCATCATCTGTTTTGCCTAATTTAAAATAATATTTTTTGAAATAGGACCCTAAAATAAAAGCTTCTGTTGTACTTCTGTTAATTTCAATTATTCATTCAACAAATGTTTTATTGGTTCCTATGAATAGCTAGGCACTGTCCTAAGAACTTAATATTGATTCATAAAAACAGCTCTTTGCTCTTGGTGTGGTTGCCACTTTCACTCTAACAGCAAAGTAGAGTATATACTTTATTCATGTATATAGCATGAATAAAGATTTGGGACAGGACACTTTTGTTCACAGGGCTAGGATAGCTGAACAGTTCATTGAATTGATCTTTATGGGTATTTTTGGAGATTTCCTAGAGTAAGTGACTTTTCACCTAGAAAACGAGGAGTTCTTGGCTGGATAATATGGGTTAGGGCTGAAAACAGTGTAAGGATAAGTATTTGTTAAGAATAATAAATCATTAACAAGAATAGAAATAAGGTTAATGGTTGAGAATATCCAGAGGACCGCAAAGATAAGCTGGGACTAAGCTCTTGGCTTTGGTGTGAGTGTAAAAGGAAGGTGAACTCACACAGGTGCAGATCATTAAAGACCTTCCTTAAAATAGCTAGAAAAAAATTCTGAATCAGGGAGTTCCCACTGTGGCACAGTGGGTTGAGAATCAAACTGCAGCAGCTTGGGTCAATGTGGAGGTGAGGTTTCAGTCCCCGGCCCAGTACAGTGGATTAAGGGATCTGGTGTTGCTTCAGCTGCAGCGTAGTTCGCAGTTGTGGCTTGGATTCAGCTCCTGGTCTAGGAACTTCCATATACCATGGGTGTGGCCATTAAAAAAAAAAAATATCCTGAGCCGGATATGTTCCAATCAGTCTTTTTACTCTCTGTGCTTTTATATACACTGTTTTCTTTAATGTGGTATTAAAAAACTGTGCTCCTAGAACAGTGTTTTTTAAAATTAGAATATAGTTGATTTGCAGAGTTGTATCAATTTATGCTGTTCAGCACAGTGATGCAGTCATGCATATGTATATAAATTCTTTTTCTCATATTATCTTCCATCACAGTCCATCTCAAGTGACTGGATAGTTCCCTGTGCTGTATAGTAGGACCTCATTGTTTATCCATTCTAAACGTAATAGTTAAAGGCTTACCAAGTGACTTTCTCAGAGTAATAAGGAAATTTATTTTTTGTAATTCCCCATGAAAATTCTCTTGCGTTTTACCAACACAAAATGAATTAGATGTCTATTTCTCTACCAATCCCGGCAGCCAGGAAGTGGCTTGGGCTGCTCTGGCCAAACAACCACTAGCAAGGACATAACCCATCACTGGAGGTGGCACCTGCATCTTCCTAAGAAAAGGAACTGGATGGTAACTGAGTGGTTACCTGAAACCAAACAGAGTATGTCTTTAATGGGTAAATGGATGTTTAGGCATCAGCAAGTAGTACCCATAGTATAGTGTCTAGACTTTATCTTATGAAGTAAGCAGCAGAGTGACATCAAGAACTTTTAAGCATAGAGTGACTGGTTATATATATATATATTTTTATATTTTATATTAACATCTTGCTTTTCTGATGGTGAAAAGTATTTTGTTGTATGGGTAGACCTTATTTTGTTTAATCATTTACTCCTTGATGGACATGTGGGTTGTTTGCATCTTTTGACAGTTGTGATTAGTGCCTTTGTAAACATTTATACACAACTTTGTTAAAATTGACTATCTTTTCAGTTATCTTACATATATACCTAGGAGTACAGTTGCAGAATCATAAGGTACCTCTATGTTTAATCATTTGAGGAGCTGCCTAACTGTTTTCCAAAGCGGTTGCCTCATTTTAAATTTCCACCAGTGGTGTATGTGAGAGTTCTAATTTTGTCAAAGCTTCTTCAACATTTGTTATTATCTGACTTTTTTATTCCAGCCATCTTAGTGAGTATGAAATGGCATCTGGCTGTGATTTTGATTTCGATTTCCCTGATGGCAAGCGATGTTGAGCAAATAATGTTGATGTTTAATTACTTTTTTCATTTTATGCTTTGGCTATTCTGTTAAAAGTCATATTTTATGTTTAGATTATTTCCTCACAAAGTTTGGCTTAATTTCAAAAATGAAGCTCTCAATCCCCAGTCTACCTTCTTTTTTAAAACTTGATCAAAATGATAATAACTATTAATTATTAAGGTTAATGATACGTCCTTATTAAGGTAAGATTTTTAAAAATACCTCAGATAACCTTTTTAATATCCTCAAGATCTAGCACTTGCAAATATGTACATGTGATATAAGAAAACTAACCCAACAACACTGTTCCATATGTGACTAGAATGACAGAGAAGCCTGATTGTAGAGCTAGAATTTGAAACTGGCTCTAATTTCTAAAACAGTCCATATACTATTATGCTTTTCTTTGTACATTCTCCCACTAACTCTCCTCAAAATTTCACAGTGCTATGGGATCAAGCCGAAATATCTTGGTGTGATTTATATTTAAAGCTAAGATATGGCCTATGTCTGAACTTTAGGCCTGTTTTTAGCCTAACTCAGGCTCCCAGGCTTTACTTCAGGCCCTTTCTTATCTCCACTTATTGGCCTTTTTGTCCTTCTGACAATTGCCTACAGGGCCAGCTACATAATTTTTGGGGCTCCTTGTTCAAAAAAACAGTAAAAAGTGCTGTTAAGAGTAGTAAAATATAAAGCTTTTTTCTTTATCTAATGGTCTTTCTCTACACTTGTCAAGTTGCTTCTATTTCTATTTGATGTCATTCTAAGAAGAGAAAAATTAAAATGAAAAGTTATTAGCATAAATTCTATAATTCATCATTATATTATGTTATGTCAGTTTCTAAAAGGCAAATATATGAATGATATGTGGAATCACTGAAATTAGACATTTTGTATTATGTAGCTCATAGATGCCTAAGTGCTTTGTTTTTAACAGAACAGTGGGATGGATGTGAAAAATTAACTCTTTATTTCACTTCTTGATATGTGCAAATTTTACCAAAACTCCCTTCAGTCTACTGATGAATAAGGAAGGACTGAAATGAAGAGAAAGTATGGGTTGGATTGCCTTTTCCTTTCTTTTAGTCACTATGTTTCTTGGGAAACTACCACTTTCTTTCCGCAGTTGAATCAAGTTCTGATTCAAAGGGAAAACAGGTCTTACCCAACACGGGTCCATAGGAATCCTGTGTTCATGCGCATCATGAACACTATTTGGTCCAACTTGAATGACACCTGTTTTCCATACAGTTCTACATCTACAGGCTGAGTGTAAATGTTCAGTGTCTTAACAGACTGGATGTATTTTTTTTCTAAAATATTTCTTTTAGCAGAAAACCCTATTCAGACTAAAAGGAAATCTCACCATATTGTGGGAACACATTTCAGAATACTGTGTCACACAAATATTTTCAAAACACATCAGGCTGTTAATTTAAAATTAGGTCTGGCCTGCAAAGATGTAAGAAAACACATTTCTCATCATTCAGTTCTGTGCAAGTCTGGCCACGAGAAGGGCCTCAGTTAGGCCAACCACCTTGCCACTCCAGCCAGCACCTTCCCACCTTCCACCTCTGCTCAAAGGTAACTCATGTTTGGGTTCTTCTAAAACCAAGTTACAACTTTTATCAAAATCAAGTGAACACTTTTTAAACCTGATTGATCAGTAATTAAATCTTTTTCTCTAGGACTTACTACTAAGTTACTAGAGACGTAGTTACCAAGGAATTAGTTGCTAACTTTCTTAGACCTGGAAAATAACTAGCTCTGACCTAGAAAGAAAGTTGAAGATTGATTTGCTTCTTTTTTTTTTTTTAATGAAACAGGAAAATATGTCCTTTTGATGGGGAGGGAAGAATGATAAAGATACATACATTCCTTTAAGCGTCATATGGATATGAAGCAGTGTTATCAGTGTTTCTCTACTAACATAATGAAATGGTGCAAGTACTTAATAATCAAGTAGCTGAAAAGAATGACAAAGGAACTGGGTATGGCAAGGTTAGATAGACAGTAGGCAAACAAAACAAGTATCGTATGACATAAGCAGACAGACATTGGGAGCTATAAAATATGAGCTCTGACATGCCTGATGCCTTTTCCTGTCTTCCTTTGATGATTGCAGCAGTGGAAGACCCTCCCTAAGGCAGCATTTTCCCTTAAGTATCCAGATTCCAGCAGTGACCTTAGCATATATTCTCAAGCATCCTCAACAGTGTAACTTAACTGCAATGGAAGCCTGATGAATAAATCCATTCAGATTTGGCAAGACAGGCAATCCCATGTTCTATCTTAATAATAGCTGAGAATACTACTGAGCTATATTTAAACACAATAACATTTTATATTGTCTTTTAAATAATACAAAACATGAAAAACCATGAATCATTTAAAATCCTAAATAAAAAATTGACCACTCAAAGTATGGTTACATTTTATTCAATGTAGTTTCAGAGCTAAGATCATTTTTCTAATTTATTGCAGTCTGAATATAGAAAATTTATCAAAGGCAGCATTGCATTAAGGTGGATGTTTTCTTATAATTTCTAGCATTAAGGAGTATGTATATGGTATATACAATATAGTAATATTTTACACATCAAACCTGTCCAAATTATTTGCAGCATGATAACACTAAATATAAAGACTGTCCAAGTACATTGAAACATAATGTTAACATATGTGGGAATAAAAACTAGCTCGGTATGATGATAGTACATATTATTAGGATGAAATGGCAAATCCTTCTGTGATTACTGTTCAAAGCCTTTGGAAAATTATAGATCTCCAAATGTATTTTTAGTTCAGTTTCAGTAGAACTATATCTTCACACCCACATATCATCTTTCTTGTATCTAAATGTTTCTTCAAATTACATGGTGCAATGAAATTATTATGTTGAAATCTCAGGTTCATGTCTTCATGGGAATAAAACCATATATATTTGAAAATATTAATTTTACTCAAAATGCTAAAAATTATGAGTCAGAGCTCAAGAAAGTCCATGAATTTCAAGTGTTTATATATGTATCATACCATATATCCAAGTAAGATTTAAACTCGTTTTAAAATCAATATTCACTAAACTGCCGTAAGATTTTTTCTCCAACAGAATAGATTAATAGCCCTGATTAGAATAATTACCTGATAAAGTAGTATAGAATAGTCTTAATGTACTGTATAAAAATTTGCATTTCAAAGAATAATATAATATGGAATTGTAGAGTTTTGCATGGTATTTATCTTTTATTATGGGGTTTTCAACTGGTGAACAAAGAGCATCTTAATTTTTTTTCCCTTAGGATTACATGGATGAAAAATATTATTTGTCCATAACACATTTAAGCCACCTGTCTGCATGACAGTTTTCTTCTTTTAGGAACGAAGCCATTCTGCATTTGCTTTAAATTATTCTGAGGGCAAGTGCTCTTTTCATGAAAACCAGCTGTGCTGAGTAAATGCAAATATGTGTCATATCACAGTTTACTGAAGGGACAGAGCCAAAATCACAACCTTTTGCTGTACTAATTAATTGTGAATCAAAGCTTCATCAGAGACTATTGTTTGTTGCTATATGGAAATCTTCGAGGTACAAGGAGTAGTTTAACAACATGCCAATTATATGAATCTAGACATATGTGAGAGTTAATAAAGCACCAATAAACTACAACCAGCTTAAAATGTGATCATTTTTAACAACTTGAAAACACTTGAAATTAAGAGTTTGCATAGGGGTGGATTATAAATTAGATCCATATCAGACCATAAGGTCTTAAGTGGTGACATCATTAGTGGTAAGTACTCATGTAAGAGGGTCATAAACACAGTTCTTTGTTTTCAATAAGTAATTTCAACAAAATTGGCTTCTATGTAGTTTATAGGCAGGTTTTATAAATGGACAGGGGCAATTTCTTTTCATGGCCATTTCACATTTTGTGGGAAAATGCAAAAGCAAGGTTGCCTTGTTGCAGATTCACCATGTATGTCAATTACGATTATCACTCCTTTAATCATAACATAGGCTTTTCTCTGAATGGAATCTCCCGAGGCTGTGCAGTTTATACTCTGTGTAGCCATATGTGGTAGACTTTTGCAAGAGGAGCAAATAACTGTTAGGGCACTCTGAGAATTCAGGGGTAGGAAACAGAGGATCTGTTTTTTTTCTGGGAAAAATCAGAGAAAGCTTTACAGAGGATGTCATCTTTTTGAACTATAAGGTGAGGGTTTTCCAGTGTGAGATGCGAAAAGCATTTCAAGCAGAAAATACATTGTGTAAAGGCAAGGGAGCTGGATTTATTATATGTTCAAAAAGTGACAAGATATTAGGCATGGCTCTAGTAAGGAAGAGTGGGATAGATGTTGGAATGAAATAGGCAGGGGCTAATTTTGAGGGAATTTGGGGGAAAATGTAATTCGGAGAGTTAGATCATCATTTCTGTAGTCTGGAAAAAAATCAGTCTGGCCACAGTGTTGAAGTAGAATGGAGACACTAGATACAGTGAAACAAATCATAAGGTTTGTCATAGTCGAAGCAAGAAATGATAAGGGTAGGAACCTTGCCTGCCTTTTTCATCATTATTTTCCCAGTGACAAGAATAGTACTTGAGACATAAAGTTGAACTAATGAGCAGACAGACAGGGAATCCAATATATATTTAGAAAATAGAGCTGACAGTATTTGAAGTTCCAACAGATAGGATCAGAACATTTCAAACTATATTTTATATCAAGCAATATTAAGTATAACTGAGATGTTGCCCAGAGTCCAGTTACAATGTTTTTGGGGAAATTACGACAGCCTGAACACCTAAACTGCTCAGACTGTGTTCATTTTACATAAACATTTGCGATGTTATGTCTGAGAAGGGGGGTACTCTAAAGCTTACTATCACCAGTTAATTTGGAATTACTGTATGCACCTCTGTGCTTTAGCCAGCTTCTGCTGATTCACATGTTCTGTTTCTGGGCATCTCCTCCAAACTCTATGTTAAATGATCTCATGTTGGTAATTTGAAATCACCCATGATGGGAGTGTTTATACTATGGGAACTGGCAAACTATTTTTGCCCTCTGAAAGTCAGTTGCTAAGCATTAATCAGCACATCACTGGATAACAGCATCCTCTGTGCATCTCCTTTTCTGGCCCTCCTTCTGCTTTTTTTTTTTTTTTTCAGCAATTTTCACAGGTAATGGTGTCTCAGCAACCATGCATCCAAAGGTGATACATCAATCAGTATTCCAAAGCTACCAACCTTACAGTTACCACAAAGTGCTGGATTCTGGGTCAAGAAAAATAAAAGTTTTTGTTGATTCTGTGCTGTACCTCACATTCCCAAATTCTGTCTTTCCAAGAATCTTCTAAAATATCTCATACTAAAAGTTCATGAATCTTTATCCCTCAAACGGTAAAGACTTACACCCTGACCTAGAGGACCAGATGCAGGCAAGCTTCATTGTGGCCCCTGCTGTCCTCCTCCTTTCTCAGATACTCTGACCCAACATTTAAACTTGGTCACCACCACTATCATCTTCCACAGGTGCAACAACAAATTATATCACATCCACATACAAAAAAAAAAAAAAAAGCCTTGAAAGCATATTTTCTGAATAGAGCTGGTGTAAAAAAAGGGTAGTAGTTCCACTTCAGGTAGCTAAGTTCCTTGTTGTGCTGGTTCTGTGATGCTGTGTGGATAATGAGAAGAGTGTTTTAGAACAGTGTGAAAGCCACAGTATGGACTTACTGGTATCTGGTATTTAACATGGCATCATGTACTGTAAACTTTAGAAAGAGTTACTCCAGTACTCTCAATGCACAGGTAAGGTTTATGCTGTGCCTTATAATGTAAATGCTACTTCTCTGAGGTGGCTGGAATACAGAATTAAATTTTTAAAAAGTGGTGGTGCTAATTTTGCAAAATTCAGCCCAGGTACAAGGTAGATAGTATGCTTGGAAGAAGAGCAAAAACTTGAAATAAAAGTATGTCAGTTTTATTTCTGCATATCTTTCAATATGTTGAGACCTCCTTTTGCTTAACTGTGAAAAGAACTTTTCTTACACAGATTTTGTGATCTTTCTGAACCAATATAGGTTTAAAACCCCATAAACTATAGGTACCACAAGTTATTATAGCATAATTCATTGTAAAAGTTTAGTCTGGGAAAAGTATATATTATTTGAGTGAACAAAATAATGCTTTAGCATGTCTTAGACTTTCCCAATATATTTGACATTTTTTCACTTATACCATACTTTAATATGTTCCTTTTGCATCAAATAGAAAAAAATGCCTTTTTAATAAAAATGAATGTCTGTGCCAGCATATAAGTGATATCCAAGATTTAACAGTTCTCTGGTTAATTTGATCAATGCACAAAGCTATCAAAAGAGCCCTATGTCTGTGACATTTATATTAATTGTTTTAGACTACAAAGAGCTGGAAATGCAAAATTTCAAAACTACTGAGATATTTTAAAATGTTTAAATTTGATATGCAGATTTGTAATCACAAAAGACTCTGGAGTTGACTAAGTTTCATATTTACTAGTTTCGGGATCCTGGGGAATTTCCTAAGTAAACTGCAGATCCCTCTTGATGATTGGGAACAAAAAAAAAAAAGTTATAAAGTTATCAGTGTTTCACACATACCAGTTGTTACATATTTTAATTAACATTTACCACAGATTCATCTAAGAGGTCAAATCTATGTGAACATTCCCACAAGTGCTTACAATCTATGTTTGTTGCAGTAGCTCAGCAATGTGAAGGTCATTACCAACTTGACTTTTTTTTTGCTTTTTCTATTTACTGCCATAGTTCAAGAAGAAATAAGATCATTTTATAAATGTGAAACATTGAATGAATATAAAATTTCATCTAAGCAAGTTCATAAACACTATTCCTTTTTTGTTGGTTGAATAATCTTATGCTAATTAGATTTATGCCAATATTATCTGAACATTTGTATTGAAATGTTTTCATATTTCCTTGAGAAATAAAACTATTTCTGGGAAAAAGACATTAAAAATCTCCAGCTCATGCTCCGAATATTTGTATTTACAAATAATTTTTGCTAATATGTTTTCTTCTGAGATAAATCATAATTCTTGCACTGAGGTTTTGGAAAATTAAAATAAAAATGGTACAACTCAAATGATTAATATAAGCAGCACCTTTCATCACTGGAATCTTTATTTCTTCTGAGAACCACACACTAATTTTGGAATGGTATAGTTTAACAACATAGCTTTGTTGTTCTTGTTATAGGCTGGGATGGTAGCTAACCCAGATTATCAAAATCAAATGTTGAGGCTAGAAATCAGTATAATTAAGGATTTTGTGGATTGTGTAACTCATTAAATGTATTAAGATTTTGTAGAAGTATTTTAATTTGTATTCATCTCTATTACATTTTTGTTGTTGTTGCTTTTTTTTTTTTGTCTTTGTCATTTTTAGGGCCGCACCCACGGCCTGTAGAGGTTCCCAGGCTAGGGCTCGAATCGGAGCTACAGCTACCGGCCTACGCTGCAGCCACAGAAACATCAGATCCAAGCAGCGTCTGCAACCCACACCACAGCTCACGGCAACGCCGGATCCTTAACCCACTGAGCAAGGCCAGGGATCGAATCCGCAACCTCATGGTTCCTAGTCGGATTCGTTAACCACCGCACCATGACTGGAACTCCTCATCTCTATTACTTTTTAAATAATTGACTGCTATATAAGTTTAACCTGCCCCTAACACAACAAATTTATAACACAAAAATTGGAAGAAAAGTATAAAGCACTCTTACCTTTTTTTTTTTTTTTGGCTGTACCCATGGCATATGGAAGTTCCAGGCCAGGGATCAGGGATCAAACCCATGCAGCAGTTGTGGCCTGTGCCACAGCTGCTTCAGTGCCTGGTCCTCAACCTGCTGTGCCACACAGGAACTTCAAAAAGCACTCTTACTTTTCCCAGAAGGAGATAAAAATATTTATATTGGTGTAAATCTAATACTTTCCCATTTAATTAAAAAATACTGTATTGTGCGTTTATACTTCAAAATACATTGTTGTATTATATCATACACAAAAGTATAATCCATTTTACTATTACCAAAAATATCTCATCCATGTTGCTATTACCTATGTCTAGAAAAAAAGTATCTGTAGCACTAGAAATTACTCATCTGTCACCACCTAATCACTAATCTCTCCTTCTCTGCTAAATTAATCACTATCCCAACTGTTAATGCCCTATATTCCACCTGTTCTTAGCTATGGAACCATATATTTCCTTTTTGTGTCTAGCTCTTTAGTTAAACATTATTTTTGAGCGGTTTATTCCAATTTGATGTGAGGAATGGCTAATATTCATTGTACTCTTCTAAGAATATGTTTCAATCTATTATGCATTCTTGTTTTGAATTTCAGTCGAGTTAGTTGTTTTCCAACTTTTGGCTGTAAATTATGTCAGGGAATGAATATTTTGGGACACGTGAGTATAGATCTAGAGTATAGATCTAGCGTAGAATTGTTGGGTCATAGGGAATGAATTAGTTCACTTTAGTAGATAACTGGTAATTTTCGAAGTTTCTCAGACAACTTACATTCCCACCACACAGTATAAGAAAATTTGATGCAATCCAAATCTTTGTCAGTTTTCTTCATTTTTAGATATTTTGTTCTAGTAGGACCTGATTGCACTTTTCATTAGATTTCTCTAATGACCAAGGGGAACGACCATGTATTTGTATTCTTACTGATTCTTCAACCTATTTTTGAATGGCCTATTTCATTTCCCTGCTCATTTTTCTACTGGTCATTCCTTTTCAGGTTATTGATACATATCTTTTAACTATCTTTTCTCATTTCAGAATATCCTGTGCTTAATGTAGTCCAATTTATAAATCACTTTCCTTATGGCAAGTGCTTTTTGGAGTCTATCTCATAGTAAAGAAGATATTTCTTATTCTAGAACATTGATTATTCGACTTTTTTCCTTTTTGATCAGCAGTTATCCTGGAGCAGATATTCAAAGTCATCTAAAAAGAGGTCAAGTTTTATTTCATCTCCATGTATATAATCAATTAACCAAAACCAATTACAGAAAAGACTGTTCTTTCACAACTGCTCTGGGTATCCCTGTCTACCTTCCTATTTGTTCTGTATCATCTGTTCCATCCTATTCATCTTTTTCTTCCTTTTCTGCACTACTTGTGCTAATGTCACACTGTTAGTTTACTCTTTAATTACTATTAAGTTACACTTTTAACCTTTATTGTAATATATGATTTTAGACCACATAATTTCTCCAAGATTGCATGGGTTTATCCTTCCATATAAATTTAAAATTACTGTTAATTTACTCTTTTAACTTTACTGTAATATAGGATGTTATGTCTCATATTTTTTTCACAATTGCATGGGTTTATCTTTCCATATAAATTTAAAAATCAGTTGTTTAAATTTTCGTAAAAAAAACTGCTGGCATGTAATTGAATCTAAATCAGTTTAGGAAAAATTGACATATTTATATCACTGACTCATCACAAATACTGATTCGCTATATCATGCCTTTACTTATTAAGATCTTTAATTCCTTTTAAAAATATTCTTCAAAAATCTCCGTAAAGGTCTTGTACTCTTCATTAGATTATGTCCTAGGTTTTTAAATGTTTCTTTTATTCTAGTTTAAAATCCCTTTAAAAGTATTTACTAATGATTTATTCCTGGCATATAGGTGTTTATGTATTGATGCTATAAATAGTAAGTTCCTTAAGAGTCAATTATTAATTCTAATAGTTGACCCATTGGTTTGTTTGAATTTTCTACATAGACTGTCAAGTTCTCTACTTATTAAGACAGTTAAATTTCTTCATTTCCTGTTTGTATAGTTTATTTATTTTGACTGTCTGATTACTCTGTGGACATAATCCAGCAAAATATAAAATATAAAATATAATAATAGACAACCTTTTCCATTTATATTATCCAGGGAAAAACTTTCATATTTTACTTTTAAAAATGAAATTTACTGTAGTTTTTCTTTTATTGTTCTGTGTCTGATAAAGAAGTTGCTTGAATTCTCAATTTCATAATAATTTTTATAATTCATAGGGGTTTGTAGTCAAATATTTTTCTGTATCTGTTGAGATAACTATGAGTTTTCTGTTTTATTCTGTTGATGTGATTGATTTTTAAATCTAAACCAACCATGTTTTCTTAAACATGTCAAAATTGACATAAGAACTTTAAAAACATTAGCACTAAAACACTTATATTCAATGTTAAGTATCAGAGGTTAGTTATACTATTAGGATTAAATATTACTGATACTAATGAAATTAATAAGCCTATCGTCCAAAACAAGAATTGCAATATCTGGCAATATATAGTTTAGAATGAAAAATATATCTGAAGGATGACTTTGCTCTTTACTTTTCTTCATCAAAGGCAACAATAATAGACTGCACCATTCCAGATTTTGGCATTGAGAGATGTTAAATAAATGTAACAATTGGTTGCCAAGGGGCAGGGGAATCTGGGGTTAATAGATGCAAACTATTGCCTTTTGTAATAGAAAAGCAATGAGAACCTGCTGTATAGCACGAGGAACTATATCTAGTCACTTGTGAAGGAGCATGATAGAAGATAATGTGAGAAAAAGAATATATATGTATGTGTGACTGGGTCACTTTGCTGTACAGTAGAAAACTGGCAGAACTCTGTAAACCAGCTATAATGGAAAAAATAAAAATCATTTTTAAAAAGTTAGTGATTAATTATATACTAAGTTGTATATAAATGAGAAATTTGGGATATTTCCCGTGTTTCTGCCGTTAGCAGCTATGAGGAGAATGAAAAATGAAAGAGGGAAAAATGAAGATAGGCAGTGAGTTCTAATTTGGGACATTTTGAAATTAAGATGGATCTGAGATACTAAAGGAGCTATCTTCTGGGAGTAGACTTAACAAGTAATTTTTCATTATTTTATATTTTCCACAACTTTTCAGAATTTTGCAATGAGCGTATTTTTTATAATCAGAAAATAATTATAGGATTTCCCTTCGTGGCTCAGTGGTTAATGAATCCGACTAAGAACCATGAGGTTGCAGGTTTGACCCCTGGCCTTACTCAGTGGGTTAAGGATCTGGTGTTGCCTTGAGCTGTGGTGTAGGTTGCAGACATGGCTTGGATCCGGCATTGCTGTGGCTCTGGCGAAGGCCGGCAGCTACAGCTCCTGTTAGACCCCTAGCCTGGGAACCTCCATATGCCGCGGGTGCGGCTCTAGATAAGGCAAAAAGACAAAAAAAAAAGAAAAAGGAACGTATTTATAGACTTTGAGATTATCAAAATAATTATAAGTATTTTGCTGTAATTAAAAGAAAACTCTAAGTTAAGAACATTTTAATAGGTATTAATGAGCCAGGTTTACTATATTTTGTGATTTGAGGAATGTATTTCATCTTAATTTTGGAATCTTATAAAAGTGAATTGTAGCACAGAATTTGGGGAAAACTGTAATATGGTGTTTGACTTTGGAGTTTTTTGTCTAGATTTCAATTCTAGTTATTTTGTTTACCACCTTAATGACCTACATATTTAGTGTCTCTCCTAAATAGTTTTATTTGTGAAACATTAATTAGTCCAAGAAATATGCACATTTCTTGACACACAGTTTAAAAAATTAATGTTCATTGAGCAGATAAAATGAAGTATATCCTAACTTCTTGTTTTCCCCTTAATCTTACCTGAGATTTTTCTTAAATTATTTTTCATGATACAAAATATTTTATTAAAATTTTCAAAATGTATAAATCTTACAAGGATGGCACTATATACTAAAACATTTTGTGTGTACTTTATTCTTTATAAGATTGCTAACATAAAGCATCTTTTTTAGTTGAAGTGGTTATGTAGATGTTATTTATTATTACAACAGAGAGAGGACATTAGGATCCAAATTAGTTATAAAAGTTAAGAGAGATCTCTAACACAGCAATATTGAAATTTAGAAGCGGAAAAATCAAAGATCTGTTCATGCATCCCATGGAACTATAACATATATTAACAGAATCCATGTCGATATTAATATTTAAGTTTACACTACATTTATTGATTGAACCTAATTCCAATGTTATAGTGTTGTTATTTTGAGTAGTAAAGGCTTCAGAAGTGGTTCCTGCCTGGAAATGATTGAAAGAAAATAATATTGTTAGAAGGTTAAAAATCTATACTGCATTGTGACATGTCAGCCACAATAGACCACTTTGTTATATTATTTAAAATCATGACATATGGATATTTAAAAATTAGCAACAATTTGATAATTTTAACATATATAATAGGATGCATCAATTAGAAAGTATTTTATTTTTAGCACTATGCATTTTTTTTACTGTTGTTATTTTGCTAGATATAATTTTCACAACTGTTTTGGGTTTTATTCTTCATTACTAGTTACATTAAAAATTACAATGTGATGTGGATTAAATTTGCATATGGTTGTCATTAAGTATTATTTGAAAACAATTTCATATACTTTTGTGTTAAAATTGAATTAAGGATAAGTACCAATTTTATAGAGCCACTAATAGTATTATTTGCACTTACATATATACACATGCATTTATTTTTTATTCTTAGTTACTAGGGTAATTTGGCCAATGAAAGATAAAAATAATACCAGATACTATATTTTATGCCTTCCTTGTCCCAAATGTAGTTTATTGGAAGGGTTATGTACAAATACATGGATAGGTTTAGGAAAATCGGCAAGGGAAGGTGCAATAATCTTGGAATCATGGCACAAGGGAGGGTTGTGTGATAAAAGCTGTCAGACAGGAGCTGTAGCTGTTAAAAGAGAAATGTTGTAAATCTGTGATCACCTGGTTGGGAGGAAGCTGAAAAAATAAAAGCCCTGAACTCCCTTTTCTATCAGCCTTGGCATTGCCTTCTTGTGTCTTACATTTGCCACACTGGAGTACAATGCAGACCACTGATGCAATCCAAGGATGGAGAGTAGACCTAGAGAGATAAATAACAGCTGTTCAGAATATAGGACATAGCTAATGATCCTTGCAAATTAAGAACATTCTAACGAGAGGAAACTCTAATATATACAAAGTATCAATCATAGTATTTGACTCTTCAGACTATGAATAGAATGGCTGATTGAATTTAAGTGTCATGCAAATAGTTTTACCAGTTAATACAGCTTTCAATGGTTGAAAAGAAGAAAAACAACAGAAATTGTTGCCTTTCAAACAGTACTCAGAAGAAATCAAGAGATAATACTTCTACTTCTCTCCACTGGTTGCCTTTTCGATTCATTTCTCATTTTTTTGTTTATCAAAAACTGTAAATTCAAGAATGCGTCATTATGTTGGGATGAGGTACTGGAGTTATAGGACTTCTCATTCTGAAAGTGTTTTTATTTCAGAAAAATTTATTAACCTGGTAAGATAGGAAGGGGCAGGGTCAATTGTACCAGAAGGTACATTCCTTCATGTACTGTGTTGCGTGATGAAGACCCTCACACTTAATCTAACTTTCAAGAATTGTTTGCGTATAAGTGTGATCTCATCTCACTCTTGCAGCTACTATAAAGGCTATAAATATGAAGAGCCAATAGATTATTAAGTGTACACTGATGAACTTCGGAGGGCTCTAGCTACACCAATGTTTTCTAGAAAAAGGTGAATACAAAATATATCTTTTTTTTGTTTAAAACAGAGGAAAATCCTATTGTCTACAAAAATATTCTGCAAGAAACAAAAAATATGAGTACTTTTTTGAATACTGAAACAAATAGCTTTGAAAATATTTTTGTCTTGAAAAAGAGTGGAAGTTTAGAAAAACTAGTTATTAAAAGTGCAAGTACCTTTCTCTAAACTGACACACACAGGGTGAGATATATCATAAATGCAGGATTAAATTTAAAGGACACAATTAAATTTAAAGGACAAAATTCAAATATATATTAGAGGTAGTAAAAAGAGACATATCATGTGAATAAACAAGCCTTTACTCAAGAGGAAAAATATGAGAAGCTCTCATGTAATGGATGAAAGAAAGAAATTTTTTTTTAGTCATTTTGTCGTTTTAGGGCCACACCTGCGACATATGGAAGTCCCAAGTCTAGGGGTCCAATCAGACCAGTAGCTGCCACCCCATACCTCAGCCACAGCAAAGCCAGATCTGAGCCTCATCTGCAACCTACACCATAGCTCACGGCAATGTGGGATCCTTAACCCACTGAAAGAGGCCAGGGATCAAACCTGTGTCCCCATGGATACTAGTCAGATTCGTTTCCAATGAGTCACAGTGGAACTCGCACAAGGAAGTATTTTTTAAATTGAAGCAAGCAATTAAATTAAAAAAACAATCTAGGAGTTCCTGTCATGGCTCAGCGGAAACGAATCTGACTAGCGTCCCTGAGAATGGAGGTTCAATCCCTCGCCTTCCTCAGTGGGTTAAGGATCTGGTGTTGCCTTGAGCTGTGGTGTAGGTCACAGATGGGGCTCAAATCTGGCGTTGCTGTGATTGTGGTGTGGGCCAGCAGCTATAGCTCTGGTTAGACCCTAGCCTGGGAACCTCCATGTGCCATGAGTGTAACCCTAAAAAGACCCCCCCCAAAATATATGTATATATAAACAAGAAAATGGAGATTCATGTCAAAAATTAAAGTTATGTCTGTAAAAGATATTAGATAATATGAAAACATTTAGATATTAAAGAAACTATTATGTTTTGAAAAGAGGTGTAAATTAATAACCCTGTGTAGATAATAGTTTCAGTTAATAAAATTGTCTAATAGATGCAGACTTACTTAGTCTATAAATTTAATGCTAAAGATACAATGTATAAATACACAGAAAGAAAACATTCATATTGACTATTTATTTTCATATTGAAAATAAATGTGGCATACAGTTCTCCTATGTATATATATATATACACACACACACATATATGTATTATAATGTGTATGTATGTATTATAATATATATGTATTTTAATGAATATAAAGAGAGTTGTTATTCCCAACTCCCATCCTTACCTTGATACTTTTTTGTCATCATATTTTATATTAAATACAAATATTTTCTCTGTGAATGTTGGACCAACCACTTTAAGTGCCATAAATACTAACCAGGTTTTTTTTTTTTTTTGAGATTGAGGACAGTCCTTTTTTACTCTTCTATTCTCCCAGTAATTCTCAGTTTTATAGTTATGATTCAATTTAATTTTTTCCCTCTTTTTAGGGCCACACTCATGGCATATGGAAGTTCTCAGGCTAGGGGTCGAATCAGAGCTACATACAGCTGCTGACCAATGCCACAGCCACAGCCACAGCAATGGGATCCCATCTGCATCTGTGATCTGCACCACAGCTCACAGCCACACTGGATCCCAGTCCCACTGAGTGAGGCCAGGAACACAACCTGCATCCTCATGGATACTAGTCAGATTTGTTTCTGCTGAGCCACAATGGGAACTCCCCAATGAAATTTTATCAGTAAGTGATTTTGTAAATTTAACATATGATATTTCGGTGTTAGCCATTATTTAGTAACAATTATAAACATTAAAAACCTCAGATATAGTTGTTAAATTGGGACTTTCAATTTCTAAACGTAGCATGCCACACATATTTTAAAATCTCAACAATGGATTTCAGATTATATATGACTATTCTCATAATTTATCTTTCCAATTTCTTCCTTTTTTCTCTATAACTAAGGATATGAACTGTGTTTACAATTGACAATTCTATTTGAATCTCACTTTTCTTAACCAAACTATAAAAGAAGCATCATACGTTATGTAATATTCAAGACACTTTTGACTGCATATCCTCTTCAAATTCCATATGCATATGCACTTTCTATTACTGCTAATGACAGCTTTGCATGTGTTTTGAGGGGAGCTAGAATCTAGTAATTTTTAGAAAATGCACATATTGTTAAGTTCTTCTTTCGTTTCTTTTTTGATCCTTTGTTGGCTGTTAAGGAAACAAATTCCTAGGGTATTACAATCTGCAGCCTTCCAAAGGGATTTTTCTCAGTGCTTTCAAAACCTAATTATATGACACATGATGGGCCAGAATCACCTCCTCTGGAAATGTAACCCGTTAAAAAACAGTTGGTTTAGTAGTTTATTTTTACCATGTGATGATGAGCAATAGCATCTCATTATCTGTTTGAAATTTAAAATCTCATTAAAGACATCAGCAGCATTCTTACTAAAAACTCTTAAGAATCACTTTTAATATCCCCCCTCTTTTTTTTTATTTTTACCAACACTTAATTTTTTAGGAAAAAAAAGTTTTTAGTGTGGCAGGAAACAAAATAAAGTAAAACTTTATATAAGTTTTAGTCTAGTTCTCATTAGAATCAGTTGATAAACTTAAAGAAAATGTCAGTGCTTGGTCTGGGTACCTGACAAGTTAAAGCCATAACTGAGTCAATGTTGCATGAGGAAACTCTTAGCTTATGAGCCTCGGAAACTAGCTCACAAAATGTATTGTGAAAAAATATATGCTAATTTACTCTCATAAAGATAAAATTATGAACATTGCCTATAAGACAATTAAATATCCCTGTACTTTATTATGTCATTCTTGCAATTCAGAGATTACACATGGGACTGAAAGCAAGTAATAGATACTTATTTTTTCACTTTAATTAGGATTGGAGCTAATACCAATATAGATATCTAAAAAAAAAAAGCCCAAATATTTTACATAAATTGAAACATGGCCTAATTTCGTCAGGCACTAAAATACGTAAAATGAAATAAAATGTAAAGTGGCACTGTTTTCCTTTCACTGTTCTAAACCTGGAATGGAAAACTTTTTATTAAAAAACCTTGTGTTTCTCACCTTTATTTCCATATTTTTTTTTCAAAAAAATTTTGCAAATTTCAATTTATCTTTTTTGTTCATATGGAAAGAATTGCTGGTCAGTAATTCCGTTATAAAATTAAAATTACACATATTATTTAGAATCAGTTAAATTCATCATGATTGGCAATATGCCTTTCTCCTTTCTACTGTAAGTTTCATTTGACATGTCAAGCATAAAACTCAAATTTTCCTGCTTATAAGAACACATAAAGATTAGAAATGTTAGTGCTGATGAAAGTTGTCAGTTTATGCTCATAAAGTACTTCACTGACCTTTAATTTTGATATGAATAAAGTTTGTTGTCATGTTCATGAAGATTGAGAGGTTTGTACTGTTGGAAATGGAAGTTTTGTATTGATCTATAACATTTGGCTTTCCAACACTGTTAATTTAACCCTTTTTAAAATTTAGAGTTGACTCAGTCTATATTCCTGTAATCAAATATGACTGATCCTTATTCCTCACAATGCACAACCTATATCAAATATAACTAAGACTTAAATATGTTAACTATTGCTTAATTTTCTGATAAAAAATTTTCAGACAAGTATTACAACTGTCAAGTGCCCAATAAAACTAAGGAAATCTTAAAATATTTACTGTAGGTAGTAAGTCATTTTGAAAAGTTGAAACTATTAGGGGGCCTGCTAGTGAAACAGGCCCGAGTAGAAGAAGCATCGTCCATAGTGCCATGGGAAATTTGCTTTTTCTTTGTGATCTTTTCCATCTTGACTCCAGCCCATGCTCTGAAGCTGAATAATGTTTCTTCTTTAAACTGCTTTTGATTGACACCTTGACTGAGAAAGTTCACTTCATTCTTTCCTTTCTGGCTCTCATTCCAATTCTTGATTCTGCTTCTTATATGTGACGTTTAGTCCCTTACATCCATTCTTGAGCTTCAGCATTATACTATTGGTTAATGTTTCCTTTTCACTTGAAATGTGAGGGAAGCGTCTATTCTTCAATTTTCATTATTTTGCATAAATATGAGAACATTTTGCTATAATATTGTGCATCGGCCACTAACAATTGCTAAAACTGTTTTGGTTAGACTGAAACCTGGTAGTGTTTTCATTCCATTAAAATTATAGTATTTGTACTGTATTTAATATCTATACTTATCATATGGCCTAGGTTTAGTTAATGTAGAGCTGCATATCATTAGTAGATTAAAATATCTTCCACTTCATCCCCCTGAAGGCCCAAGGCAAAGAAATGTTTATGACACACATATGTGAATTCATTTTTCGTTTTTACTTTTACTTATCAAGATATAGGGTTAGAGCAAGCAAATAACCCGTATGGAAGTGTTACAGACCTATCCTATGTGCCGATATTTGGGAATAATTTAGTAGATATCTGAAGCAATAACAACTACAAAGATGAATCACTTTCTGAAATAAATAACGGTTAAGAGTGAAAGCACATACTTTGGCAGAGTAGCAAAAGGGGAACCAATGACCAATCCAGTTCATAGCTGTAGACCTAAATATAGGAAATGGATGTTTAGACTGGTTAATAATACTCTCTAGAATCTTTAAGCATCTATATGTGGACTTCAGGGAAAATAAATGAGAATATATAGGAAGGCCTTTACTGCCCACTTGTAAAAAGTCCTATTCGTGAATGAAGGTACTGTTATCATATAAACATCTAATTTCTGGAATTTTTTTTTAACTGCTATTAATACTATTTATACTAAGTTACTCATACTTTGTAAAGACTGTGCTATCATCATTTGTTTTCACCTTTTAATTTGTGCTAATCATATAAAATTAGAGAATAAATCAGTTAATGATAACAGGTGTGCTTCTTAACATACTTAATGGGTATTTTGATTAGTTCATATCCAAAGTGTGCAAACATTTTTGATTACCTGTATACAGTGCAGCATTATAGCAAAACTCCAAGATGAAGTCATAAAGAATTTTTGAATTGCAATCTGCAAAATATCCTTCAGGTTAAGGCAATGGCTCTAAGTAAAAGGGAAAAATAAAATCTGTAGTCTGAGTCATAGAGTTTAAATCAGAAGACTGATTACCTATTTACAAAAACCTGTCAGTGAACTCAGTCAGCAGCCACATGTGAAAGTTTGGAATCCTAATATTTTATCTTGTTTTGCAATAAAAGTATTCCAAATGTTATATATGTTTAACTTCAACTTGAATGGTGAATTCAACAGTATTTTCTGAGTCATATAATTAGGTAATACTGTTAATCTTTGTTGGCAGTCAAAATTCTACAATGATCAACTTTTCACTATGTTATGTGAATAAATGCTCCAGGATAATAAACACTTTGTTCTTGACTTTATTTCTGTTTTACTTAAATAATACACTTCAGACAATGTTTCTAAGCAATTTTAAGTCTTTAGAGAATTTGTTTTTATGACTTATGTGGTTATGAAACAGTCTTTAAAGAGACCTGACAGCTTCACTGTTATTATATAGATCTGCATTTATTGCTATATATTAAGCAATAATACCTTTGCTTATTTTAAAACATCAATCTGTCAAACTCAAAAGCATTTTTTTGGTGAAAAATTATTTTTTTCCTTTTCCTTCCCTCTCAAAAGTAACATGTTCATTCAAAGAAGGTTAAGAATACATCACAAAGGCTAAAATTTGCTCTACTGAACTTAATACATAAAAGGTAAATTTCTAATTCTACAAATAATTACTTATAACTGAACTTTTACTTTGTGCTAAGGAATGAGTGAGGCTTTAAATCTTTGTGGAAACCATATGAGATTGATTATTATGGACCTGGTTTTAGATTTTATTTGATCATTTGAAAATTGAGGTTCAAGGAGATTGCCTAGTAAAACAATGCTAATTTAAAAAACTTCTGAGGAATTCCTTTTGTGGCTCAACAGATTACAAACCCAACTAGTACCCATGAGGATGCAGGTTTGATCTCCTGCCCTGCTCAGTGGATAAAGGATCTCGCATTGACTTGAGCTGTATAGGTCTCAGACACAGCTCAGATTTGGCATTGCTGTGGCCATGGCATAGGCAGGCAGCTGTAGCTCCGATTTGACCTCTAGACTGAAACTTCCATATGCACAGGTGTGGCCCTAAAAGGCAAAAAAAAAAAAAAAAATTTAAAAATTTTGTTTTGAAACCTCCATCATGTCATTTCTTGCTTTGTGAAATACAGAACTCCTTTGCCACAGAAATGTCCCTAGTAGACATGGAAATAGAGATATGAAGCCCTAAAAATATCACAGCTATTATGGTGAAATTTGGGTATTCAGTCAGTTGTGTAAAGGGATGTGTTGACCATTAGCCTTGACATCTACCTAGAATCATGCCAAGCAGGAAGTCACTTCTAATGCTTTCATAAGCATATCTGTTCTGCTTCTAAATCGCAAGAGTTAAGTCTTTTGGCAAGAAGCCCTGGTGGTTGTGCATTTACATATAAGTTTGAGCTGAATATGCCTATTCTTATCTTTGAGATTTGATTTTCCTTTGAAAACATAAATTATCAAAAAATGAATATGTGCTTATCAGTATCAAAACATTTTGAATCTAGCTAATATAATCAGCTAATGTAATTCTGCTAAGAAGTCTTCTCTCTAAAGTGAATAGTTTAAAATAATCAAGCAAACAGGCAAATAGAACTTGTCTGCATCTGTTGGTTGTATGCAGCAAAACCCTGAACTATTTGAAAAAACAACTGGGATTGGGTTTTCCAGCTGGAAGACCCTTCGCTTTCTTTCCATTGCTTAGAATTTCATTCCTTCTCTCCTTTTCAGTTTCCCAGGCTCACAGTCTCCTATAACCTAGGATCCAGCCCCAGAAATCCTAGAACTTGCTGTTCATGTAACCTACCTACTAATGTCTTGTGAGTGAGCCTGTGGCGGAAACAACCTCCAAACCCATCCTAATCTTTCATACCCAAAAAAATTCAGTCAGGCTATTATGAGGGAAACCTCCTCAAAACGCTATGAGCTTTCCTGGTCATATCACATCAGACTTCTGTTTAGAAGTCATTACCATCCTCCCAAATTGTTATTTTTTTCTTAAAAGATTTAAATAATATGAGTGATCTATTTTAGCATAGACATCCACATACAGAACCTTGTGTAATTTTGGTGGTTTTATAGGGAAATGACTAATAGTAGATAAGATTCCAAAACCCAGTTGTGTGATGGAACGGTGAAAGAAGAAATGTGTTGCCCTTTCCAAGATAACACATTTAACCAAAGTTGTTGTCTTGAGACTATCTCATATGATTCTCATCCCTTCTTCCCTCTCTCACAATTCCTTCCCAGACCTTACCTACCCACTTGCAACGTCCATTCCAGATCGACTCCATAATTTCAGAAAATGAAATTTGTCACGAATGACTTCTTACTGGGAGTTAGAGTGCTTAGCTTACTCTTCTGCTAAAATAGCAGTTGGAACAAACATGAAATCAGTTCTTGACCTCCTGAGCAGCAGTGCCGAAAAGTTTTGTTGGAGAATCATGTTTATTTGTGCATCTTCAATTTTGTGATCCTGTTATTGGGGTGCTGCATTACATTCATTCATTCTTCCTAAAAAAAGTATAATGTATACAGTGAGGTCTTAGGAGTATGTTCCATCAAATAGTTTACATTTTAATAAGCATATCATGTGACCTGAATATAATATGTCATAGTAATGCTAGTAGTAATGTACTATGTCCAGTTTAGAAAATTTATAATAGAAACATGTGGGATGGCTTTTTAAGTTAAGCTCTATTGGTAGCATTGTCTATAAAAAAAAAAAGTGGTTCAGTTTTTATAAGCAAACTAGAAAGTTGCAAACTAGAAAGTTAACTTTTTAAAAAGACATATTGTCCTACTGTGTGGCACAGGGATCTATATACAATCTCTTGGGATAGACAATAATGAAAGATAATATAATAAAGGGAATGTATATGTATATGTATGACTGGATTACTTTTCAGAAATTGGCACATTATAAATCAGCTATACTTTAATAAAATAAAATAGAGTAAATGTTAAAAAAAAGAAATAGTGTCTAGATTATAAATTGCAAGTCCTGGTTTCTGCTTCACTATAATTCTTTCCAAATGCATTAAGTAAATTAAATTAAGAATTTAAAGAAATATATTTTCACTATACTGTTTAATGTTTTAATTTCTAAACTTTTGTTCTTCAATTAGTTAAAAAAAACACATAGATATAATGAGATAGAAAAAAATGAGGACAATGGAAATATTATAGCCTGCTGCTTATCCACATAGGAGAAAATTAGTAAAAACAAATGAAGTGAGCTTTTAAAAAGATTAATTCATACAACAGACGTAAGTTTAAATTTATTTTTAATAAATGTAAATCTCAGTGAAAGTCACTTAAAAATAGAGATAGGATTTGAAGAAACAGAAATTGTTATTTGGCTCTTTCCTTTTCATGTTAACATCTGCCTCAATTACACTACACAAATTTTTTCTAAATTGTTTCACTATACCAATCATTATGCATATTCATTAATATATACACTATAGTTTAAGAACTCACTAAATTTTCAAAAAAAATAAAACATCATGCAAAAAAGGTCCTTGGTTTATTCACAATTATTATTTCTATTTTAAAAAGGAAAGTGATATTGGATGTACATAAATGCATATATCGCATATATGTATATTTATGTGAATGCATATAAATGTAGGAGTAAACATATACACATATCCCATTACGATTTATAATAATTTAACAATGTCTATTACTTTTTTCTCAATATAGTGACATTTCTCCATACGTGGAAGAAAATAATAGCCTGTACACCAAAAACGAAGTGTAGTGATATGATGTGAAATGATGTAAAAGTATTCCCTTGGTAACAGTGATCTAACTCTGGCCATTTTTGCTATTCTGGGAAATAATCTTGTTCAAATAAGGCAATATTAATCTTTAAATATTAATGTATAGTATTTACTTACGCATGTCTAAAAATATGTGTAATTATCTAATATTAACTATTGGGAATTATTGTAATATAATGCAATATGATTTCTGAATAATATATTTTATACTCTACAATTTAATATAAAATTAGTGTGTATTTCATTGTGAATATAGGCATATTAATTTTTATATGTACATTTCCATACATAGTTTTAATGATACATGTTGGGATTAAAATAATCACAGAATTTCAGATTCCTGCTGCTTAGCCTGCTGAGTCAGCAGTTTGCTCCTTCTTTGTCTCAGCTGTCTTCCCAGGAAGACTTTGCCTTCTGCCTCTGTTCACAAAGGCATAGTTTTCAAGTGAGCCCTGGATGCTTGCACATTTACATGTTGACTGACTAAAGCAGTCACCTTAAAACTACGCTTAACTGAACCATAGAAAACACCCTTCAGTGTTATATATTAATAAATTAATAAATGACCAAGCTAGTGAAATACTAGGTCTCATTAATCTCGGTAAGGCAGGCTGCTCTGTAGAAGTCCAAAGTCCTTACTACATGTTCAATATATTTTGTGGCCTTAAAACAATTATTGCTGGAGTTCCCGTCGTGGCTCAGTGGTTAACGAATCTGTCTAGGGACCATGAGGTTGCAGATTCGGTCCCTGGCCTTGCTTAGTGGGTTAAGGATCCGGCGTTGCTGTGAGCTGTGGTGTAGGTTGCAGACGTGGCTCAGATCCCACGTTGCTGTGGCTGTGGTGTGAGCCGCCAGCTGTAGCTCCAATTAGATCCCTAGCCTGGGAACCTCCATATGCCGTGAGTGCGGCCCTAGAAAAGGCAAAAAGACCAAAAAAAAAAAGCAATTATTGTCTTCTATATTCATACATCTTACCTTAGAAGATTCCTTTTATTGTTCCTGGTTATAAAACAATTTGGTTCAAGAGTTCCCCTCTGGCTCAGCGGGTTAAGGGTTAGATGGTGTCATCCTATGGCTCTGGTTACAGCTGTGCTGCATGTTTGTTCCCTGGCCTAGGAACTTCCACATGCTGTTGGTACAGGGAAAAAAAATATCAGTTCAGTTATATTACTTCTTAGTCTCCTAGTTTCATGCTGTTCCAAAATTTGGTCACCCTGTCTAAATGATTGACAAAAATATATGTTAGGAAGAGACCAGGGATATAGCTCTTTTAAACTGAAGGTGATATATTAATCAGAAAAAATAATAGCATCATGAGTGATTATTATGTACCCAATCTTATATTAAGTTCTGTAGACATATTCACAGATTCTCTCAATGACCCTTTTAGTTATTATTATTATAATTCTCTTTTATAAATGAGGAAGCTGAGGCATAGAAAGTACCTAGGTGGTGGTAGAGTGAGGATTCAGCTCACAGAAATTGTGTTCCAAAGTCAGTACTCTTAATTTTATGCTCCTTGACGTGACCATCAATAATATTCCTAATTAGGTTATCATTTATAGTATATTTTTACTTCTTGTCTGAAAGAATATCATGAGAAATTTGTTAGATCATGTGCTGAAATGTAGGAAAAAAATATATATATACACGGCCAAGTCTGTCTTTTAGACATTAGATTTTCTATGGTGTAAATTCAGAATGTGCTCAGTAATCACTTTTGAAAAAAAGAGTAAGGGGATGAATAAATTAATCATTGAATCTAAAGCATGGTGGTTCAGTGCACGCATCTGAAATCAGATGACTTGGTTTAGAAGTCACTTTGACACATTTTATTTTTCAGGAACTTATGATGGCTCTTTTTCCTCCTTTCCTATTCTTAAACCATACTTTTATCATCCTGGCCAAGAATTCTCACTGACATTAATACCTATCATTCAAATCTGTAGTTTTTCTTAAAACCAAGGTATTTATCACTCTCCAGTTTTACAGCAATTCTTCCATTCTCTATAATTCTTCAAATATCATGAAGAACAGTTGAATAAAGTTAAGTTTCTCAATACTCTGGGCAATAACTCATTTGAACCAGAAGACAAACTCATTTAGAGCAGTTACCTGCCTCTTACCACCTCCTTGCTTATCATCGGCTTCAATTCCTTCTTCCAAAAGTGAGATTTATGCTTTCAGCCTGATGTTCATTCCCTTTGACAGGAAAGACAGAAGCAAAATAGAGTCACAGTAATTCTTCCTTCTACTATCTACTACCTCACAGAATAAGATCTGAATCAGCAGACCTGATATTCCCATTATCTTTTTTTGTGTGTGTATGTGTTCCAAATACCACTTTTAGAAAGTCTTTTATCATGGCACTATTTCTTTCAACAATATATAATAAAGACTAGGTACTAGGTATAATAGGGCCCATAATCTTCATGCTTGACTGTGACATCACAGAGCACATCTGAAGTAAATATAATGCAAGTTGAAAAGTTTAGTTAAAAAGAATGAATGGGAGTTCCTGCTGTAGCATAGCAGGTTAAGGATCTAGCATTGTCTATGCTGTGATAAGGGTTTGATCCCCAGTCTGGGACAGTGGGTTACAAGGATCAGGCTTGCTACAGCTGTGGGATAGGTCGCAGCTGTGGTTCAGATTCAGTCCCTGGCCAGAGAACTTCCATATGCTGCAAATGCAGCAAAAAAAAAAAAAAAAATGAAATTTGAAGACATTTATAGGAAGGGAAAACTAACCCTTTTAAGAATGTCAGGAAGGCTTTAAAAAGAGGCAGCTTTTGAACTGGATTTGAAAAGTTTTCCCATGTTTTTCTTTCTTTATATTTGCTTTGAGTTTTCAGGCATTGTTCTATTTTTAAAATTTAATTTTTATACTCCCCAGGTTATGAATTATAATCATAATCTCTCTCTTTGTAAAATGTTTCATTTGACCTCATTGGAATTTACTTTCTCCATAGATTTTAGGATTCTTCATGCTACTTTTCTCCCTTTTCAGTTTAGTTTCATGATTCGTGAGACCTGTGTTTCCCTGTTAACAGCACTCTCAATGTTCTTGTCCTTTTGTCAGTTTGCTACCACCTGTGAGTAAAGCCCAAACTCTACAGAAATACAAAAAGGGCATGTCCCAGTGTACTCTTGAAAAAAGTCTCACCATTGGGCAGATTGATGATAGTATATTCATGCATACCAGCTATATTAGTTTGTTAGGGCTGCCTTAGCAAAGTACCACGAACTGAGTGGTTTAAATGACAGAAGTTTATTGGCTCATAGTTCTGGAGCCTAAAGTCCAAAATCAAGGTGTCAATAGGATTGCTTTCTTCTCAGGGCTGTGAAGTAAGGATCACTTTCAGATCTCTCTACTTGGCTGGTAGATGGTCCTCATCACCTCGTGTCTCTTCACATCATCTTCCTTCTGTGTGTGTCTGGCTCTTCATCTGAATTTTCCCTTTTTACAAAGACCCTGGTCATGTTAGATAAAACCCATCTTAATGACCTCATTTTGGTATGATGACCTCTAAAAGACTCTCCCTGCAAATAAGGTCACGTTCTGAGGTACTGAAGATAAAGACTGCAACGTGCATTTTTTGGGGGTACTTGATACAAAATATTAATCTTAATTTCCCCTTTTAATATTTTCTATATTCAGATTGTTGCCCTATTATCTATAAAAATATTTAAAATATATTTCTACTCTTCCTTAAATTCAAGACCCTGTATAAATCACTCCATCATTTTAGATTCTCTTTGCTTATGTTTCAATAAGTATATAAATAAAATAAAAATAGCTGTAAGAAAAAAAGGAACAAATAGGCAAACCCATCTATATCTACCACCTATTTATTTCCCTTATATTTTTACATTAAAAATAAAAGTTGTATTTGTTTTCCTTCAATAAACAACGTGTATAAATCTCTAAATTATATTTTTTTTCCACTTTTCAAAAACTCGATGCCGTTGATTACAGTTCTCTCTTATTTTCCACCTCCCCTTTCTATCGGCTTTTTCCTCTTTCCTGTGGTCTCTCTTATTAAAATAGAAAAACTCTGTTAATTAGCTGGTTGTCTTTAGTCAGTTCTAAAATTTTCATTCTCTCTCATTTGTTACCCAGACAATTCAAATTGGGATTACAATACTCCCTACTCTTACAACTCCCTCAAACTTTCAATGACTGCTCTGTTACTAAATTCAATTTACTTAATGGTATTTGACGCAGCTTATTACTCTATCATTAAAACATTCTCACAATTTTTTTTTAGCCTCTGATCATACAGCTACAATTTTCTACCAAGTTGCTATTCACTTTTATTTTCAAACTATTTTTTCTAGGTAACTGTAAGTATTAGATTTTTTCATTGAGTCTTCCTTGGCCTTTTTTTTTTTTTTTTAGGCTTTTTGGCTTATCTAGGGTCACACCCTCGGCACATGGAGGTTCCCAGGCTAGGAGTCTAAAAGGAGCTGTAACTGCTGGCCTATACCACAGCCACAGCAACGTGGGATCCGAGCCATGTATGCAACCTACACCACAGCTCACAGCAACGCCGGATCATTAACCCACTGAGCGAGGCCAGGGATAGAACCTACTGCCTCATTGTTCCTAGTCAGATTCGTTTCCGCTGAGCCAAGACGGGAACTCCTGTTCTGTCAATTTCTACTGTACAGCAAAGTGACCTAGTCATACATATACATACATATTCTTTTTCTCACATTATCTTCCACCATGCTCCATCACAAGTGACTAGATATAGTTCCCTGAGCTATACAGCAGGATCTCATTGCTTACCCACTCGAAATGCAATAGTTTGCATCTATTATTGATAAGAGTAAGTGATGAATCCCAGTCACTCCCGTGGCTTTGATTACCAAAAATATGTCAACTCGATCCTGAACTTTGAACCTTATTAATCCCTCCCATTGATATCCAGTGCGGTGTATAATCCGCTCACTCCATAGTTATGTGAAACTCCACATGTATAGAACTTTAATTATCTACTCCCTAAAACAAGAAACTCTCCTCTGATTTCTTGCTGATTTGTACTTACCCCATTTGTCAAGTAGAATCTACTGATTGAGGCTGTATTAGTCATAACTCTTTGGCATCTCCTCATATTCACCTTGGTATTACAAGGAGATTAACTCTGTGTAGAGAGAATTTTGACCATTGTGAAACAAAAAATGAGATAAAATCAGGCAGAACATTTCCCCTTCTCCCTCACTCTTGTGAAATACCTTGAACAGTTTCTTTTTGCCACCCAATTACAGAAGTTTTACTAGACAAGTAGACATATTTTCAGATGTCTGTCTCTTCACAGTGGCTCTATCTTTCCTTTTTTTTTTTTTGGTTATCCTCACTGTCCTGCAGCTGTACTGCTGAAATAAAACATCAGCACTTAATTCTCCTCTGACACTGTTTTCTAAAGGATGTAGGATAAGATAGCTCCCTAACTCTCAATATCAAATTTGTTCTCTGGCTCCTAAATACTCACACTCATTCACTCCTCTCTCTTCTCACTGATGTTACTCCAGTTAAAACCATCACCTTTATGTACAAAGGATATTATAATGCCAATCAAACTGTTTCCATTTCAACATGTTTTCCATATTCTTTTCTTTCAACTGTTTCCAAGAATCCACTTAGAAGGGTCTTAGTAAACCTCAGATTTGATTTTGCCATTCTTCTGTCTAAACTGTGTCAAAGGCTTGGCATTGCTCTTAGGATAAAGTCCATACATCTTTAGAATTGCTTGTACCAAAGATTTGATAAGTCTTGCCTCTGCTAGTCTTGATTTCTCCTTTTGTATAATTCTTTCTTTTTCACTACCCTCTAGCCATATTGTTCCCCTGTGGATTCCTCCAAAATGGCCTATACCTGTGTTCTAGTCTATTTAAAAACCTTTTCCCCTGGAACACCTCTATTCCTTCCTCTCCTTTATTATACCACATCTAACTCATACTCATCCTTCATATTTTGTTTCAAATATAACTTTCCTAGGGTTATCTACTTTAATATCCCATTATAATTTTTTTACAGTGTTGTTGAAAGATTGTTCAATCTCAAGAATTCTCAAAACTAGCAGGATAATTTTCTGATTATGTATATCAACATCTTCTTATTGGATACTTTTTCTTTATAAATTTGAATGTAATATTGTCTTGCCTCTCTGTTGTATGTAGCTTTGAAAAAGCATCACCAATGTCCAGATTTCCCTTCACTGATTTTCACAAGCTCTAAGATAACATAGGCACATTCTGAATTGTTTTCTGTTCCACCTAATCAGTAAATTTTTCCTGGAGTTCCTGTCATGGCTCAGTGGTTAACAAACCTGACTAGTATCCATGAGGACATGGGTTTGATCCCTGCCCTCACTCACTGGGTTAAGGATCTGGCATTGCTGTGAGCTGTGGTATGGGTCGTAGACACAGTTTGAACCTGGCGTTGCTGTGGCTGTGGTGTAGACCAGCAGCTGCAGCTCCGATTCAACCCCTAGCCTGGGAACTTCCATGTGCCATGGGTGAGGCCCTAAAAAACAAACAAAAAAATGAAAAAAAAAGATAAATTTCTCCCCACTATTAATAATTAGTCAACAGAAGTATATTGGGTGATTCCTCTGCCTTCTGAGAAATTACATTACCTGTTATTAATTATTTTAGATTCATTTTTAAAAAGTTTCTAATCTTTCATCTATTAGAATACAGTACCTATAAAACCCATTTTATAGTGTATTTTAAAACGCTGTTGCAGGTCAATATGAAAACACTAAAATATCAAGATACCCCATACTTTATAGTTCTTCAAATGTCAGACAGAGAAAGTTCATATAAGTTAATATGTTATGAAGCTGACAAAGGAGTACAGAAGCAAGCAAGTGAAAGATTTAAAACAGCTTTGGTTTGGAACTGCGATCCCTAGGTGGTCTAATTCTAGCAGAACATTGCCACAAGGCACAAGACCCCAGCATTGTTAGAAACCACTCAAGTCATCTGCCATTTTGTCAGATGGAGGAGCTTCCCTACCTCGTAGATGAAGCTCATCACGGCCTTGACAACGTTGGGTTCCACATCATTAGTTTCCATTTGATTCTATAGCAACAAAATAAGAGAAAATTAATTATAGTAGATGCTGGAAACCAAATAGTGGAATTAAAATCCCAGCATTCTCATTTAATGGCCAAGAAACAAATTACACTATTACAGCAGAACAGCTTTTTTAACCTCCTGTGCTGGTTTCTGCATTTTGCAGGAATGCGGAGCTTATGCTCTGAAATAAACAACTTTATTAAAAATGACTCCTGGAACATTGCTGTGGAGAGTTCAGTCAGCAGTTCTCTCCAATGTGTGGGCTCTTAGGAAGAAACCATGTTTATATTTCTGGGAAAAACTACTTACCTCCCTCCAGTTGCTTAGTAAAAGGAGTAACATTTTTACTTGAAAATCATCTGATGGATTCTAGCTGCTGAGACAGACTGGCAAACACTGGCACCATCAAATGATTAGACATCCCATTCCAATTCCACTCTAAGGCTGATTAAAACAAGGAAGTGTAAAAGATCCCATTTTAAATGGAGCTGATCCAAACTGCTGGCTCAGACAAAGGTCAAAATCAGAAAGGGCTTGAAACAGAAAGGCTCTAGGTATATAACATGCCCAAAGCATCTATTTCAGCAGAGTCCTAATTCTTCTTCCAAGCTCTGAAGCTGAAAAAAGACAACTCTTTCAAGGAAGTACTTCATACAGATGACTTCATTTCCCACCCTTCATTCTCTATTACCACATTACATTAACAAACTGCATTATAAGCTTTGTTAGTAATTTGAACACAAGACTATGCTGAATGGCAAATAATATACTCAAAAATGATTTCAATCCACCACTTTCTAGTTTTATGTTTAATAGAAAATACAGCACTTCCCAAATGACTAAAATCAACAGTTTTTCATTGTTCTTATTATCTATTGTATAAGTATATATTTTTTGGTCTGTAGACAGTCAGATAAATAGAAGAATGTGGCTTTCAGATGCTGTAATGTAAAGTACTACATGATAGCCTGGAAAAATATACTCAATTTCTATGTAGTCACTTTCATTTTGACATTTCCTATCGTCTGTGTGCTTCTCTTTGTATCTCTTTCCTTTTTTTTGTGTTTCTGTTATAACCATCTACCTCCTAGATGTTTATCGATTTGTATACAACTTATATAGCGTTATTGAATGCGTTTAATGAATCAGCTGCTCTGTGACTTTCTAAAGAGTTATTTCTGTTGAAGATCAATTGTCAGGTATTTCCTATTCTTTCTTTACCTTCAGCCATGTAATAAAAATGTGCTTATTTTCTTTGCTTGGTGTTGTGCAGACAAGAAAAAGTATAAGCATCAGTTCATGTACTCCTTGTGATTATTCTGTTAATTATTTATTTCATGAATGACTCTAAGATGCGTGTTTTAAATGAGCCTAAGACACACATGGTCTGACTTAACTCACACAAACTTGTATTCAAAGGCAATCATTATCTGGTTGGCTACGATATTCATCCTTTTTTTGAAGGAATTAAAATTATCCTAACCATTTTTTCTTCATTATAATTAATAGAAAACGTATTCTAATAATCACATGGTTATATGTGGATTGTAATTTTCATGAAAGTCTGGAAAGTGTGTGCACATATGCACATGTGTATGTTTGCATTATAGATGAGGCAGCTGAGGTACCATGAGAGAAAAGGACACATCCAAGTTCAAAAATACAGAGCGATATAAAGCATAGCTGATAATTTAACTCATCTTTCCAAATTTACAGTTCACAGTTATATATGTTAAAATACTTTGATTTTACTTTTTGATCATTGACATTTGGAGACTACAAAGCAGTAGAAACAACAAAATTAAAATCACTTGGAGTATCACTTTTACTTACCTCTAAAAATATGTGTATTTTAAGTCTTCTACACATAATTCTGAGGGAATAAAAAGAACTTCAGATAAAATGTAAGAATATAGCTTTAATTGAAATTAAGGGGATTGCCAAATTAGGTGATTTTATTATTGGTAAATTGGTACACTCTGAAGACATTAAGTGTTACACTTTTGTAATTGTGAATATATACAATTTTACTTGCAATTAAGAAATAAAAAGCTACAATTTTTCACTAATCATAGTGTTCAAGACAAACATTTTTGATATGCAGAATGTTGGTATATGAAAGAAATACACTGCTTTCACATATTTCTAGTAAGGGTAAAATTTGGGATACTTTCTCTGGAGAACAGTTTATCAGTATCTACTAAAAGTAATTCGTTTTTAAACCACTAATTCATTATCTAGAAATTTATCCTCTAGATCCACTCACATGAACAAAATAACATGCAAAGTGTGCAGCAAAGCATTGTTTCTAACACAAAAGCCTGGAAATAACCTAGATGGCCATCAAAAGGGAAGTTATTAAATAAATTTTAGCATATCATGAAATAAATAACTCAGTTTTCAAATAACATAGAAATGTTCACTTCATGTTATTTCATAGAAAAAAATGATTATAAACAGCATTTCAGTATCATCCTAATATGTGTCTAAATATACCAAACATTTAATTGCCAACTGTGGTTCTGTATTTGGAAACTTATATTCTCTTTCATTTTGAAATTTTCTGAGATGAATGTGGAAGTACTTCTATTATTTATTTATTTATTTGTTTGTTTGTTTATTTATTTATTTAGCTTTATAAGGCTGTACCCACAGCATATGAAAGTTCTCAGGCTAGGGATCAAACTGGAGGTACAGCTGCTGGCCTACACCACAGCCACAGCAGTGCAGGATCCGAGCCACATCTGTGACCTACACCACAGCTCATGGCAAGCCCAATTCTTAATCCACTGAGTGAAGCCAGTGATTGAACCTGCATCCTCATGGATCCTAGTTGGGTTTGTTAACTGCTGAGCCACAAAGGAAACTCCTGTGTAAGTACTTTTATAGTTTAAAAGACTATTTCAAAATGACTCAAGGTTGGTTGCAAACTAATACATTTAGAATGGATAAGCAGTGAGGACCTACTGTATAGCAAAGGGAATTATATCCAATCTCTTGTGACAGAACATGATGGAAGGTAGTATGAGATAAAGAATGTGTGTATGTATGTGTATATATATATATATGTGCGTGTGTGTGTATGTGTATACATATATATGTGTGTGTGTGTGTATATATATATATACACAAATGTATATGACTGGGTCACTATACTGTACAGCAGAAATTGACATAATATTTTACATCAACTATACTTTAAAAAATTAAAAATGACTCAAGGAAGTGGAAGTAAAGTCTTTTTTAATAAAAATTGGTATATCTAAGGTCTGCAGTGTAATAGTTTGATATACATCTACCTAGTGAAATGATTACTATAGTGAAGCTAATTAACATATTAACTCCTCATATAATTACTATTTTTGTGTATCATGAGAATACCTGAAAAGTAGCAAATTTCCAGCATTTATTACAGTTTTATTAACCATAGTTATAATGTACTGTATTATATTTCCAGACTTATTTATCCTACATAACTACAACTCTGTACCCTTCAACCAACATTTCCCCATTTCCTCTACTTCCTTGCTGTTGGAAACTACCTTTCCACTCTCTGTTTCTATGTATTAGAATTTTTTTTTTATGTCTTTTTGCCTTATCTAGGGCCGCACCCACGGCTTATGGAGGTTCCCAGGCTAGGAGTCTAACAGGAGCTGTAGCTGCCGGCCTTCACCACAGCCACAGCAACACAGGATCCCAACCGCATCTGCAACCTACACCACAGCTCAGGGCAACGCTGGATCCTTAACCCACTGAGCAAGGCCAGGGATCTAACCCACAACCGCATGGTTCCTAGTCGGATTCGTTAACCACTGAGCCATGACGGGAACTCTGTGTACTAGAAAATTTTATAGTCAGTATATAAGTGAGATCATATAGTTTTTTTTTTTCTATGTGTGACTTGTTTCACTTAGCATAATTATTAATAAAATTTCTTCCAAGAATAACAAAGTAATTTTAAAACGCAATTTAGGAGTTCCTGTCATGACTCAGTGGTTAATGAGTCCAATTAGGAACCATGAGGTTGCAGGTTCGAACTCTGGCCTCGCTCAGTGGGTTAAGGATCCAGCATTGCCCTGAGCTATGGTGTAGGTGACAGATGCGGCTCAGATCCCATGTGGCTGTGGCTGTGTCGTAGGCCGGCAGCTACAACTCCAATTAGACCCCTAGCCTGGGAAACTCCATATGCCGCGGGTGCAGCCCTGGAAAAAGACCAAAAAAAAAAAAAATAGACAAAAAAAAAAAACCATAATTCAAAAGCTATGCATAATTTGTGTTGGAATGTAGAATTCCTCTTTGGTAAAGGCTGCTGAATGTTTTGGAAAATATTTAATGGTTCAATAGATGTTCCTCTCTCCTCTCTATCTCAACAAGCTTTCCTATTTTCCTTTGTATAGTAAAAAGTGGGGCTTGGATGTTATGATTTCCTCTGGGAACTTAAGAAGGTGGATGTTCCAGGACTGTTGTCAGTCAGGAGGAGAGGGTGATAGAGATGATAGTATGGTATTTGAGATGAGCATGGGCCCAATAATCTGATGATTGATTCATACTTAAGTAAAAAGATATCAAAACAGATGTTCTGAGTACTGTACTTCAGATAGTACTAGTTTTCAGGCTAATCTTCAGATACTACTTCAGACTGCTTTGACCAAGGACTGTAGAAAAATGAAGTCTAATAATGAATTTTAAATGGTCAATCAAAAAATAATCAAAGAATATTTTAAGAAATAGTAAATTTTAAATGAGTAAGGAACAAAAATGCTCAGGTATATTTGCAAAGTAGAACTTGTAGAAACATAAACTAAATCATTGAAATTGAACCAATTGAAATCAAATCATTGAATGTAAACTAAATTGTTGAAATCAAAATTCTCAAAAGATTAAACAGATTCAACACAGCGGAAAAGAGTATTAGTAAACTGGAAGATAGGATTGAATATATGGTACAGATATACACAGAAACCACAGTTAGACACATTTTCTATCAAGCTATACTGGTCTTGTAGTCTGTTTTCTTCCTTCATCTATCCCAAGTTTTCTTTACTCCTCAACATCCTTTATGATATTTTTAAAAAAGATATTAAAATAACTTTTTCCTGGTTGTTTTTAGATGCTTATAGATTTCTGGAATTGGAGTTTTCTTCCTATTGCAATAGTCCCCCTTCCGTATTGCAATAGTCCCTTGCCCTTTCTTGAAAAAATTCTTTCGAAAAAAAATAATCTCTCCTGATTTGCTTTTTGTTGACATCTTTATCTCCATATCTTATAACCTTATCTCTAACCCATATGTATCCAGCTGCTTACTCCACACAGCTACTTAAATGTTACAAATGCAACATGAATTCCACATGAAAATCCAAACTGATGCTCTTCCTTCTCTAATTTGTTTCTCATTTATTCCTGGGTAATTTACCTTTTATTCTTAAGTAATTTAATGACACTAACTTTCTTCCAGTGATACAACTCAGAAACTGGGGAGGGGGAGAGGGGCAGGTGGTCCTGCCAGATGTACATACTCCTATCACCCACAAATGTAATATATCCCCAAATTGTATTGAAATTTCTCTTAAATATAACTTGAATCCTTCATATTAACTGTCACCTTCTGGTTCCTGCTACCATTACCCCATAACCTGTATTAGTTTGGCAATCTCCTCCGAATATATTCATTTTAATCATTTCATCCCTTGACTGAAACCCTCTAATGAGTCAGTCACATGGCTCACAGAGTAGAGGTCAGTGTATTAATAAGAAGATTTGGCACAATCTGGCTTCTATTATTCTTTCGAGTTTCATTTTGTTCACCCTCCTTATCTGACTTCATTTTAGTTGTTTCAAATGGGGACTGCCTACTGACTCAGGGATATCACGTGAGTTTCTGCCTCTATTGAGAATGTCTGTGTTCCTTTCTTTTCATCTAAGTAATTCCTCCTCAACCATCAGATCTCAGTTCAATTGTAATTTCCTTGGAGAATTTTTCCCTCATTACAGACTAGATCAGATTACTTATTATGATCTTTCTAGCAAATTAATTATACATTTATGTCCCAGTTCTTATAATCCTATTTTTAATGTATGGCTGACATTAATGTCACCCATTTCCAGGAAACGCCTGTCATCATCATTCATGATAACCTCTGTGAAAACAAGGATGTTCATTATCTATTTTACTCCTGATATCTATCACATTTCTTGGAATGTAATAGATTCTTAACAAAGCATTTAATTAAATGAAGGAAAGGATGAGTAGTGAAAATCAATGACCCAAAAAAAGTTACTAAAGTTGGCCATTTAAGAAAAACAACTCCTTTATGAATGGGTAACAGAAAATTTTTAAATGTCCAATAAAATTAAAGGATCAATACCAAGAGAAAAGGAAAAAAAATCCATTTCCTTTATATAAAAATTGTACTTGAAAGTAAATGTATTGAGAGTTTACCCACACAGTATACTGATACAATATTTTTTTTTGTACAAGGATGTAGTTTGCATTCTTTCAAAATCCTATTGTCACAGCAATAATATGACTGAATACTTTAATGCACTTTTGATATTATTGAAAAACACCACATATATCATTTTTGCCCTGGAGATATAGATAAATATGGTATTTCCAGGTACACATAATACAAGACTACTGGATTTTTATAGCATAAAAACGCAGTTGTAGCATAGTATTAAAAATCTGCCTAATATCAAGCACCAAAATAAAACTACTGTGAGAATAATATATCAGGCATATTTTCAATAGTATGATCTCAGAGAATATAAACAATTGAAATTAAATATGTATCCATCTGAAAACTCTATAAAAATAGTAGAATATAAAATTTATTTTCAAGTGTGGAGTTGCAAAGTTAACATGCCTATTATTATCCCTGAAGAACATTTAAAAACCCCTTGTAGTATTTGGAATTTAAAAATAATGGAATATTCTCTGTATCCATCATAATATTTATTTATAAATGCTCATGTAAATTATTGAACTAAAAATACAAATAGTTGTGAATATTCTCTCATTTTAGATTAATAGGAATTTTAATTGCTAGCATTCTTTACTTTGAAACATAAAATTTATATTGTCCTTGATAGAGTTTCATAAAGGTCAATCAGAAGGATTTTTTCTTTTACATATTTCTGATTCTGTATTGCATTTGTAAATATACTTTTAAAAATCTTTGTATCTTTATTCAGTCTTTTTTTTAAGCTTAAAATTCATGATGTTAGACAAAATTACAAATTTATTGTAAAAGAATATATATATTTAAAAGTTAATATACAGTAATACTGATGTTTTTGTAGCAAGGTTTGTAGTTCTGTGACATTTTAGTACATGTAAAGACACACACAATTATAGCCACAAATAAGATATAGAACCTTTCATCTCCCCAGAAATCTCACTTCTTTTGTCCCCTTAAGTCACACTTTTCCTCTGTCCACTATGCTGTAAATCACTGATCATCTTAGTTGCCATAGTTTCCCTTTTTCATAAACATATGGCATGCAGTCTTTTGAAATTGGTTGCTTTCTGTCAGCATAATGTCTTTGATATCTGTTATTAACAGGGCCTTCTTTTTACTGTTATCTAATATTCTGTGATATGAATATACTACATCCTACTGAAGTATTTTTAGGTTGTTTTCATTATTTGTTTGTAGGGTGGATTTTATAAACACAGCTGCTATAAACGTTCATGTACAGATTGTTGTGAAATCACAGGTTTAAACCTTTTAAGAATTAATGCCTGGAAATATCATTGCTATTTCCTATGATAAGTTTATATTTAACTTTATAATAAAATGCCAGAATATTTCCACAGTAGCTGCTACTCCATAATTCATTTAATGAGCATTTGTACAGGAGTTCTGGTTTCTCTGGATCCTTGCCTACCCAAGGTATTGGTACTATCAGGGTTCTTTTTGTCCTCCCATTATAATAGATGTGTAATAATAAGTCACTGTGGTTTTAATTTGCGTTTTCCTAAAGGCTAATGATACTTCTTTTCATGCACTCATTTTTCATGTACCTATCCTTTATATAAAGTTTCTTGTCATCTGTCTTTCTCTATATATTGTTTATTACTATCAAGTATTGAGTTCTTTATATATAGTACATTCTTACTTTCAAGTATTGATAGCTCTTTATATATATTATGTTCCAAAATCGAGTATTGAGAGTTCTTTATATCTATTACATTCCAAAATTCCAGCCCCATAAATAAAAATTTTGAACAAGTTGGAAGGCAAAAATGTACCTTTTCATTCTTCAAGTAAATTGTATCTAAAATTGTCAACTTGATTTTGTCTGAGTGCTAACCTACTGAATCTACTAGGTAGACATTTGCAGTGTTTTAATAAATATGAAATTACTAATTCACCCCAAGCTATTAATCGAGAAGGCAGCTGAAAGATTGTCCTTCTTTATTCTGCAAAGTATCAAGCTACTTTAGGAAAACCTTTATAGTTTATCTATGGAAAAAACTGTCCATTTAATACATAAGGGTTTGTACTTTGAGCATTATAAAAGTAGTGCTATTGCACAGAAGGTTAAGGATGTGGCGTTGTCTCTGCTGCAGCACAGGTTTGATCCCTGGCCCAGGACAGTAGGCTAAGGATCCAGCATTTCTGCGGCTGTGGCGTAGTTTTCAGCTGCAGCTCAGATTTAATCCCTGGGCCAGGAACTTCCATTTGCTGCAGGTGCAGCCGAGAAAAAACAATTTCATTTTTTTCTTTCTAAAAGATACAGATATATATGTGTTTGTTATAGACAAAATAATTTCCCACATTAAAAATTACTCAAAAGTATAAATCTAGTGGCAACATGCTCTTCCCTTGGTATTTATATATTTTATTTATTAATTTCTACTATTTGGAGAGTTGGGTTGTTTTCAGTATTATTATTCGTGTTTGCTATTATAAATAATCATAAAATGACTATTTAAATATTTTTTTATTATTATCTCTTATTTTGTGTCTCTGTATAGACTCTTAGAAGTGGAATTATCTTGACAAACAGGCAGTTGATCTAAATAATCTGTCACTATGGTGTAATATAGATTATTTCAGCAACTCTGTCCCATGTATCAAATGTTCTTTCAAATATCAAATATCTCATCTCCATGAAGAATCTGGGACTACTGGAGGAAGAATAAATGTCCAATTCATTTCCATCTACTGGACACAGATACTTGGAACTTTACAAATAATATTCATGTGTGTATTGCTTTTTCTTTAACTTAGTTAAACTGCGAAATACCAGTGTCTGCTTCAGGAACTGTATAGAAACTGATTAATAAGATCTAGAGACAACCTGAAATGGTTTGATTCTCTGCTTTATCAAATAAAAAGGGAATACAATGAAGGATCATTCTAATGATAGAGGGCAGATGCTATTTCCAGTATTCTTTGCTTTTGAGTTGCTGGGATTGCTATTAGACATAGCTCTGGGGTTGTTTTAGATAATCTCATAACGGTACAAGCGACACTCTCAAACACAATCTGCATGCCATGTGTTTCTCCCTATAACCTCATGACCTTAATTTTCCCCTTAGTTCTCTAGATTCATTTTCCCCTACCTAAGATGTGATTCTTGCATTGCAGGACCTAAAGTTAATGTCTATGTCCTGGTTGCTGTATGTTTTGAATTGACGTCTATGTCGGAGCACATAATTTTTCTTATTCTTTCCTTTTATTGATAGTGTCCTTACTTATTCTTAGATTATACCAGATAAATGATATCTTAGATTCACAAATGCTTCATTTACCAGTCACTAAATCTGAAACCTGGGATCAGTGCTCAGAGTTTCAGAATGCTGCTTGACTGAAGTATTTGAGCCCCTAGGGTCTCAGAAACTGGTTGTAAATCTTGCCAAGAGTGGATTACACTGTTTCAACTCTTAACTATATTAGGTCTTTTTGGAACATAAAAGTGCAAAGACAAGCACAATTTTTTAATTAAAAAGTCTACTGGACATTTTAAAAACTTCAAAAGGTTCATGTTAGCTTCTGTTCTATAAATGTGCAAGCCTATTTTTTTCTCTTTGGTGGCAGCTGTTCCTTCACCTGTAATTCAGCACATAATTTCAGAAGCATCTGGGATTATATAAATCTATGTGAAGAATCATGGTTTATGTAAACATATGTCTATGTGAGTATATTCTCTCATGGCTGGATATTATGGAGAGGTGTTTTTGTTTTTATTTGTCATAAGATTGTCCTGTATATTGTTATGGATGAACAGATATAATAGGCATATAAATGCCATCAACATTATTTCCTGTTATATCTTAAACATACCACCACATCTGATAGGGGAAAAGGGATTTAAATCCATATACTCAATTTGTTTTCCTGTGAAGAAATTCATTTGACTCCTGTAGGTGGCTTCCAATTTTCCTTTTTTTTTTCTTAGAACCAAAAGAAGAATCTGTATTCTTGAAGCCTATCTATTTTCTGCCTGCTCATTTCCTTAGGTTGTCCTAAATTCCAATAAAGTAAAAAAGTGACGGATTGTATATATATGGCTGATTCACTTTGCTGTACACCTGAAGTCAACACAATATTGTAAATCAACTATACCACAATAAAATTTAATTTTAGAAAAAGAGCTCTGAGAAACAAAAGGAAAAACAAAAAACCGACAAAGAATTCTAAGTCCAGTTTTCATGTTAGGTTGATTTTAGACTGATTTTTCATCTTGTTGGAAGATCCAGTAGTCACTAAAACTATGTTCAACATTTTTAATTTACTCATGTGACTGACTTGTGGAAATCTCTCCATTTGTTTTCCTGTGGTCAGTGTTTTTAACATATAGTGAAAACCAACATACTACTAAAATAAGTAAAAATCAGAACATTGACAGAATCACAAAGGGTCTTCCTTGTAATACTCTGACCACTATATATATCTGTCTTCTCCAAAATGTAGGCAGTTTCTTGACTGTTAGAATAATCACTTTCTTGCATTCCATTATTAGATATACTGTATAAGCATGAATCCTTAAACCGTACATATATTTCTTTTTTCTTTCTGAAAAAATTTTATATGGCAAAACATACTTCATGTGCTTTTTCACTTATGTTTTATTCACTCATCATTACATGTGGAGAACTTAACAATCCTTGGGTTTGAAACCAGTTATAGGCAGTCCCCTTACTTCCTTTCACCACACTGACTCCCATGTTAGCTAACTTTGTCCTTATTTTTGTGTATTTGAAATATAATTCTAATGTGCTGTTTGATAAATTATAATTTTACACATATGCCATCATTTTACACACCTGAGTAACTACCACCCTAAAATAAGATATATACTGTTTCTATACCAGAAAATACACTTGTGTTCTTTGCTAGTTAACGTGCTACCTTCAGGAAGTAACAACATTTGCATTTCTGTGTTCATAGCTTAATTTTGTCAGTTCTTGTATCTAATGTATATAGAAAGAAACAGTATGCATTCTTCTATGTCTCACTTCTCCTGTTCAGCATAATGTTCTTGAGCTTCATCAATGTTATTTTGTGTGTTTGTAGTTTCTCTCTTTCATTACTGAACTGTAACTCATGTGAATGTGACATTATTCTATTGCTGGATATTTACTTTGCTTCCAGGTCAGAGGTAAATATATAGATGTGGAAATTTTGAGCCACATAGCTTTACTCAACTTAATAAACTATCAAACAGCTTTCCAAACTGCTTGTACCATCTTACATTTCCATTCACAATGTTATTAGATCCAGTTGTTCTACATCTTCATCAAATTTAGTATTGTCAGTCCTGTTTTCTTTCCATTATTTTAACCATTGTAATGAGTGTGAAAAGGTCTCTCAATATTATTTTCATTTTAATTTTCTTAGGATGAAAGATTTTGGTTGTATATGACTTGTCTTTTCCATTTCATTTTGAAGTGTGTATACAAATATTTTGTCATTATTAAATGCTTTCATTATTTTTATTGTTGATTTGCAGGAGTTATTTGCATGCTCTCTATGTGAGCCCTTTGTCAGATATATATCTGGAGATAATTTTTTACCATTTGTTATAAATGTCTGGCATTGTATATCATATGTATAATTTTTATTGGTGTATTGATGAATAGAAATGTTTAGTTTTAATGAAGTCCAAAATTATTGTTTTGTGTTGTTAATGAGTGATTTTTATCTTAGTTCAAAATTATTTTCCTATTCCACAATCACAAAAATTATTTCTATGGTTTGTACTAAAGTTTTTATAAATTTAGCTCACATTTTAATACTCTAATTTATCAAAAATTAATTTTTGCAAATAAAATAGGAGTTAAGATTACTTTTGTTGCATATGCAGCAGTTTTTCAGCAGGCTTTGTTAAAAAGCTTTTCCTTTAAGTTGTCTTGATACATAGATCAAAACTTATTCATTCATATATGGGTGGGTCTATGTCAGAACAATTTTTAGTTGCACTGATGTTCATCTGTCTTTATCATGGGTCAATCTCTTTGTGCTACTGTAGCTATACAGTAAGTTTTGAAATCTGGTTAAATCCTACTTTATTCTTTTCCAAGAGTGTTTTGACCATTCTAGATCCTTTGTGCTTTCATATCAATTTTAGACAATTGGAAGTCAGTCAATTTCCAGACAAAATTTCTAGCAAAAGCCTGCTGGTATTTTGATTGCATTTCTTTGAATCAGAAATGAAATTTTAAAGATTTTGAGTCAGTGCACTCTGTATCTTTCTATTATTTTGAAATTATTCTTTCATTGTGGTATAATTAACATATAATCCTATATTAGTTTAAGATAGGCAACATAATGATTCAACATCTGTACATATTGCAAAATAATCACCACAATAAGTCTAGTAAATATCTGTCACTATTAATAGTTACACATTTTTTTTTCTTCTCATGAGGACTTTAAGATTTATTCTCCTAGCAACTTCTGAAATATATTTTTAATGTATTTTAAATGCTCTATCATTTTTAATGGTCACCTTAACATAAATATTCTATAGATATATAGTTTCATGCTTTATAAAATTTAAGACATAATTATGAAAGCAGAATACTATGTGTTTATATGTGTGTGTATATATATATATGTATAAATTTATACATATTCAGAATATATTTATACTTCCTAGAAGTTGAATCTGTCACTATAAAAACTAAACTTGAAACAAAGTCTTCTGGAAAAAATAATATAATAATTCAATAATTCTAAGAAGTTTATAATATTTATTAAATTTATAATTTAATATTATAATTTTTATATTGCAGAAATAGGAAAAGAGAATTGTGACAGACTAAATAATAAAAAAATTTAGACAATTTTAAAAGCACATCATGAATACTTTATACGACTTTTATTCCAGATAGCCTTTATATATAGATAGATCATGCTCACTTGTTTTAATAGCATCCTGCTCACATTTTTAAAAACTGAGATAAAATTCTGCATTCACCATTCACTCTAGTAATCGATTTTTGTTTAAAAATATAAAATAGTAATTATTCAAAGGAATAAGGTCTTTCACACTAAGTAATATGAATAATGTGCCTAGTGTTTATTCCACCTTCCTCTATTAGATGTGAATAATTCATTTTTAGCCTTAAATATGAGCATAGGCAGAGTTTTTTTTTAAATAAATGAAATCAAAGCTAACAACTGGGATCATCACCTCATAGCTTTTGAAGTTCTAGTAATTAGTTGACTCCTGCTGCCTGATTTCATAATTCCAAAGGCAATGGCAGTGATAACAGTTGCAAAATTTTCACAACTTATATTAATTAATTACTGGATGTGATTGACAGAATGAGGAAAGAGTATTGTTTATACTGGGTTTTATTGTCAAGCAAAAAGCCAGAGATCCTGGGCTTAAACAGAAGAAGTAGTAAAGACAAATGAGACAAAATGATTTTAATTAGGCTGTGGACATATTCTGCTTCTAATAAATTCTGTTAAAAAAAAAAAGAGAGAGAAAGCCCTTTAAATTGAAGAAAGCACAAGCACTGGGGAGAACCCATGGCGATTCTCAGATATTTTAGAAAATTATTTAAGATATTATCTCTTTCTCTATTCCTTATAAGTTTATCAATATTGATGTAATATCTGCCGGTATGATATATTATTTGGATCTTTTGATGAAGTATGCTACTTGAAGCAGATTTGGGAGGTTAGAAGTGGCAGGAGTAAGAAAATTAGAACAGAATTTCCATTACAAAAATTTATGTTTTAAGGAATAGAGATAATTTATTCAAATTAATCCTGAAGGAAAGATAACCATTGTTGAAATTTTTATGACAGTGTATCTCATCAAGATATCTTAGCTGAATTACCCTGAGCATCTCAGGATATATCTATCAGAAAGTAAACTAATCCAGGTGAAGCAGAGAAAGAAGCTGAACTGCATGGCAGATACAAAACATACGTCAGTGAATTCCTTGAGGAGCTTAGGATCTGAGTGTCCTTTCAGAGTTTTCCCGAATCGAGTAAGGGGTTCCAGCCTATGAGGGAGCTACTACATTGACCAGCTGTGGGATGCAGGCATGCTCTAGGGAGGTACCTTAACTTTTTGCAAACCATTTATCTTGATTGAAGGCCAATTCCTGGAGAGTAATTCAGCTGTGAGTTTTTAGCAACCAACACTTGCAATGGAAGGGAGAATGAGTGACCTACTCTTGAGGGGGGTGACTGTTGAACCATTGTGCTCACTACAGATTCTTTCTCAGAGTACCTGCCACCCAAGTTCTTCAGTGATGTGATGCGTGGTATAGAACCTTACTTTTTGTAGTCCCAGCAAGACCAGCTTCTCCTTCAGGAGAAACTGGCTTTTGCTTGGATTGGGAACTATTTTAAAAGAAGAAAATGATCTTAAACCATTTCTCTTCCTTAGAGATAGAATTTTACCACAGAATGGGCAGGGGCTCTGTATTTGGAGCCAGAAGACTAGTCTAAGTTCTGTCACTTATTTTTTTGACAAAAAATCTGATATGCAGACAAAAAATCTGATATGCAGATACAGTGATTATTATTTATCATTACTATGGAAGAGTGAGGAAATAGGTTTTTTTAAAAAAATCTAGGTCTAATAAAATAAAATAAAAATGTAAGGTGACCAGACACAAAGTCAACCAACAAACTAAATAGCCAATTGAAATTCAAATGTAAGAATTCTCTGATACAACAAAAATAATCCTAAAAACAAAAGAGCAGAAAGGATCTATTCACGATAGAAGCAAAATCATACAATATCTAGGGAAGGCTAACAAAAAATTTATAAGGCTTATATGAGGATTACTACTAAAAGATATAAAAGAAAAATAAATAAGTGGAGAGGCATCTCAAGTTCCTGAATACAGTGTATTTTAAAGATGCTGAAACTTGGTAAACTTTCTGTCTCTATCTTTTACTGTATGACAAGAAAATATCCACACCATACTTTAGTCAATTCTGGATTTTAAATTTGGGATTGTTTTATAGAAAATAAAGACATACATGCATATGTGCATAATGGGAAGTACCACTGAAGGGTTCCAAAGAGGCATCTGAAACAGAGGTGTATGGTACTCTTCTAAAGTAAATTCACTGAAAAAATGCATACCTATATTTTGAACAAACAGATGCAGAAAATATACAATGGTTTCTAATATGTACTCTGAAGAAAACACTGTCAGAAGAGAAAACTATGAATTTTGGACCTGATTTCCTATTACTCTATTTCTTACACAAATACCTCCATGTGATCTACTCCAGTATGAATGGTTGCAAGAATTTCTCTCTTTGTGTCACCTGGATTAATAATTTTTGGATCAATGCCAGTAATGACTAGCAGTTAATTTACACCCATTCTGTATAATCCCATGAAAACCTTAGCATAAATTTGAGAGAAGCCAACAGGGCAGTTTGCTGAATGACAGTGTTTTCTTGGATTGCCAGACAATGAGTTTGGCATTGTGACTTTTCTCTTCTCCCAATCAAAAGGACCTGTGACTTCCTTTTTTCCCAGTCAATGGGCTTCTCATTGCCTTTATCTCTGAGAGTTATTAGCCTTTATATCTTACATGCTGCTTGTCTATAATTCTTCTTGTATTTATCTTATAGCCAGTTTCAGACAGATTTTAACCCTGGCACAAGATCACTCATATGCCGTTAGAGTATAAAGGGAAAATGGGCCCCATTCCTGGAACACAGACCCACAGCACATGCAACTACCCCCAGGCCCAGGTGCCCCTCTTAAGGATGTTAGGTGAGTGTCTTGTTCTTATGACTCTTTGCTTATAAAGTTTCCCATAACACCTTCCTTTTCTTTAATATATTCCACCTGTAGAATGTCAGATCTGCCTAGTCTACTGTTCTGAGCAGTAGAGAGCTTGACTTCTTTGTGAGGAAATCTAGAAATCTTATTTCTAGAAATGAATAAATCCAATCTAGTAAACAAATAGGAGTAATAATCTCTTTTATTCTCTAATCCAGATATAGACAAGGCAGTTCATTCATACCCCTAGTGAAAGCTAATGATGATGATCCATATTATGAGAAGACAGGCAGGAGTATTTTCTGAATGACTCATGTAACTTTCTCCTGAAATTAGCACCAGTCATTCTTCTCCTCCCCTTGCCCCGACTTCCCAGAGAGAGGATCTGCAAGCTATCAGTATTCTCTTAAAGTCTCCAGATGCTATCACTACTGTTGCCCACCTACATGGTATGTTCATGATCTCCCTAAATGGCTAACATTCAACATGAATGTTAACCACTATGATAAGAGAAGCCAGCGGAAATTGAGCACAGAAGCACAGTATTTCCATCTGCATGCAGCCTCAAGTCTACCTCTCCACCAATGCCCAAAGCATAGGGGACTTAAAATTTCATCTTGCTAACACTCTGCTTCAAAGTTCTCCCTAATAAGTTGATTTTACCTTAACACACATATTATTGTATTGGTTGCTCTCCCTCATGACTATGTAACACTGTTAATTTAAAATTTATTTTGGAGGCTCTGTTAGTTTTCTATTGCTGTGTAACAAATTACAACAAATAGTTGCTTAAAACAAGACATTTATTATCTCACTGTTTCTCTAGGTCAGAAATGTGGGCATAGTTTAGTTTTAGCTTAGCTAGTTCTTCCTCAGCTCAAGGTCTCACAAGGCAAAAATCAAAATGCTAGCTGGAATGCGTTATTATCTGGAGGCTTGCCTGGGGAAGAATTAACTTCCAAGGCCATGCAAGCTGTTGGCAGAATGCATCTCCTATGGCTGTTTCCTTGCTGACTGTTGGCCAGGTGCCAACTCTTAGCTTCTGGGCATGGTAAAGTAAGGGCACAGTTTCTTACAACCTGTCCCTTTCACAGTCCATCACTTTTGCCATATCTTTTGGGCATAAGCAGAACATGGCTTCCAATGTCTCTCAAATGGAGGGAGTTATGCAGGGTCACGAGTTAATTTAGATTATGTCTGCCACGGAGAATAAATGTGAACAAAGAGCCAACATATTTTGGGGGAAAAAAATGAGGAGTAGGTTATCCTATCAGACGTCAAAATATAAAATTTTATCAAATAATCTATTATAGTATAGCAGCAGAAGTAGAGGAGAAAAAGAATAATGGAATAAAATTTAGAGCTCATGAGCAGACTTACATTTATCTTGATGTATAATATATAATGTATCTTTATATTTGATACATCTTGATATGTATATATGTACACTTCATTTTTGATAGTACTGAAAAAATAATATTAATGATTTTGGCACAATAAGATATTCCATTGGGTAAAACAATAAGTTAAACCTTATCTTACAAGTAAATATCTTATTAATATAATAAATAAATACATACAATTTTAAAATAAATAGATTCAATTTTTAAAAATAAAATTAAATAATGCTGATTCAAATTAAGAGAGAGATCAATTTGAAAATAAACTTTAGGAATCAAAACGGGACTAGTAGCTTAAATTGTAGAATATTTCCATGTGAATCTATAACTCATCTTTGATTTGATATCTCATTCCAAGTGCCCACATCTCTTCCATTCAGAGGATTTTATCCAGAACGCACCGAAGAATTTACTTTATTTTATTACATTGTTTGCTAAAGAGATTCTTGAATCTAGGTATTTATTTATGGACTACTTCACTTCTATCCTTCCTTTACCTAAATCTGGTTAGTTCTTCCCTCTATTATGACACTGAATTATGTGATTTAAAGAGTTTTTTTCTATAGCATTTTAAATGTTTAAGAGAGTTGAGTACAAAGCACCAGCTTCGGGGGGAAAGAATAGATATCTGCTGGAATATTTTTGATACATTATAGAGTTAATTTTAGAAGGTATTGGTCAATTGATTGATAATCTCAAGAACTTTTATTCTCTGCCCTTATCATTGATTTTTTATGAGTACAATTTATTCTCAAATACTATTAAACTATAATGAAACTATCATCTGACCAAATATAAAGCCTGATAGAATAGTTATTCTTTCTTTAAATACAATGAATTTTATTATTCAGTGGAAAATACTTCCTGCCTATGATTTTGAAAATCTCATTGAACATCATTAGAAAAAAAAATCTTATAAATACAATTTCTTTTTAGTTTTGTGAGTTCATTGAGCACCTATTAGTCCAACTGGTCACTATATCCCAGTCAATCTAACACGAGCACAAACTCTCCTCTCCTGACTCGTACACATTCACACCTACTCACACCCTTATACACTCCCATCCACTTACACACAAAATCGCACATGAGCAAATGTAGATACACATAATCAAAAACTCTCATTTCTTTTGAATGTAGTTGAAAGGAAGCAAAGATAATGCAAAACATCTGAGGTAAGGATAGTCTTTGCAACTAAAAGCCCAGCTGTAAGTGACTCTGTTATTAAGAGAAGAAATCCAAATATTTTAAAGGGCACATAAGCAATGAGGTTACTACCTTTTATAAAACATACTAGCTTCATCTCTGTACATGCAGTTATCTCTTTGTCTTTCAAAGTTCTCAAACTGAAAAGAAAGAAAAACAAAGCCACCAAGGGTAAAACCTTGCTTACCATCCATGGACTGTACAAATTAGACACAAAAATCATTTCAAAAATATCAAAGCTCTCAAAAGCATTCCATCACAAAAATATTTAGAAATCAGCAACGAATTAAATCAATCGTCCTCCTCTGTCACACTGATGAAGGAATTGTATGCTCTGTTTTCAGAGCGTACACATGACAAACACATCATTAGTGTACATACATTTAAACTGATTATTTCATTCAGCACAAGGGACATTAGGGTTAGAGTCATATAAAAACTCAAATCACACTTGATGTTTCCCAAATATCATGCTTTGTGTGGCCTAATCAAGGTTTCATCAAATGTTTTATTAAGCTCTGTCACAGGAACCCAGCTGAAGCCAGATGATCCCTTATTATTAAGCAGGATTAAATTGCATTCATTTTTTGGTCTGAATTTCAATGAAATAGCTCCTAAAATACTTGGGAAATATACGGAGGTCACTTGTAATATTATCCAAATGCTGCTGTGCATTCATGTTGCCGGTGAGCTGAAAGAAATAATGAAGTATAAAAATAAGAATTTAGCAAAAGATACCAGAACTATTATGCACATACACACATCTGCACATCTCAAACATGAGAATTATAAGGCAAAGATGTATGAACACTTACTTTTACTACAGTTTTATATTTATCACATTTCTGACGCAACCGCAGATCAAGGAAATACTGAGCCAAATTACCATTAAAAAACTAGTGTTTGATTTTAAGGTAAATTCTACTGCTGTTTATACTGTGAAACAGCCTGAAAATTAAATATCCCTCCCAAGATCAAAATATACCATAGTGATGTCAAACAACAATATTTTAATGAAATCATGCTAAACTCTAGAAAATGATCAGTATTGAAAAGAACTTTTATACAAAATCCTGTAAGTTAGGATCACGTGTAACCATGTAATCCAGTTTGCCTTGAGCAATTCCATTTTACTGGAGTTCTGCTGTTGTTACCAATAGTGTACCCTTTAACTCTCTAAGCACTCTTATATGGCTTTTTTTCTCAATTCTGATTACTACAGATATACCAGGGTATATTCTTTCAAATGACCATGAAAGCAGTAGTCCTTTGTTTTCTTTCAAGATTATGTTTCCTTCCTTTTTTTCATTCACAGCCCAGAGCAAATGTCTTGACATATCTGTAACATTATGCTAGTACCTTACATAGATGGAAATTTGCTGATTATATCTGATGAGCATGTCCCTGGATAACTTTTATCAGAAGTGTGCATGCCATAGATTTAAGTATCCCCACCAAAGCTTTCCACATTGGTGAAATTTCAAAGAGTACAATAGTTTAGGTCATGTTGCAGTATTCCCTCTGAAATGAAATGCAAGTTTCTGGCCTTTGATTCTCTACATGAAAAAAAAAAAGAAAAGAAAAGATGCATGATGCTTGGTGGACACTGGTTTTTAGAGACAACATTTGTAACACTTGGGTATAAATCTCAGTTCAGTTTATTGAGTAACATGAAAGCCTTTTGGAGACAGGCTCAGAGGAAGAAAGGGCTCTTTTGAAGATTCATACTGTGGTGTAAGCAACCCTGCTAGTTGGTCATAATGACACAGTGTACCCAGTGTTCCTTACAGCATCTATAGTAGTCAGTGTGCTTCCTGACACCTCTGGCAAGTCTCAATAAGAGAAACTCTTGGAAACCACTAGGGTTTTGGGAGTTGTTATTCTTCGTCGGAGAAGCAGCTTTAAGTTCACTATTTAATAAAAAAAATAAAAGTCTATGACACAGAAAATAAGTATGTGTTCTGATTTCAGTGTAGCAAACAATATTTAAACCAAATCACCAAATCAAAGTAGATTATGATCAGGAGAATTACTTCACTAAATGGAAAAGATATCTGTAAAACCAGCCCAAATCCCATTTCTGGGTTGCTTAGGCTACATTATACCCAATACTTTTGCTTTCCAACAACAATGGATCACGAAAAGAAACAAAAATATGTGCCAACTTTGTCTGTAGTTTTAATGGTGTCCTACTACTAGCTGAAGGGTAAAGCCACAGCAGGACAGCCTTACTAAGGAATGTATCTGAAAGACAGTAGTAAAAGAAACCTCAGTGCACAGAAATACAGTAGGTGATGAGTTACATAAGGAGCTTGGAAAAACCAAGATTGGAAGATTATTAAAAAAGAGGTCTGGGAAGTTCCCATAGTTGCTCAGTTATAATGAACCCAACTAGTATCCGAGAAGATGCAGGTTCAATCACTGGCCTTGCTCAGTGGGTTAAGGACCTGGCATTGCTGTGAGCTATGGTGTAGGTCACAGACGCGGCTTGGATCTGGCATTGCTGTAGTTGTGGTATAGGCTGGTAGCTGTAAACTCCGATTTGACCCCTAGCCTGGAAACTTCCATATTCCACATGTGTGGTGCCCTCCCCCAAAAAAAGTCTGTGCAAAACAAATGGCCACAATTGATGGTGAATGTAAGCGCAGTAAATATGCAAATCCATGAGAGAGAATACAGCAGAAGCATGCTCAATAATCAGAGAGGCTGTAGGGATCTTTTTTCTCCACACCCTCTCTAGCACTTATTGGTAGATTTTTTGATGATGGCCATTCTGGCTGGTGTAGGGTGGTACCTCATAGTGGTTTTGATTTGCATTTCTCTAATAACGAGTGATGTTGAACATCTTTTCATGTATTTTTTGGCCATCTGTATGTCTTCTTTGGAGAATTGTCTGTTTAGATCTTCTGCCATTTTTTGATGGGATTGTTTGTTTGTTTGTTTGTTTTTTGGTATTGAGCTGTAGGAGGTGTTTGTAAATTTTGGAGATTAATCTCTTGTCAGTCAATTCATTTGCAAATATTTTCTCCCATTCTGTAGGTTGTCGTTTCATTTTGTTTAGGGTTTCCTTTGCTGTGCATAAACTTTTAAGTTTAATTAAGTCCCATTTGTTTATTTTTCTTTTTATTGTCATTACTCTAACAGGTGGATCCGAGAAGATGTTGCTGTCATTTATGTGGGAAAATGTTTGGTCTATGTTTTCCTCTAAGAGTTTAATAGTATCTGGTCTTAAATCTAGATCTTTAATCCATTTTGAGCTTATTTTTGTGCATGGTGTTAGGAAGTGTTTTAATTTCATTTTTTTACATGTGGCTGTCCAGTTTTCCCAGCACCACTTATTGAAGAGGCTGTCTTTTCTCCATTGTATATTCTTGCCTCCTTTGTCTTAGATTAGTTGACTCTAGGTGCGTGGCTTTCTATCCTGTTCCACTGATCTATATTACAATATTGGTGGGAATGCAAATTGGTGCAACCACTGTGGAAAACAGTATGGAGATTCCTCAGAAAACTCAAAATAGAATTACCATTTGATCCAGCAATCCCACCCCTGGGCATCTATCCAGAGGAAACCATGACTCGAAAAGACACATGTACTCCAGTGTTCATTGCAGCACTCTGTGCAATAGCCAGGTCATGGAAACAACCTAAATGCCCATCGACAGAGGAGTGGATAGGGAAGATCTGGTACATATACACAATGGAATAGTACTTATCCATTTAAAGGAATGAAATAACATTTATAGCAATGTGGATGGGCCTAGAAATTATCATGCATGGTGAAATCAGTCAGACAATTAGACACCAACATCAAATGGTACCGCTTACATGTGGAGACTAAAAAAAGGACACAGTGAACTTCTTTGCAGAACAGATACTGACTCACAGACTTTGGAAAGCCTATGGTTTCCAAATGAGACAAGCTGGGGAAGTGAGGGGATGCACTGAGAGTTTGGGATGGAAATGCTATAAAATTGAGTTGTGAAGGTTTTTGTACACCTATAATTGTAATAAAATTCATTAAGTAAAAAAATAATAATATAATTAGAGAGGCTAAATGACTCATTGTGGAAATGTTAGTCTTTTCCCATTGCCAGCCAGTGTTTGATCAATGGGGTCATGATCCAAGAATAAAGGCTCAATAGTTTGGAATTCCTTCATCAAGGTTTACCTTTGTGAATCTAATGCAAAATGCCCTGCCCTAGTAGAATTCAATGTGGAGCCCTCATATGACATCATTCTTCAGGAAAATTAATCATCTGGCTATAAATCAGTTACTCTGATGCTTTCTAAAATGGAAGGGTCAGTGATGTTTTGTGTTTGTTTTCTTATGGGAATGGAGGCATAATACAAATACGTATTTACCTTTCTTGTCCATAACATTTTCACCAAAATACCATCTTCAGACTTTTAGAATGCCTGATATATAATATTCAATGTGATATTACTTCTGACCAAGAAATTCCTTTTACAGAAAAATCAGCAAGGCAATAGATTCACTCCTATAGAACTGATCGGTCATATTAAATATCTCAAATCTCAGAAACAATTGGCTTCACAGAATCAAATATTGAAGGCTCATTTACAAGTGACTATTGTAAGCTAACATTTTTGAATTTGGGGTACTAGTCTCTAAGAGATAATCTTTACTTTAAACTAGTCACCAATATGTGGTAGAATTTCCCCCAGAGCTAAAATTTATCTTAAAGAATCAAAGACATAAAATGACAGATATTCTTCACTAATACATGTAATAGCTCACTTAGAGAATTTTTTCTTTCCAGTCCTCTGTCATTGGGTTCAGTGGTCCTAGGTCCCAAGGAAGAAAGGCTCCTTTCAAGGAACAAAGCATAATTTTGCTAAATTTAAAAATGAGGTGTCACACTGGTCTTTTAGGTCTTCTTATACTAGTGAGATAACTATCACTGAAAGGTGCTAATCTGTCTGTGGTGACTGATCCTGATACTGAGGGAAAATTGGGTTGTCATGACATAATGGATTCATGAGAACCATGTTCAGGGTGCCTCTTAGAACTCATGTCTCCAAAAATAAATATTAATTTAAAAATACCAATATGATAAACACAGAATAATTAAGACCTTATATCCTTACAAAATGAAAGTTTCAGCAATCAGATAAAGAAATATGCTAGTGCAAGATTAAGTTACTTTGATTGAAGAGGAAAGAAAGGAAGGCAGGGAGGGAGGAAGGAAAGGACCTCCTGCCTTGCTACAGAGGTGATGAATGAAGCTCCTATGCATATTTATATCAGATAATTTTGTCTTCTTGTTGTTTTATAAAGAGGCAGAGTTATAATTAGGGTTTCAATTGGGAGTATTGGTAAGTGTATATCTGCTGAATAGTGGTTGACGTCTGTGTCCTCTGTGTTGGGATTTGAGAGTGTTGTTTTCTGAACGAAAGGTAAAAATGAAAACTGAGTGGTGAAAAGAGTAAATTTTGCAGGATATCCTTACTTTTCTGGCTGCCTCCATCATTTTTTTTTTACCATTATGTGTTTTGCTTTAAGATTTTAGAGGCTGGCCTCTTTGAATTGCATCCCCCAAGTTCTCCTCATAGTAGGTGGTTGGACTTGGTTGGACTTGGCATTGAAAGGAGAGTGAAAGCAAAGACAAAAAAGAATGTTATTTATTTTCTATTCCTGACCTCCCCTTAACCACAGCTGCATAAGTTAGGTCTTCATAGCACTAACTCCTGTTCTGTGACCCCCTACTCTAGATGGTTCTAATTCTCATTGAGTTTTGATAGTTCTATTCCCCCAAACTTGTTCTTTCAGCCTTATGGGTAACAAGAGCTTTTACTTTTCTCATATATTTGGTTAACCTTGGTCACATTTTCATAAGCAGCCCCCTTTTAAAAGTTTCTTCATCTTAACTATTCACAGTAAAACATTCTGTTTCCCACACTCACTGACATATATCCAGGTGAATTCTAAATTTATTTTACACAAGAACTGATACCAGTTTTAATTCCCATTGAATGTAACACAATGATTGCCCTGTTAGAAAACATCTGTGTTAATGTTGAGTGAAAGAATGAATGAATGACTTAATTAGGAGTGTTTGAAATAACTGAGAGACTTCCTCTTGCCTTCATACCAAGAACATGCACATGGTGACATGCTGTCTCAAGAGATATTAAATCAGCTCAAGAGACTATCCCCCTGGCCATAAGGGAGAACCAGATAATTGGTACATTAGCAATCATAAATCCCTAGGTGACTTCTATTCATGATGGTCAAAGTAATAGCCGAATTATCAAGCTATTTGATGGTCTGAGAAACATGAGACAGGGATGATCAGGATATTTTAAATACTTTCTTTTAATGTAGCTATCTCATTCAGTATGTGAGGGATATAATACATGTATCAAGGTCATTTTCCAGGTGAAAACTTAATTGAATAGTTCAATATAACACTCCTAATATTGTAAGACCAATACTAACATGCAGGTTGTCAATTATTCTGTGATATTCTCTGAAAATCCATTGATGCTTTTTTACACTGTAATAGCCCATTCATTTTGTTATACTGATTTATTGTATCAAAACAATTGCTATCTTATATTCATATGTAAATGAAAATAATGTATACAGATTCCTTATTTATATATGATAGAAGTATGGAAAAGAGAAATTGAATCTACATTGAACATGCTTTGGAAAGTAATGGTGAGAACACCATTCAGGCCAGGCACATATTTTGAATTATCATCTATCCTACAACTTTATTCTTTGGGGTCCTGAAAGTGATAGCATGTGTGATTGTTTAATTACGAGCATCTCAAGGTGAATAATATTACTCAGTTTTATAATAATGTTGGATAAAGGTTATGAAGTTTTTTGATGACTTTTTTTTAGGAAATATTCTAAAAGGCATGCTGATAAAGAGTATGCTAGTTCTTTCAACAAGGAGGAATCACTTGAATCTATTATTTTTAAAATAGGAAAATGGACTTCGACTCATCTAATGGCTATGTAAGATAATTAGTCATATCTAGCCACTATGACTGGTCTATCATCTAGTTTTATCAGTAAAGTTATATTTATATAATTGCATACTAACATAGTTATATATCATAATTGCATCAGTAATTTAAAATGTTAATAATTATTTACATAAAAGTATAGGAAACAATCTTTTAAATTGTGGTACATATATTAAAGTGTAGCAATATACTCCATCGTGATTAAATTTCTTTTCCAGTTTTCTTTATTCTTTCTTCTGATACCTTTTAAGTGATAAAAATCATTTTATTTCATTCTAGTTGTCTGCCTGAGATACTGTTAAGCATAATGCTTTATTGTATTTATATGGCAGCTATACATTCATTCATGTAGTGAGCTGCAATCAAAAATAAGAAATAAAACTATAGTATCAAATTTTATTACTAGTACTGCTCCCCTGGAACTGGTCTTATGCAAAATGATTTGTGTAGAAACAAAATGAAACAAAAGTGAGGAAGAAAAACATGAGGTAGATATATATTCTAAATTGTATTTAGGTCTACAGTCACTTGTTCATTAAAAACATCTTTATAATCCCATTTTTTTCTATATTACAAAATTTGACTTAAAACAGAAAATATTAGCTGTCATATACCAATCAATGGCAGATACATTTAATATATGGCACAAATGAACCTTTCTACAGAAAAGAAATGCATGGACTTGGAGAACAGACTTGTGGTTGCCAAGGGGAGGAGGGAGGGAGTGGGATAAACTGGAAGCTTGGGGTCAATAGATGCAAACTGTTGGTTTGGAGTGGGATAAGCAATGGGAGCCTACTGTGTAGCATAGGGAACTATATATAGAAGGAAAAGGGCCAAGAATCACATTGATAATCTGCATTAAAGAAAAGCAGCAACTTAAATATCATGCAATCTCAGATTCTAAGAACTATTATCAATGTGTTTTTGGACAATATATTATCGACATGAGAACTATATCTGTTCACTTGTGATGGAACATGATGAAGGATAATGTGAGAAAAAGAATGTATGTATGTATATATACATATATATGTATATGTGACTGGGTCACTGCTGTACAGTAGAAAACTGACAGAACACTGTAAATGTACTATAATGGAAAAAAGTCAGTAATAAAAAAGGCAGTTATGTTTTAGTTTTAATAGAAACTAAAGGGTTAGAAAGTAAAGGGTTTTCAAATAAGCCGCATATTTTCATAAATAGGCAGTTACATTTTAGTTTTAATAGAAACTAAAGGGTTAGAAAGTAAAGGGTTTCTAAATAAACAGCGTATTTTCATGACTAAATTAATGAGAGGAAAAAACTGACATTAAAATTGTAGTAACAAATTATAGAATTATTGAAAAATTTCTGATTTCTCAGCCAATTTTTAAAAATTCTTCTGTAGAGATCCATATATTTATCACGTTGGTTTCAAATGATAAAGCTGCACAAACCTTTGATTTTTGCCCCTTCTTTAAATGATCTTTCTTTCTAGTAGAAAGAAATCTGATAAATTGGTGTGATTGCACTGTCTACAGAAGAATAACTATGTTACACTTTTGGTTCTTTTAAGGGTTATCTTCTTGTACCTCAAGACTTTTCTTGAGAGTCATCCACTTATTAAACAGAATGCTTCTGCCCCCCAAAAAATGGTGAACATTATTGTTTATGAATAAGTGCAGTTACCTTGACTGTCTTATGTCTTCCTCATGTAACATTGGGATAAAAGTTTTCACTTCTCAAAGTGGCGTTATTTACAAAAATAACTCACTATGTAGGCAGATTTTCACATGTTGTTATATTTATGGTTATTTACTTTCGTTTATTAAAAATAGCAAATATTTTAAAATACATTTAGGTGTAATTTGATGATGAGTTCCTTTCTGTCTACATTGGATGTTAGTTTCATCTTACATATAATTTTCTGAGTAGAGCTTCCTGAATTAACCTATATTCATTATGTAAGGTTTATTAGATCAAATTCAAAAAATGTTTATTTTGTTCCCTGATCCTTTCTTATCTATTCAACCTTATCTCTCATTATTTCTCAAGTTAGATTCTTTTCTCCAATTAGGTGATTTCTTCCTTTAAAGAGAAAAGATTTATTGTAGTGTCATTGAATTTTCATATTATTTTCTCTTACCTAAAATGGCTTACAATCTCACCTCCAACATTGCAGATTCACCAGTGAACTTTCCTTGTAGAATCACCTATTCTATGAAGTCCTAACCTTAAGACTTAAAACTGCAATAGAAAGGTCTTTTATAGGTTACCTGCAGTAACAGCTGCCTTAAGAGCCTCCAAAGACAGAATGCAAGTCTGTAACCCCACAACTGATTGCCTTCCCCTTCTGGAAATGAAGAAAGCTGTGTTATTTACCCACCAACAGTTGTTAGACTGAGCCCAGGTATATTAACACCCTGACACGTCTCACCTTCCTCAATCTGAGCATGCGCCTCTACAAAGGCAAAGGCCTCAGGCTAAAAAAACAAACAAAAAACTGAAGATGCTTGGGATAGATGCCACCTTGCAAGTATGCAAACTTGATGTGAAGTGGCTCTTCACATGGTCTACTTTGAGACATGTTTTACAGTCTGCTGAGGTCCCCAAGGAGAATGAGTCAGTTCACTCAAAACAAGCTTTTGAAATCAACTAAATTAGCCTTTCCATGCTGGTTCTAATACTTGTGAGCTGCATTCTGATTGTCATTCATATTAATAGAAATAATTATTACAGGAAAATTATTGGGATGAAATATGGGGATAAACCTTAATACCTGATACCTGATTCATGATTTGGCTGATATGTCAACTGGTCCCTGAGACTGTTCTTCCCTTCTTCATCTGATTTCTTTGGACAGGGAACTAGTAAACTGAAAGCATAACTTGCAGGGATTTAAGCTGAAATGTGAACATGATCTGAGCCTTTACAGGAGGAATATAAAGCACTAATTGAATCTCACACGAGGGAGGGAGTCTAGGTCTCTTCCTAGCTGAACTACTGCTAAAGTGACCTTCAGTGAGTTAGTCAACCTTTTTATTCATTAGCTTCCCCCTTGTCAAAGTAAGCAGCTATGAATATATGACTACCAGTCATGCATGGCCACAGTGAAGACAAGTGGAAAAATTTGAACCCTAGGTTAGAGATTTGTTGTGGAAATATTCCATGTATGTAGAAATTTTAATTGTCTACAATGTTTTCTTTGTGATTGAGCTTCAATGGGTAATATTCAGGTATTTTGTCAGTTTTGGGTTGTTGCTTATTTTAGTCTCATGCAAGACTGTTTCACAAAATAAATTAGATTTTATGGTATCTTTCCACTTAAAGGAAGCAGATAGTTACATGGCTGGTTTCACCTAATGGAGAGATTTATTGTTATGCTGAACTGAAAATGTGATAAATGTATTTCCTAATTCAACCTTTTCCCAATTTGCATATTTCACATTTCAATCACATTCAAGCAATGATTTTATGCACTTGAATTCCATCAAAAATGGTAGAAATAGAAATATTAAAAAGATCAAACTATAAGTAAAATAATTTTGGGAAAAATTGCTTGATCTTTGCATTACTACATTGAAACTAAAACAACAAAAAATATAAGAACCTGCCAGTTCTTTCAGAAATAAAATCTAACATGTACCATCTCTAAATGAGAAAGGGAAAGCAAACAAATTTAGAGTATAAGGGGAGAGATTACATACGTTCAAATCTCAGGGAAGAAATGTATTACTTCTTTACTATTTAAATTTTTTTCTTCCTATCTTCATCTATCGTTCACTGAGTCAATACTTAGAATTTTTTAAAACTTGGGTTATTGACTCTCTATGAAGTTTATTCTCTGGTTGGAGGCCTGGACAAGAGAGAAGATAGTATCTGTTAGATACACAAGGAAGGATGGAGTTAGCACACCTCCTAGAAAAAAAGAGAAGGGATCCATGTGTGAAATTATTAATATTTTTAAAAGAATAATACTACAGAATAATGTTAAAAAATGAATGAGGAAAATAGAAATTTGGGTAATTGCTGGAGTCCTGTTATCACGTTAGTTCCCTGGTTTCACTTCTTTATCCTAAAAATAAGGTTTGGAATTCGATGGTCTGTAAGGTTCCTTTTAGTGCTAAGATTCCATGATTTTTCTATATTGTTATTCAGTTGCTATAGCAAATTCATGAATATACCGTTGGTAATTTAGCTTTGAGATGAGGCCACCAATTTTGATTTATGGAGAGGACAGAACCAGTGAAAATCAGTTCCTTTTGTAGGTTTCTCAAAGTCTGATTGTTTAAATTTTACATACAAGGTACACTGTTACTCTCCTCACAAGGAAGGTAGATAATCAAAAAGACGTTGTCTCCTGGGATTTTACCATGTTACTGCCCACTGTTTTAAATCCTCAGAAAACTGAGAAAAAGCTTTCAACCTAAAAACTTTTGGCTAAAGGGGATCACTTTCAATTACATCTGACAATTTGTAGCTCCTGAGAAGATCTGTTCTTTATTATCAACTGTTTTTTAACATTGCCCTAATAGATATATTTTGGTATTTAGTTTTATTTATTTATTTATTTATTTATTTATTTATTTATTTATTTATTTTGGCCTTTTCTAGGGCCTCACTCGCGGCATATGGAGGTTCCCAGGCTAGGGGTCTAACAGGAGCTGTAGCTTCCGGTCTTCGCCACAGCCACAGCAACGCGGGATCCGAGCCGCATCTGCAACCTACACCACAGCTCATGGCAAAGCAGGATCCTTAACCCACTGAGCAAGGCCAGGGATCGAACCTGCGACCTCATGGTTCCTAGTCAGATTCGTTAACCACTGAGCCATGACAGGAACTCCATTGGTGTTTATTTTTAGAAAAAAATGTCTAGACTATACTATGTATAAAGTTAATTTTTAATATAAACATTTCAAAATTTTCAAAACTTTCAAAAACAAAAATAATTTTCCTTTTTTTTTGACTTGCTTGTTAATACATTAATAAATTGTGATATTCTGAACTTTACTGAGTGCATTAAGGATCCTACGTGGCCATAGCTATGGTGTAAATCACAGATGGGGCTTGGATCTGATATTGCTGTGGATGTGATGTAACTGCAGCTCCAATTCAACCCCTAGACCAGGAACATCCATTGCAGCAGGTCTTACTATAAAAAAAAAAAATGTCATTAGTCAGTGAGTGTATATAAAAAATACATATATAAAGACTGCTCAAAACCACAGATAATTGAACTACTATATTTGTCAAAATTTAACAGATGAAAATAGAATGTCTTATAACTGATGTTACGGTCACTGCTAGATGGCAGTAACAACAAGGAAGCATAGCGAAAGCAAGGTGAACATAAAGCACATTACAAGATGACTAAAAATTAGTAAAAGAAAAAATATATAGATATGTATATATTCATTTATATATTTATATATGGAATATAATATAAAATAGGTTTTAAGATGTAGAAGAAATATAAGGGACAGATACCTAATGTTTAAAAGTTCAATATTTCAAGAAATTATAATGATTCTAAATATGTATACACCAAAAAATCTCATTTATAAGTCAAAATTATCATATTTACAAAATGAAACAGATAAACCAATATTGGGAGAAGTTAGACATAACTTGTACAATTACCTTTAAAGAAAACATC
>PVHT020000174.1:1128112-1248315 GCA_004024745.2 Catagonus wagneri | reverse complement strand
GACTAGGAACCATGAGGTTGCGGGTTCGATCCCTGCCCTTGCTCAGTGGGTTAAGGATCCGGCGTTGCCGTGAGCTGTGGTGTAGGTTGCAGACGCGGCTCGGATCCTGCGTTGCTGTGGCTGCGGCGCAGGCCAGTGGCCACAGCTCCGATTAGACCCCTAGCCTGGGAACCTCCACATGCCGCGGGTGCAGCCATAAGCCCGCGGCCATAAAATGACAAAAGGCAAAAAAAAAAAAAAAAAAAAAAAAAAAAAAAAAAGAAAAAAAAAAAAAAAAAAAAAAAAGAAAACATCAGGAAGGATCTGAAGATTTGAACAGAAAAATTAGCAAGCTTGATCTAGGTGTCTTATATAGAATTCAGGTTCTCCTCAAGCACACAAGTAACATTTATAACAAATTATATCATAGGCTCTGTATTATATAGTGTATATTTCCTTAGTAGAAATAAATTGGACAATGAGGTCCTACCATATAGGACAGGGAGATATATCCAATCTCTTGGGATAGAACGTGATGGAATATAATATGAGAAAAAGAATATATATGTATGTATAACTGGGTCACTTTTCTGTACAACAGGAATTGGCACAGTATTGTAAATCAACTATACTTTAATAAAAATAAAGTAAATTAATCAAAATAAAATACATAAATAAATTGGAGAAATCCAAGAAAAATTCCTATAATTTGAAATTTTTAACAGTAAACATCTAAATAACTCATGAGTGAAAGAGTAAAAAAAGGAGTTCCTGTTGTAGTACTAGGAACAAACCTGACTAGTAGGTTAAGTATCCAGCATTGCTGTGAGCTATGGTATGAGTCACAGACGAAGTTCGGATCCTGCCTTGCTGTGGCTGTGGTGTAGGGTGGCAGCTGCAGCTCTAAACTTGACCACTAGCCTGGGAACTTCCATATATCGTACCTGCAGCCCTGAAAAAAAAGGAAAAAGAAAAAGAAAAGGAAAAAGGAAAAAAATCATAGTAAAGATTTTATTTTATTTTATTTTTATAATTTATTTATTTATTTATTTATTTTGCATTATAGCTGGTTTACAAATTTCTGTCAGATTTTCCAACTGCACCACGTGGTGACCTGTTTACATGTACATATATGGATTTGTCACATGTGGGCCACAGCAAGCAGATATAAGAAGGTGTTAACATACTTAAAAAACAAGGCAACCACAAATCAAAACAGGACATCTAACCCACAAATACTGAAAGGAAAAAAACTTAAGTATAGAATAATTAGAACCCATCCATCCAAAAATAGAAAAGAAAAGAGAAACATAGAATCAACTGGAAATAAGACCTAAAATGGCAATAAATACGTACCTATCAATAATCACCTTAAATGTCAATGGTCTGAATGCTCCAATCAAAAGACACAGAGTGGCAGAATGGATAAATAAGCAAAACCCTGCAATGTGCGGCCTACAAGAGAGCGAAGGACACAGATAGATTGAAAGTAAGGGAATGGGGAAAGACTTTTCATGCCAATGGACAAGAAAAGAAAGCAAGAGTGGCAATACTCATATCAGACAAAATAGACTTTAAGGAGAAAGCCATAAAGAAAGACAAAGAAGGACATTACTTAATGGTTAAAGGATCCATTCAAGAAAAGGATATTACAATTGTCAATATACATCCCCCCCCACGTAGGAGCACCCAAGTACCTACAACAAGTACTATCAGACATAAATGGAGAAATAGACAGCAATACAAAAATTGTAGGAGACTTTAACACACCACTCTCATCAATGGACAGATCCTCTAGGCAGAAAATCAGTAAGGCAACAGAGATCCTAAATGACACAATAGAAAAAGTAGACCTAACTGACATTATCAGGGCATTATATCCAAAAAAAATGAGAATATACATTCTTATCAAGTGCACATGGAACATTCCCAAGGATAGATCACATACTGGGGCATAGAGCTAACCTCAATAAATTTAAGAATATAGAAATTATCTCAAGTATCTTCTCTGACCACAAGGGCATGAAACTAGAAATCAACCACAGGAAAGGAAATGAGAGAAAACATACTACATGGAGACTACACAACATGCTTCTAAAAAACGAATGGGTTAATGAGGAAATCAAGAAAGAAATAAAAAAAATACCTTGAAACAAATGAGAATGAAGACACAACAACCCCAAATCTATGGGATGCTGCAAAAGCAGTGCTTAGAGGGAAGTTCATAGCATTACAGGCCTTCCTCAAAAAAGAAGAAAAATCTCAAATCGACAACCTAACCCATAACCTAAATGAATTAGAAAAAGAACAAAAACACCCTAAAGTCAGCAGAAGGAAGGAAATCATTAAGATCAGAGAGGAAATCAATAAAATAGAAATTCAAAAAACAATAGAAAAAATTAATAAATCCAAGAGCTGGTTCTTTGAAAAGGTAAACAAGATTGACAAACCTCTGGCAAGACTCATCAAGAAGAGGAGAGAAAAAACCCAAATAAACAAAATAAGAAATGAAAAAGGAGAAATTACAATGGATATTACAGAAATACAAAAGAAAAAAAAACCATGACAGAATACTATAAACAATTATATGCCAACAAATTTTATAATCTAGAAGAAATGGACAAATTTTTAGAGTAAAGATTTTAAAATAAAGCTGAATTAAATGAAAATAATACATATCAAATTATTGGAAATTTAGTTAAATTACAACTTTGAGAAGTATAGCCTTAAAAGATAACTTTTAGAAAATGAATAATTATCAAGCTACGTGTATAACATAAGTAATTAGAACAAGATAAACCTTGGAAACCAGGAAGAAAGCAGTATAATTTTTAACAAAAAGAACAAAAATTAATGACTTGGAAAGTCTAGTTGTTGACATAGTCTGTCTTTTTTATTTTGACCATTATGCCATTCTATCACATCATGGGTTTAATGTGTTTATTATAGATGTTAATTAATTACGTCATCACCTTTTCATATATTAATTGACTGTAACTTCTCTAGTAAAATTCCTTTTTAAGTCTTATCTACCCCACCCCATGTATCTTTTATAAATTGGATTGCCTTTTTTTAAATTAATTTTTAGGTATTCTTTACATATCACAGAGAAGTGCCTTACATATTAGTCAAGATACATATCACACATAGTTTTCACTTAATTCTCTTAATTTTATTACTTATAAAATTTTAATTTTATTGCAATAGTACATGTCAACATTTTATTTTTATGACTGGTAAGTTTTGAGACCTAATAAAGCATGTTTTGCCTACTGTAAGTCATAAAAATATTCTTCTTATCTTCTATGAGCTTTATTGCTTCACCATTCACACTCAAATTTACAATATATCTGGAATTGATTTTTATGTATGATGTGATATTAGATGTGAATTACTATTTTTTCTTTGGATATTGAGTTTTGGCTTTACCATTTATTGAAATGGTCATCCTTTACATTCTAATTTGCAGTAGAAATTTTCTTAAGAATCAGGCAGTCATATTTATGGAGTATCTATCCTGTTCCCTTTTCTATTTGCTGCTTCTCATGTGAATAATATAATGTCCAAAAACACTTTGATAGAAAATCTTGGAATCTGAGAGTGCATGATCTTTAAGTTGTTGCTTTTCTTTAATGCATATTATCAATGTGATTCTTGGTCCTTTTCCTTCTATATAAATTTTGAAATAAACTTGTCAACATTGGCAAATAGTTCTTTGATATTGACAAAAATCCAATTTATTTTCTAAAGCAGCATTAGCATATTGACATATATGTATTATTTAGTGTCCTCGCTCATGAATAAATTGTATTCAGCCATTTATTTAGGTCTCTGTAAATTTTTCTCAGTATTTCTAAGGATTTCTATTTAGAAGTCTTAACATGTTTTCATTTATTTGCTGTTATAAAGCATATCTAATATGTGAAATGTGTAGGAAGATATTTGATTTTTATATATTGTGTATCAGTGACCTCATTGATTACCTTATTATTTATGAAAGTTGTCTATACATTCTTTGGGCATTCTTTGTACACAATTGTATTGTGTGCAAATAATGGTGGTTCTACTTCTTACTTTAAATATTATTTCTTTTAATACTTTATTGTACAAAATGGGAAATGCAGTAGCCAACAAAATTAGTGATATAGGGCATTATACTGTCCTTCCTGATAATAGGGAAGGCTATTTCAGTAATTCAGAATTAAGCAATACATGTAAACATTTTCTAGACACCTTTATCAGATCAAAAAAGACTCATTATCTTCATGGTATGCTGTGTGCTTTTGTAATGAATATGTGTCGCATTTCAACAAATGCTTTTTCATAACCATTAACATCATATTTTTCTTCTTTATCATATTAATTTAGAATTATTATCTTTTACAATGTCTTTAGGACTTGAGTTGATGACCCCTGTTCATTCCTGATATTGTATAATTTACATTCTCTCCTGTACCTTTATAGATATTTATCAACTTTATTAGTCTTTTCAAAGAACTTCTTAATTTAGTTTGTTAATTTCTTCTGTTGAACACTTATTTTTAATTTATATTCTTATCATTATAATTTGATTACTTCAACTTTTTTATTTAACTTCCTGAAATTATTTTTTCTAGCTTCTCGTAATGAATACTAGATTATTGATTTTTAGTTTTGTCTTTATTTTTTTTTTCGTCTTTTCAGGGTCGTGCTCACAACATATGGAAGTTCCAAGGCTAGAGGTCAAATTGGAGCTGCAGCCTACACACAGACACAGCCATGTGGCATACAAGCTGTCCCCTACAACCTACACCACAGCTCACAGCAACACGGGATCCTTAAGCCACTGAGCAAGGCCAGGGATCAAACCTTTGTACTCATGGATGCTAGTCAGATTCATTTTTGCTGAGCCGTAGTCTTTTCTTTTTGAATTAGAACATTTGTCTATTAGTATACTCTATTGCATGGTTTACCATTTCTCAACAGTTTTGATATATCATATAATCCTTTTTTAAAATTTTATTTATTGTTTCATTTTTTATTATAGTTGATTTGCAATGTTCTGTCAATTTGTGCTGTACAGCAAATTGACCCAATCATACATACATATGCATTCTTTTTCTCATATTATCTTCTATCATGTTCTGTCACAGTGATTGGGTCTAGCTCCCTGTGCTATACAGCAGAACCTCATTTCTTATGCATTCTATATGTAATAGTTCACATCTGCTAACCCCAAACTCAGTCCATCCCACTCTCTCCTCCTCCTCCTTGGCAACCACGAGTCTGTTCTATATGTTTATGCATTTGTATCTGTTCTATAGATAGGTTCATTTGTGCCATATTTTGGATTCTACGTATAAGTGAAATCATATGGTATTTGTCTTTCTCTTTCTGACTTAACTTCACTTAGTATGAGGATCATTAATTGCATCCATGTCACTACAAATGGCATTATTTGGTTCTTTTTGTGGCTGAGTAGTGCTCCATTGTGTATGTGTACCACATATTCTTCATTCATCTTTAGATGGACGTTTAGGTTGTTTCCATGTCTTAGCTATTGTGAATAGTGCTGCAATGAACTAGGAATGCATGTATATTTTTTAATGAAAGGTTTATCCAGATATACGCCCAGGGGTGGGATTACTGAATCATATGGTAGTTCTGTATTTATTTTTCTGAGGTACATTTTTGACTTTCCATAGAGATTGTACCAATTTATATTTCCACCAACAGCGTAGGAGTGTTCCTTTTTCTCCATACCTTCTGACTGATGTGAAGTGGTACCTCATTGTAGTTTTGGTTTGAATTTCTCTAATAATTAGTGATGTTGAGCATTTTTTCATGTTTCTGTTGGCCATCTGTATGTCTTCTTTGGAGAAATGTCTATTTAGGTCTTCTGCCCATTTTTCAGTTGGGTTGTTGGTTTTTTTGCTGTTGAGTTGTTTGAGTTGTTTGTGTATTTTGGAGGTTAAACCCTTGCCAGTTGCAGCGTTCACAACTACTTTCTCCCATTCCATAGGTTGTATTTTTTTATGGTTTCCTTTGCTGTGCAAAAGCTTCTCAGTTTCATTCGGTCCCATTGGTTTATTTTTGTTTTTATTTCTATTGCCTTGGGAAACTGACCTAGGAAAACATTTGTACATTTGTCAGAAAATGTTTTGCCTAGGTTCTCTTCTTAGAGTTTTATGGTGTCTTGTATGTTTAAGTGTTTAAGCCATTTCGAATTTATTTTGTACATAGTATGAGGGTGTATTCTAATTTCATTGATTTACATGCAGCTGTCGAGTTTTCCCAGAACCACTTGCTGACGTGGCTGTTTTCCCATTTTATATTCTTTTATTATTAGTTCATAATATTTTCTAATCTTCATTTTCATATATTCTGACACATTAATTATGTAGATTATTTCCTAAATTTCAAATATTTTGGTATGTTGTGGTTATTATTTCCTTTATTGTTTTACCTTAATTTAGCTTATTTACCCTGATCAGAGAGCACACTGTACATAATTTAAAATATTTTAAGTTATTTACTTTGGTTGATACTTACTTTACAGTCAGTATTATAATCAAGTCTTGACAACAATTTATGCATTCTATAGTACATTAATTTCCCATTGTGACTATAACATATTACCACAAACTTGCAAACTTAAAGCAACACATATGTATTATAATCCTGTAGAACAGAAATTTAAAATGAGTCAGTAGGAATGCCCTTTATCCCATACACTGTAGGAGAGAATCTGCATCTTTGTCTTTTCTAGTTCTGGTGGTTGCCTGCATTATTGGATCTAGGCCCCATCCTCTAGCTTCAAAACTTTGCAGTTTTTTTGACCTCTCCTTTTGTTTCTTTCATCGTGTTGCTTTTTCCTGAATCTGAAACTCTTGTCTCTCTCTTCAAAATATCCATGTGATTACAGTGGATTCAACTGGGTAATTCAGAATGTCATCTCAAAATCGTTAATTTACTCACATCAGCACATTCCCTTTCTCCCATGGAAGGTAACACATTCACAGGCTCTAAGAATTTAGGCATGAATATCATTGGGGCTATTAATTCTATCTACCACATGGAATTTGAAGTACAGGATGCCTGCTCATCTATTAGCTGTGTTTTAAAACATTACATATTTTCCAAGTTTTTGGTCTCTTTTTCTATGATTAACTTAGAATGCTACCCTAAAGTTGTTAAGTGTGATTTTAAATTGGTCTTTTTGTTCTGTCAATTTTATCTTTATATGATTTGAGGCTATGTAATTGATGAATACAATTTTATTTTATGATTGGATTCACTCTTATTTTATGACTGCCCTTCTAACATCTTATAATAGTTATACTTTTACCTCTTCTGGGACAATACATACACCTTACAATGTTTAACTCCTGCACCTGACTGCACCTGAGGTTTATATTATTTTTCTGATGTATTTTAATATGAAATGATCTCTCTTCCTGACATATCATGCTTCTTTCTGCAGTAATTTCCCTTCCACTTCGACAGTTTTTTTAGTATATTAGAGTTTTACATAGATGAGTTCTCTTAATATCTTCAAAGTGGGTAATTATTGTATTTTATAGTCTTTCATTCCTGTTAACAGATAGCTCTGTTAATATTGTATATTAGAATATAGTATGCATGTTATAATATTGTATGTAAGAAGTTAATTTTAAAATATGGTATTATAAGCATTTGTCTTTGTTTTTTAGGTATTTTTAAAGTGACACTTCTATGTATGGTTTCTTTTTATTAATTCTGATAGTTTTCCTCCCCCTTTCATTAATTTTACAGTGTCTTTAGCTTGCATGTCTTCTGTTATTGCCCCTACACTATCTTATCTCCCCTTTATTTTAAGACTAATATTATTTACATTCTGAGGTTTTTTCCTTCTGCATCTCATATATCCCTTCTATTATTTTCTGTCCTTTTTCCCCCATTTACTTCATTCTGGATATTTTCAAAACATATATTTCCAAGAAATATTTCTTCCCCTTTAAATATCTTCTTTTCTGCTAAACCTGACCTTCTTTTAAAACAATCTATTGAGTTCTTCATCTTTCTAATGTTATTTTTAAGTTGTATTTGATTATTTTATAGATTATGGATTTTTATTTAAAATCTTGTCAACCCTTTTACATATTGATGTCTTATTTTACCTTTTTTAGCTTCATTGAAATCTCTTTCACATATAACATTTTGTAAATTTAAGGTGACTGTGGTAATTTGATACATATATATTTTGCAAAATTATTACCATAATATGGTTAGTTAACACATCCATCATCTCACACAGTTAATTGTGGCATGCTTATGGTGAGAACACTTAAGATCAATTCTCAGTTTACTGACTTTTAATGCTTGTTATTTTCCTTTTTAAGGGATAACTCAATAATGCTATATAATAAGAATCATGGAGGTAATCAGCAGAGAACCCATTTTAAATTATGTCACTTAATTTTTTCTCTTATAGACATAGTTATATAAAAACAGTCCACTCATCTTAATGTCATTTTGAGACACAAGTTGATTGTGCTACAAAGAAAGCAGGACTGAACATAAGTACAGTTGACTTAGGGTAAAGGCAAAAGATGTGAGCAATAATGACCCTGAGCAAAAGAAAAACATGTAAGCTGAAATTAATTGAATGTTTAGGCATAACAAAACATAAATCATCTCTTTTACATGAAAGTCAAATACTCAGTGATCAGTAGCTTGTCATAATTTTTATATGAAAATAATTTTGTTCTAAAAAGGAGATGAAGTAATCTACATGGATAAAAATAAAACTATTCCCTTACCAGAGTGAGAGAAAAAATGATATAGGAAAACCACAACAAAAATTCACCGTAGATATTAAATTATCTTAAAAATTGCACAGATTAATTCTAAACACTTAAAATTAAAATTGCTGATATTATTAGTGTAAGGCATCTAAACATTCTATAAATAAGTCAGACTTATGAACTAAAATATAAAGAGAATTTCAATAAAATTACTGTAGGTCAAACATACTTGATGTGAAATTTTAATATATAAAAAGAAAATTCAACAATGGTAGTGAAAGATGGGAGAAAGGGTAATGTACTTCATCTTTGCATAAAATAATATATATGTAAATTGTTTATAAGGAATGAAATATTAAATGTATATGGCTGAACAGTTCACATAACTTAATAATAGTATACCAACTAAAAAATTTTCCCTATAGAAAATTTCTTCCAATGTAATTTTAAACTAGGCCACTGTACGTATACTTTGTTTAGCATATCTATTCAATAGTTGTCAATCAAAATTAATAAAATCAAGAACTTCATACTAATAAATATCTCTGAAGGAGATTATATTGCAAAAATCTTATGACTTTCTTCTCTTTTTTAATTCTTTCTTCACTGATCTGCCCCTGTGTCATAGAGAGCCACTCCCACAATGTTATTCCCATTTCTAATAGTATAAAATAAGCATTATTATAGGTAAAGACAATCTCCTTTCGATACTTTGAAAGTACTTCACCAAAATGTAGCTACACTGAGGGTAATAACTACATATTGTAATATTTATGAAGATGATGATTATGAGAGCTTAAATTTATGAAGTGTTCATTATATGCCAAGCACCATAATAAACGATTAACATTCATTATCCATTATCCAAGCAGACCTATAAAAATACTGCAGCTTGAACATGTTAAGTAACTTGCTCAATATTATTTAGCTAGTACTTGGTAAAGTTGAGGCTTTACGTAGCATTGTCAGAATCTAGAAATGGCATCCTAAAACATTCCACAGTTTGCCTATGACAGTATAATATTTGGTTCTGAAATAAAAATGAATTTAATTCTCCACCAGAGAATCTTAAAAATTAAGCCCAAATATTTTTGAAAGGCGGTTGTACTTGGCTTTCTAATGACTCAGGAGAATAAAATAAAGAACATTTCTAAATATGTAGTATTACAAAATGTATTATATTAGATATTCAAAAGAAAATAATGCTAACTATACAAATTCAATGCCTGTTAAATAAGCATACTGGTAAACTGATTTGATTTTTCTAATTTTTCCCTCAGTGGGTCAATTTATACCTACCTAATGATTAATTTTCCATGATTTTTATTAGTCTAGAAATGTCTACAGAGTATTCTAATTAACCTCAAGAATTTCAACTAATATTTAAGCATGTCTCTAACTTCATTGTATTTTAATTAATAAAATAACTGTGTACGATAGCAAGCCATAGAATTTTAGTAATGAAATTGTTTCTGGCTAATGCTATCCCTAAACTCTTTCACTGAGTTCCTTTTTAGCATCCAAATAGGGCATCTCAGTAGGAAATCAATATCAAAACTGATTCTCTGAGAATTTTCCTTAACATTTTATATGATTTCTGTGTGTGTGTTCATACATGGAATAATTCAGAATCAAAACATATGTGCTTTATTATCATTGACTAAAGATTATTAGTCCATGTAATGCCCCTAATGTCATTCCTTGATGAAAGGACTTATCTTTATTGGATTCTCATCTTTACCCAGATCATCTGTAACCCACCTTAAGATATACACAAAACTTTGTTACTATCTGTGAGATTCTGATATGAAGTTGTAGTATTTAAAGTAATGTTCAGTAACAAAAGTGATGGAGGAGATGTTTTCACAATAAAATATAAATCTGTTTTCAAAAGAATCATGCATTAAAATAAAATAATGATTAATAATTTATTCCTTTTGGAAAAAGCACAGAGTGTATATATATATTTGGCTTTAATCTTTAAAATCTGACCCTCCTCCATTGATGTTATTTCCCAAAATATTCTAAAAACAAATTAAATTTCTTCTCCGATATAACTGTCAAAATACGAAGGTTGTAATGTTGTCTACCTAAAGATAGTACTTTATACATGTACTATTTTAAAATACATTCTTTTTTCAGAGACATTTCAGGTTCACAGCCTTCTATAGTTTAAGTACACCTTTGTCTTCATTTGTGTGTCTGCTGTTCCTTCTTTTTTATGCATGTACAATTCATTGTGAATTTACTTTTCTCAATTTGAAGTTATTTGAAAGTTGTATATTTGAATTTAAAAACTGAACTAATAGAATAAGAAAACAGCGGTTTGATTTTGGTGGAATTTTGTGAATCACAGTGGCAAGTATCTGGCTAACACTGACATGCTTCGGGTTGCTGTGTATTGCCAATCACCTATTCCACCCATGAGCTGCTTTTAGAAATGGTCGTGCAGCCTAATTACCTGGAAGGCTTTTCTCTCTCCAGTGGAAGAGAAACATTCCTTAGCTTAAAGAAATCAACTGAATGGTTCTAGGTTATAAAGAAGTAAATACTTACTGACATATCAATGACTTTTATTTTTAAATGTAAAATATACCCAGAAACAAATACATCTATTACACATGGGGACAAAATCAGTGTTCAGAGGAAGCTACTTGTGTTTATTTCAAAGTTCATGAATTACAACAAAAATATAAGGGAAAAGAAGAACTTATGATATAACCACTGTAATATTACACTGAATTTTAAGAGCAGAATTTTTCACAAATGCCTTATAGTTAATGTTCTGCAGTCATATTTATATATAAAATACTTTTTTATTTCCTTTATAATTTGAAATTTACTCTCTGTGTCGGAAGCACTATTTTTCATCTCTAAAATGATTCTGTCCCAGCTAAGTGTACATTTAAAATTGAAGCTTTATAATGTAGTATGTGTCAGCCCATTATGAGTGTTTTCTTAAGAGGAAAGGGGTTGTTTTTTGTAGACATAATGCAAAATCTTTGTGTTCTTTACTAATATTTTAAATAAATTTTTAAAATCATGTACAGCAGATACAGAGAAGTAGCAGGGAAAATGACTTTATAATGAAATGATAATCATATCATTTTCCAGGTAATCTGTAAATGGTAACATATTCCAAAAGGTTATATATTTTTTTACCTACATTATTTAAATATTTTATTAAACTTGGAAGAGAGAGGTGACATTATCCTTCATATATTCGATTAACAAAACACCTATAGTTTTTTATTTTGGTGTAATTTGGTGTGTAGAAACCTCTAGAACTGGGATTTTAAGGTGATTGTCAGAAAATGATCTCCTGAAGTAGCAGCAACACGAGGCCTATAGAATCAAGCACAGTAGCACTCCCCTGCCCCATCCCTCCTCCAGTTCCACCCTAGGTCAGATATCCAATGTCTAAAACCTGTTTACAGTACATTTACCTGATGGTGTCTTTCTTGTCAGAGCTCCATGATCTGACCCATCACCTTTCCTAGTCACCCATTTCCCAGTTGCTCCTGGGCCTGCCTTTCTGCTGCTGTTAAATGTTTTATCATGATAATATTGAATGATATTTTGCACAGTTTCCAAAAACTTAGATCCTTGAATCTTTGTTAAGGAGACTCAGCAAATGTAGACTTCCTTGGCTTGTACTGTGGCAGTTTTGCCTAAGACCCCCCTTGTAGTACCCATAATCCAAGTAATCACGGTTAATCACACCTGAGTCACAGGAGATATTTGTTCCTTTGACCAGAAGTTTAGCCTCACTGTATTCCAAAATGATTTCTAATTCTTTTGTTTGTATTTTTGATTACTGATGGCCTAAGTCTCAGCACACAAGTGGTCCAGGCAGTCTACCAGAGAACCAGCTACTGCAGGCTGGAAAGATGGAGATACTTCCTGGAACCAAACTGCTTAGCTTAGCAGTGTGTTCCAGCTACATGGAAGCAAGTAGCCCAAAGATGCAAGCTTTCATGTTCTGCTTAAATATTAGTTTTTTTTTTAAATTACTAAAAAATAAAATAATTAAAATATTCTTCCCCTAGAGTTTTTATATCATTTCTAGGAGCCTAAAGCTACATTTCAAGATTCAGTTGCTCGATTTTAAATATGGGAAAAGCCTTGAGCATCTCCCAAATTTGCAGCCAGTGGTATTTAAAAATAATAACAATAATATCATATACATGATTTTGCTATATTCTAAAAACTAGTGATGTCATATACATGATTTTGCTGTATTCTAGGTGTTGTAGTAAAAACACCATTATAAGAAAGACACCACTACATATGTGTTGTTTAATTTTTAGAAATTGGTTCAGAAAATGGGTGCACCTAAGTTCCAAGATGAATGAACATAGAGCCAGAATTTGAACAAATGTCTGTGTGGCTGCAAAATCTGTTCTTTTTCTACTATGATAATGAGAATTCAGACATACTTTTTTGTCTTTCTGAAGATATACTTGGTCCTAGCCTGTACCTTTGCAGAGAAAATGTTTATTTCTCCAGCAATGTAGCATTAAAGTGAAAAGAATATCAGGGCCTTTTTGAAACTAACATTTATAGGGCCCTCATATAAACATCTTTCTCATGCTTATCAATAGCTAGTGTTATTAGTTGTTAAATATACTATGTGCTTAGGTTATAATTTTCCCATTGAAATTAAATATTCTTTATTTTCGGTAAGTTAAATGGCATGAGATGGGCAAAACAATTGTCTCCTAATTTTTATTTTGAGTAAGAAATGTTTTATTCTATCTTTGGCTATCTGTGCATTTCAAATTCTGAAAACAAATATATTTCTTCTGTAAAATAGACTATCTTATTCAAATAGGATCTCCATTACAAGCATTTCACAGATATATTTAATGCATAGCCTTGCAGTCAGTCTTACCGAAGAAAGTATTTGGACTAAAATATAATCAGCCAATCCAGAAAATCTACTTAAATTTCTGTGTCTGTTAAATTATATTTGGAGACCATATTTAGAAAACATAAAGCTGCCTGACAAACTATAGTAGTTCTCAGAAGGATCCCAGGATTAGGACAAGTATTCCCCCAAATAATAATATTTTTACTGTAGTCTAAAATATTTTAAAAAGAAGATTGAAAACTCTAATCATTATGTCTATCAGATCGCTAAAACTTAAAAACATATCTGTACTTCAGCCTTTATATGACTCTCAGTCATACTAAGAAAGTTTTTTGTTGAGTTAGAGATTGAAATAAGTCACAGGATTGCTAGATATCCTATTAGACTAGTGCAAACAAAGGGAAAAGCTAAAATTCAAGAGTAAAGAAATAAGAAACTTTGTCCATGATAGACCCTGATCTCTCTCCACCCCACAATAAAAACACCTTCTGTACCTATTGCACCTTTTGTGCTTATATCATATTCAGTTTTTTATAGATATTTTTCTGAGCAGCAAAATATTATGGTTTTATCTCTTAAGGCTTGCATGGTCAGGTGGCCTGGAAAACTGATGCAAAGTAGGAAGAAGTGATCACATAAACACTGTGATAGAGTGAATCACAAAGTCCTTTTGGAACTCTGAATGCCTAAGCGGGGTGTGTGGGCTGGGGAAGGGAAGGTGACTTTAGAGCTGAGTCATGAAGAATTGTTTGGCATTATATAGATGAAGAAAAATGAATAATTAAAGAACATTGTTAGAGAAGGGTTCTATTTGCAAACTCAGGGAGTTAGGACAATTGTGTAAATTCTTATTTGAAACACATATAATGAACTAGGGCAAGAGTAAGGAGGTCATTTTATGACTTGCCAGATGATTTTATTACAAAATTAATGCAGGAACAATTGATGGGATTTTGTATAAAAGCATTCACGTACTTCCAGATGCTCTTAGTTTTTACTCTTCCCATTCTCTCAGATGTAGTTATTAGTACATAATAAGTAGATGTGGTGTATCCCTTTATCGATTATAATCTGTGTTTTCTAAAATGCCTCAAAGTTTACAATTTTCTAATGGTATAAGTAATTAGATTACAGTAAATGTTTGAAGATTTTTGAAACAGCTAGATGATTTCTCCCCAAACTAGCTCACTCACAGGTGTGGCAGGTCACCTATTTTGTTTGCCCACATGGCCAGCCCTACTTTCACATTTACATAAAATATATAGAAGTGTTGCTGGATAGATTCCTAAAGTCAGTTCATATTATTTGGTCTTAAATATTAAGGTCTATTCAATATTTTGATTACCATGTAGCCAAATGAAAAGGAATAGGAGAAATAAAATGTGGAGGTAATAGAGTTGAAAATGCTTACACTTGTAGTCATTGCACTGTAAAGATTTCTGGATTAGAGTAGAAGAGAATAATATAGTTTCAGACATACTTAGGTTAATCTAGGGAAAAACTGTCCCCAAAATAGGTAGTGTAGGGGGTGGAAAAATAATTTATTTGTGTCCTTCTGAATTGTTGGCTGAGACCCCTTTAATAAAGACAGGTTTACAAAAGAAAAATGATCAGAAGCTTATTAAGATGTGACTAACTCCCTAACATGGTTTAGAATCCAGGATTAAATATCATCTTACCTGGAAGGGGTTGGGGGAATGTAAGTGTCTCTTGGAGGAGAGTAAATGACTTTCGGGAAAGATGAACTGACCCTCAGCAGAATAGATGGAAGGGATTTGGCAGAGTTGGTCTGGATGTGGTATCAGCTTCTAGCTTTCTCTCCTGTGATGACAGTCAGTGTTCCCTGCTTCATGAAATTTTGGACAGTTGAGTTCCATTAGAAAGATCTGTCTTTACCCAGAAAATGAAAGTTCAGAGAAAGCTTCTGCCACTGTCTGCTGTTTTTCAGGTACCTACAACTCAAAGTAATATACCAAAGCAGCATATTTGAGGTAGCAAGTTCTGCTACCCTTAGTAGTGTGTACTGCTGATTCCTGTGCATGAAGTGACAACGTGTTTTTGTTTTGTGGTTTATTTTTTAGCTTTGTTTTTAATGTCCAGGCCCATGGCATGTGGAAGTTCCTGGCAAGGGATGGAATCCAAGCCAGAGCTGCAACCTACAGCACAGGAGAAGCAACACCAGATCCTTTAAACCATTGCACTGGGCCTGGGATTGAACCCATGCCTCTGCAGCAACCTGAGCCACTGCAGTTGGATTCTTAGCCCAGCATGCCACAGTGGGAACCCCTAAAGTGTTTTTAGTACAGCTCCAATATGCACTATGATTGTAAGGAATAATAATTTTATATTTGTTAAATTCATAGAATTTTTTAAATACTGAATAGAGATAGAAAATGTAACAAAATATATAAAGTTAATACAAATATTTTATAGCTCTGCTCAAGTAGAAACACAACATGGAAATACATTTAAGTTACTAGAAAAATATGAATTTTTGTTTCAATTTGTTTAGTCAAAGAACAGTGGAAAATAGTCACAAAAATTGAAAATGGATATAGTGAGTAGGTTCGCTAATAGAATTTTAAAACATTCAACTCACAAAAGTAGTCATTGACACTTTAAAAAAAATGACTTTTACTTGAATGACAGTTTAAGGTAGCAGAAGGGGTTTTATAAAGCGATAATGTGCCTAAATAGCCTCCGATGAGAAGAAAACATATGAACTATGTGTGTGTCTCTGTGTGTGCTCAGAATTTGGCAGTGGTTTAAAAATTATATTTCTATGTAGAATACTTTTATTTAGCCAAAAAATCCACTTTAAATATGACTAGTGTCATAAACCAAATTTTTAAATATTGTTTAATTTCAATTACAGTTTCAAAACTGAAGCAGTATATTATGAGCTGGACTAACATTCCAAAATTCAACCCCTAGTACCTCAGACAGACTATGACTGTATTTGATAATAGAATCTTGAAAAAGCAATTAAGTTAAAATGAGGTCATATGGGAGAGCCCTAATCGAAGATGCCTAGTGTTCTTATAAAATGAGATCAGACCACACACACACACACACACACACACACACACACACACACAGAATATCTTGTGAAGAAATAGGAAGAAGAGAGTTATCTACAAGCCTACATGAGAACTCAGAAACCACCTCTTCTAACCCCTTGATCTTGGATGTCTCGCCTCTAGAACTCTGAGGAAACCAATTTCTGCATTGTTTAGGCCACCCAGTATCGATACCTTTTTTTTTTTAGTAGTCCTGGCAAATGTAAAATGTAAAATGAACAGTGTAAAATATATTTCTGTTAAATGCAACTTTATCCTTACATGGGACTGCATTTTACTTTAAATTGAAAATTTGATATCAAAATTGGGATGTGCTGTAAGTTTAAAATATACACTGGATTTCAAAGCCTTCCCTGGGAGAAAAGAATGTAAAATGTATGTAGTTGTAGTGGTTACGTAAAGAAATCATAGTATAGATTGGGATAAATATGCTATTAAAATTAAAGTCACTTTTCTTTAATGTGACATTTTTTTTCACATTTTTTTAATATGGCTACTGGAAAGCTGTGTTTTAAGCCTTCCTCTTGGCTATAAAGAGAAAGGAAAACTGATTAGATGGAGAGTAAGAATGAGCTTGAATTACATAGTTTTAGGCTTAGCATGAATCTTAATAACTCACCACTCTTTTTAAGTGTTCCTGTCAGACACAGATGTTACCATAAATATCTCAGATTCTGTGCTTTCCCCTGATCCTGAATGATGGTCACTATATGTATTTTTCTTTTTTTTTCTTTTTCACTTTTTTTGCTTTTTAGGGCAGCACCCGTGACATATGAAGGCTCCCAGTCTAGGGGTCGAATCGGAGCTATAGCTGCCGGCCTATGCCACAGCCGCAGCAATGCAGGATCAGAGCCGTACCTGTGACCTACACCACAGCTCACAGCAAACGCAGGGTCCCCAACCCACTGAGCAAGGCCAAGGATCGAACCCGCATCCTCATCAATACTGGTCGGATTTGCTTCTGCTGAGCCATGACGGGAACTCCACTACATGTATTTTTCTAGCATCTCTTTCCGATGTACATTGTAAAGAGATTTTAAATATTATGTTTCTGAATTTTAACCAGATAATCAAGTTTGAAGTATTTTCTATTTTAAGCCTATTATTGATTTCCAAATACAAGAAAATTAATTAATATATGAATGGAATTTTACAGTATGCTTTCTTTATTATTTGAAACATAAAGTATCTGTGTTGAAATCATTCCCTTATAATTATATCCCTCAAAAATAGACCAAAATAGAAGTAAACTAAATTTTTCTGCTAACATGAAAGATTGGTAGGAAATAACTATAGTGAAAGAAAATAGTCTCTTGATTTTGTAAAGTTTACTGCTTAAAAATAAAAGACCTAAGAACTGTATTTAACAAACAGCCTTTAAAATCCACATATTGCCTATTGTATGCCATGTTCAAGGCTTCTGAATAAAAGGCAAATTCTGAACATAATTTATATATAAGTTAATTCTTTTTTAACAGAGGGAATGCCCCAAAGTATGAGGAGATTTTAAGTATTCTCTCTGCAGGAAAAGTCTAGTAAAATATCAGCATTAACTTTTATCTAGTCATTATTAGAGTGTAGACCAAGGTAAAGTATCCACAGCAGTTATGTCTCATAATCCATATGACCTTCTACTCTATTAATTAGAAAGATTGCTTTCACTCTCCTTGATAAAGCCCACAGAGTGATCTGTTCTGGGCCTATTGAACATTTTACATTGATAAATCCGGTGTAATGAGTTCCGGTTCACAGATGCAGCCTTGGAGTCTTTTTGGCACATTTCCTGAATAGATCACCAGATATTATGCAGGTAATAATGCAATAATTCATTGATTGGTTTCTTCCTTTTGGAAGCTAGAACTAACACCTACCTGTCTATCTAAAAGATTCTGAAAATGTCCAGGTAAATATCTTATGTCTCAGAGCAATTATAAAAAATATGTATTTAAAGTTTAATTGTATTGCCATGAAATATGTAAGAGAAGAGCCTGGCTTGGAAAGCCAGTCATTAAAACTCATTAGTGTAGGGAATTACCACTGTGGCTCTGTGGTGATGAACCCAACTAGTATCCATGAGGATGTGGATTTGATACCTGCCTCTGCTCAGTGGGTTAAGGATCCGACATTGCCATGAGCGGCACTGGAGGGCCATTTGGCTCAGTTCTGGCATTGCTGTGACCAGCAGCAGCAGCGCCTACTGGACTTCTACCCTCGGAACTTCCATATGCCATGGGTGCTGCCCCAAAAGAAAAAAAAAAAAAAAAAACTCATTAGTCTAGAAATTACTTAAGTCTATTTTTGTGATTTACCTTACAAGGTTCCAAGACCTACCTACTATTATAGACTCAGTGGTGGCAGTGGGGCTCTTTGAACAAAATAAAGATGCAAAATAATACATTTGAAATTATGAGGCGCAATTATGTGGTGCAACTGTGGTGTAGGTCGCAGACGTGGCTCTGTTCCTGCATTGCTGTGGCTGATTTGACCCATAGCCTGGGAACCTCTATATGCCATGGGTGTGGCCCTAAAAAACAAAAAATAAAAAATAATTAAAAATAAAATTTTAAGGCTTAAAAGAATATATTTGCATAGAAGTCCTTGAGGGTGGTGATGTTGACACTTACTAATCTAAGTGAATTACTGCATATTTGGCTGTGAATAAAATTTAATTCATATTTATATTCTATTTAATGTTTCACAAATATCTTATTTTTTAGAATTATAATTTTTAGTCACAATATTTTCTATGAATACAAATACTTTAAAATGAATTTCTTGTGCTTATTCTGTACTTTCAATTCCAAGCAAGTATATTTGTATTTTAGAACTAGGGATACAGTTAATAAAATACATATGCTGTGAGCAGTGATAATTATTGATAAATTTGTAGATTAAGGATACTACTATTTCAGCTTTAAGGACACATATAGCCCAAAATGAAGGTACAGGAAAAGATATTCCATACATCAATAAACAGTGTATGATATCACTTATATGTGGGATCTAAAAAAGGTGAACTTATAGGTACAGAGAGTAGAAGGATGGTTACCTAGGCCTGGGGTGGGGGGGGGAGGAGGGCAAATGGGAGATATTAATCAAAGAATACAAACTTTCAGTTAGAAAATGAATATATCCTCAGGATTTAATACATAGCATTGTGGATATAGTTAACAATACTGTGTTTAATATATGAAAGTTGGGAAAGAAATTGCAAAAACAAAACAAAACAAAAAAAAATAGAGTGTTGTGGCATTCGCTTCTTTTCATTTCTAGCACTGTTGCTGAAACTTCGCCTCTGTCCCCCAGTGCCGGTACAAACTTGGAGACAGAGTTTTGGAGAAGGGAGTAGCTTTTATTGATTTGCCAGGCAAAAGAGGGCACATAAGACTAATGCCCTAAAGAGTGCACCCTTCTTTAGGAAAGAATAAGAAGCAGCTTTATAGTTTGAGAGTGGAAAATAGGGCCACAGAAAATGATCAGGGTAGATGCAAGCTTACATTCTCCTTCAAAACTGATGGAGGTCCTAGTACTTGTTCTGGTGGTCTTTGAAATTATCACAGTGACCTTCTTCCTGGAGTGAAGAATACTTCATTATATAGTTAACATCTTCCATTTGCTGGGGGTTTTATTTCTGAAGAAGAGCTCAAAAATATTGCTATGTGTAACTCTTGAGGGGTAACCAGGACCCTGGCCCCATCTGCACTATTGTTTCTTGACTACTTCTCTTTTGTCTGTGCACCCTCTCTCTTCCCTGATTAGCAACTGTTTGAACCTCTTCTTTGGAACTCAGGGAAGGTTTGGAGGCTGCATGAAGCCTATTAGGAAACAAACAAGAAATGGAGGACCCAGAAAGGTTTTTGTGCTCAGAAGCCCCACAGGTTCTTGCTTGGTTTCAGCCTACTCTATATGAAAAACAAAGGCAATTTATATATCCTCTGTTTTCCTTGTCAGAATAGAAGTATTCTTAAAATTAGGAAAAATTCACTTTACTGGTAAATTGAATTATAATTTAAATTCATTAAAGGTGCTCACTAAAGGAGGTATGCCACAAATATAATGAAACTGACCATCTATTCAGAATTTTTGAATTTTATATACTCAGAGTTTCTCAGAGCAGAAGACATCTGTGTATCTTTTAATCATTCATTAAGTATAAAATGATTCCCAAGCTGGTAAAAACAGGAATTCCTCACGGGTAACTGTTTGAAGTTTCAGGTTTTCCTGACTTTACTGCTATGCACTCATGTGCTCTAGGAAAAGAAGTCATAATTATTGAAATGGTGATACATTCTGTCAGCTTTTTATTCACTAAGGAATTGATAAATTGTAATGCATGGAGCTGTTAGGCATAAGATTAAGACAGAGGAAAGACACTATTGATGTCATGTCAAAAATTAGTAGAGATTTCTTTAATCTGAAAGCTAAAATAAGAAAGGTGAAATGAAGGATCCCTCAGGGTCAGAAATATACTCATTGGTTGGTGTTGTGTGTTAGTAACCACAACAGTCACCTTTAGTGCCAGACAAGTAGCTGAGGGTTCTAAGAGAACGTATTATCTAGATGCATTAGGGGTGGTGGCAGGTTGGCAGGAATTCTTTGCAAATGCTTCGGAAGTTCCTGAGAATTGTATGGGTGTCAGTTTTGAGCTGCAGTTTCCAAAGTGTTTACTTGTTAACTAGAGAGAACAAAGAAATAATAGCAGTGGATTCCTGCCCTGAGCCTTCCTCCTTTCAAATCCTTCTTTCTGTATTTGCTATTGTCCTAGCAAATGACACGAAGATGCATCTCACAATGCCCAGCCTCTCTAGCCTTACTGACAATTAGGAACCTTTTATAACAAGGCACTCTTAATTTTGATCCGGTTCCCTTTTTTCTTCCTCCATCCCTCTCCATTTCACACATCAATCTCTGCCATTGTTCTCTGTTGATATATGAAGGTTGTGGTATCTGGAGCTGGCCCCTGCTCTGTGTAAAGCACCTGGTTCTGTTCTAGGGGGATTACTTTGCTCCCAGTAACATGTTACCAAATGTCTCATGACTTGCTCATGTTTACATCACTTTGTTTCAGCATGGAGTTACTTTGAAAAATTCATACACTTGTATCTCATGGGTTTGTGTGATCCCTCCAGCTCAGAGATGAAACCTCAGCTAGTCAGTCTTGTTCTTTCTTATAGTAAAGTCCATTTACTACATCTGCGGAAGCTCCTTAAGCAAGCAGGTACTTTGATTTCACCATTTCCTATTTTTCAGGACTAGACATTTCCTTTGGTCTTACTTTCCCATTTTTAATTTATTTCAATGGGATTTTGAAGGGGTGAAATAAATATGTGAGCTCAAATATCCCTCATTGTCTTTAGGATAGGATTCAAATCGAAGTAGGACTTAAAAAGTTCTTCATGCCTGATTTATCTCATCTACCCTTACACTCCTTTTCCAGGCTTTACCTTCTTCAATCGTGCAAATGTGTCAAGACCTCTCAATCCTTTAGGTCTTTGAATCTGCAGCAAAACAACCACATTTATTCTGTCCATCACTGAATAACTAAAACCTAGGACAATGTCTAATAAAAAGAAACTACTCAACAAATACCTATTAAATGAATTATCTTTGAATAATGTAATTAAAACATTTTATATTAGACTTACAAAAATCCGCAAATCCCTTAGTATAATTTTCTACTAGCATATATGCAGCCAGTATTCTCAAGTGGTATTTTTCATTTTAACCAAAATATAACATGAACTACAATATAAAATACTCTGTAAGGTGTAACTTTAAGTGAATAAAATGTATTGAGGACTACACATGGAAATCAGTCACATTACCAGTTCTCCTAGAGACAGGTCCATCTTGGGCTCTCTCCATGGAAAATTAATCACATCACAATATTAGATACCATACATTGCATACAATATGTTGATCAGTATGACACTCCTATAGTATAGCTTTAAGGTATGCATTCCTTTGAACGCCTATTTATTTTGGCTTAGTGGTATATTGTTAATTAAATCCACAGGGCAGACTGTTCTTTCTTACCTCAGCAGGGCCATAAATATTGACTGGTTATTTTTCTATGTATTTTGGTATTGCTCTCAATCCAATTCCCTGCATCTACATTCCTAGGAAGGGAATGAATAAACTGTACACATGTTTTAATAATGACCATCTCTGAAAGTTGGTGAGCTGAACTCTTGAGAGTTTAATTATACTTACCTTTGGGTGGAAAATATCCAGTTATAACTAACACATATATTTCATGTTTATATTATTTTTTTTCCTACATTGCACTAGAACAAGAGAAGAGTCTGTAAAAGTACAAATAGTTTAGGTTTTGAACTCTTTTTCTATGTTAAGGAATGTACACTTTATCATCTAACAAGTAAATTTTTTAGGGACTGAGACAAGATTTTTGTTAGCTATACAAGCTTTTTTCACAAAGATTAACTTTGCATAAATATGGTTCAAGACCTTTTTATTGGCTAATTTAGTTAGATTTATGGCACTGATTGTTATTAACATTTTAAGTTCTTTAACTGTATTAAATCATATAATTCTCATACTCTCCCCAGGAGTTTGCTGTTCTATTCATCTCCATTTTACTAACGATAAAGCAGGCACAGTAACTACTACCTAGTTGGTACCATAGTTGGCTTTGAACCCAGGCAGTCTGATTCCAGAGTTCACAGTTTTTGCTACCATGCTATAATGGCTTGCTTTGTTGATGTTTTAAATACAGAAATAATTTTTGATAAACTGACAGAAATAGCAATGTATTATATAAGCTGGAGCTTGTATGCGATGTATTTATGTATTTGTTGAGTCTCGAATGATTGTAGAAAATGTCCATTTCTTCTACGTAGGCAGCCATGCTACCAGTCTTGGCTCCTTTCTCCAGCTTTACCTCTCAAACTGCATCTGTTTGAATCTCTGCTTCAGTCGTAACTGAAATGGCATGTTATCCTCATCCTTACCTTTAGACACTGTTATGGCCCACCTAGTAAGTGTGGAATTTTAATATTTTTCATAAACACTTCTAAGAAATATTTACTGACCTTCAAGGCAGAATTGATGTCTTTCTCTTTTGTGCCCCATGTAGAGCGTGTTGTCATCGTGCCTGTTACATTTTATTGCACTCATCCTTTTCCATACATCTGTCTCTATCAATTTTACTTTGAACAAATGAGGGATGGAACTCTGTCTTATGACATCTTGTACTTCTAGCACAGTTCCTGACACAAATTGGCAGGCAATAGATTCTAGGCTATTACATGAACAAATGAGTGAATGTATATGTCTGGAGTACTGTCAATGGGACATAATAGAGTGCCCTAGTGTGCAAATAGAAAACAAGGATTATTGATGGTTCCTGTCCTAGTTTATCTTAAAAGGATTGGCCCCAGTGATGTTATTTATGCTAGCAGAGCTCAAGCAGTTCTATAGTCCTTCTTTTGTCAGAAAAGTTCTTTAACAGTGGAGAATAATTGTTGGAATGATAATTGTTACCGACTTGTAGCATCATGGGCCCAAAGAACATGGACAGTCACTTCTATCACCGTCTCAGTAATCACCTAACCTCCCTACTGGAAACTGACACTGCCAGGAGAAAGGCAGAAGCTGGTGTTGTAATCTGCACCCATTCTCATTCTTTTATAATTCTGAGCAAGAGCAGAACATAAAGGAATGTTCCTTAGAATCAAGAAACTGAGTTGGATCTGCTAAGAGTACATTAGTCTTGCTCCATCTAAATTCAATTAGAACCCCTCTGTGAAGTTCTAACTACTACAGAATTTTCTTCCTACCAAATTAACTTCTAGTAGATTGTTTCTTCTAACAAGGTGAAAATAAGTACATTGCAGTTTATTCAGTAAACTCAGGTAGTTTTTAATAAAAGCAATAGGTACTCAAATTAATATAAAATTTCTAAATAGCAAATATCTTATCAGGAGAACTTTTATGGAATTTTAGCCTAGTGCACGTAATGTAAAATTTAGCATACACCAGTACCCATATTTCTTGATCAAAAAAAGCAAAACTGAGGACTTAGATTTCATAGTAATATAGAAATTCCAAAGCTGTTATCATACAAAAGTGTATTAGAAAAATACCAACTTAGTTAATTGCATTCTGCCTTCCTAAATTCTGATTGTTAAAAGTAAGTTACTTCATAAGAAATTATTTTTATTAAATAGTGATTCATAAGATTTAGAACTAAAATCGAATCAGCAATATTAACCTCTAAGTGGCAGAATTTCCATATCCATATCAACATAATTATTTGTTAGTGAAATGCCTGGTATTTTTACATATGGAATTAAAATTTTTCCATATGAAAGTGATAACACTTTCTTATCGTCATAGAATATCAATAAAGGAGTAATAGAGTGACTATAATATTTTCAATAATATTGCTATCTCAGAGTGTTTTTAAAAGCACTGCAACCCCATTTTAATTTAACAAAAAATTGAATCTAACTTGCTTATTTTGCCACCCCTTTAACCATTGTTTTTTCAACTTATCACCAAACATTTGAAAGAACAATTTATGATTACTTGTTTCTCCGTTTTTATTCTATAAATGATAACCCTCTGCCGTCAACCTCTGATGGTCACGAAAAAAACTGACACTAACCAATTACAGCATGCTTGTTAACTACAGTAGACTCACATTGGATTTTATTTTGCTTGGTTTATATATGAAAATTCCCCCTTTTTTCAATGTGCTTTTTCCTTGGTTGTATGACAATGTTAATTCTTGTCATTTTAGGCATGACATGATAAGCCATATTTCATGACAAATGAATCCTGAAATCTCAGTTGATTAGCATAATCAGGTTTATTTTTACTTATGCCAGTTTCAGTGGGGTTTGTTTGGGGAATTTTCTCTGTCTTGGCTCTACATCATCTGGGAGTGTTTGGTCTCCCAGGTTGCATTGACAAGGAAATAGAGCAAAGGAGGAGACATATTGATTCCTGACCTCCTCATGTTACTGTTGCTCAGAGTCTATTGGACCAAATTATTCATATGCCCCCATATAACTATAAGGAATGGTTTGGTAACATATTTGGAAGGTACTTTCTCTTTGCCATGCCTGTTGTTTAACCTAGCACATTAACCACTCCTTTTCCATTTTCTGATCCTCCATTCAAACTATGAATATCTTTTCAGTGGTCTTTCAGATTGAAAATATTTGCTGAATAATTCACTTCCTTTATCTGGCTTAATGTCTGCCTTCTAGTGAATCCCATTATGTGTCCTTGACTTTAGCCATTTTTCTAAGCTTTTGACATATAGTGCCATGCCTTGATAACTCCTAAACTGTATGCAAACTTTAATCTCTATTCCCACTGACATAGTTTAAATCATCATTTGTCATCTAGACTATTGAAAATGCCTCTTTAACTGATTTTCTCCTCCTTGCCTTCCCATTCTTCTTGAGTTATTCCGATTCATATGTCTGCTTGTATTAATGTCCTTAAATTTTATCAGGGTAGACCATAAGTTTAAAGGTAGAAATGGCTTATGACTTTTTGCCTATGCTAAAAAAAGCATGGTAATCTTGTCAGATTTAATAATTTTGAAGATATAAATAGATTTTGTTTTTAAAATTATCATGTTGACAGAAATAAAGAAGCTATCTTGAGAGAAAAATCAAAGGAGAGCAAAGTTAGGAAGCATTTTAAAAGACTAGGTGATACGGGGAGGATATTACTATTTTCAATAAACATAAAACTGAAGTTTCAACATAATGTATCTCATAAGTTGAAGACCATCATTGCAAAATAATTCTTTATTACTTACATTCATATATTTTAAAAATATGCTTTTCAGAAGTTCCCTTGTCACTCAGCAGGTTAAGTGTCTGGCATTGTCATTCCTGTGGCTCTGGTTATACCTGTGGGACAGGTTCGATCCCTGGCCAGGGAACTTCTGCATGCCACAGGTATGACAACAGAAAAACAAACTGCTTTTCAGAATAGAAAGACTTTTAAAATAAAAACTCGACACCACTTAACCTATATGGCAGGATATAATACTTTTACATCAGCATTATAATGAGCTTCCCTTGAAATAAGGATATTTATATTTGTTATTTATAATAATGACCTCTTTCTTCCAACCAAATTAATGAAGTCAGATGACCTTGGGTAGCATTTTAATATCTTCTTTATGAAAACAGAACACCTTCATGAGCATTAGGTCACAAATAAATATTAAGAAATTATTTCTAATTCAAATTTTGAGAGACTCAGACCTATAATTTTCCTTGCAATGTATGCTTTAATTATTAGCCCATATATCTTTTTATAAATTGGTGTGTAGATTTAGATTTCTTAGGTCAAATTTTTTAGTCAATAAATTTAATGACTATACTGAAAGAAGTCTAAACCCTTCTGGATGTAGTAGAGTCTAGAAAGATAACTGTGTTCTTCTCAAGAGAATGATACAGATTGAAAAATGTCTCCATTAACAGAAAAATTTTTAAATTGCTTGTAATATAATCAGGATTTTATAAAAACAACTGTCAGTTTACAGTCTGACATGGAAAATAACAACATTTATAGGGTTTATTTGATAATAAATGTCAACACAATTCAAAGAGCTGTGTTAAAAAGCGGTTGGTTAAAAGATACAGCGATACAGATTATACGTATTTTCCACACATCTGTACTGCTTTCAGCCAGCATTGCTAATCCTGACTATGAGGCTTTCCCAGCAGGACTATGGGATTTTTAAATATGTTGTATTATATGTCGTGTATTTATTATTTGTTTTATTTTGTTATATATAAAAAATTAATTCAGATATCATTAATATACAATAATCTGTACTCATTTAAAATATTCTTGGACATGATAATTTTGGACATATGTGCATACAGACATTTGTACATACAGACACATGAGAGCATTGTCACAATCAACCTAGTGACCTTAAACATCCCTTGATAAGTTTTTTGGTTCTCCCAAATCCAACACCTCCCTGTATCCCTATCCACCCCCAGAAAATCAATGATCTTTTTGTCACGAGTAATAAGTTTGAATTTTTCAGTTTGTATATATGGAATTTGAAAGTACATACTCTTTTTTTGTGTGTTGCTTATTTTCCTCATCAAATTCTGAGATACATATTTTGATGCAAGTATCAAGAGTTCTCCACATTTTATTGCTGAGTAGCATTCTTTGTAAGGGCACACCATAATTTCTTTATCCGTTCATCTGCTAATGGACATTTAGATTGTTTCTAGGATTTAGCTACTAAAAATAAAGTTGCTAGACACATTTGTGTGTGTATAAGACTACGTATGGAACATATGATTTCATCTCCCTCAGGTTAAAAACCGATCGTGTGGTAAATGTTATGTTTACCTTAAGTGTCTAACTATGTTGCAGAGTGGTTATGTCATTTTTCACCCAATGTAGCATCAAATAAAACTGACAGTTTTTCTACATCTTTTCCAACTCTTGGTATTTTTAAACATTCCAGTAGGCCTGTAGTGTTATCTCATTTTTGTTTTGTTTCCTAATTCCCTAGCAACTAATAATGTCAAGCAACTTTCATATGCTTATGTGTTATCCACCTATCTCCTTTGCTGAAATATCTGTTCAAATACTTTGCCAATGTTAGTATTGCATAGTTATTATATTATTGTCAAGTTTTGAGAGTTTTTATACATTCTGAATACAAGTCCAGTATTAAATGTATACCTTGCAAATATTTTTTCCAACCTGCTTATTTTTCTTTTTACTTTCTTAAAAATATTTGTAGTACAGCATAATTTTAAAATTTCAACATTCAGGAGTTCCTATCGTGGCTCAGTGGTTAACAAATCTGACTAGGAACCATGAGGTTGCGGGTTCGATCCCTGGCCTTGCTCACTGGGTTAAGGATCTTGGGTTGGGTTAAGGATCTTGGGTTAACCATGAGCCGTGGTGTAGGTTGCAGATGCGGCTCAGATCCTGCGTTGCTGTGGCTGTGGCATCGGCCAGCGGCTACAGCTCTGATTAGACCCCCAGCCTGGGAACCTCCACATGCCGCAGGTGCGGCCCTAGGAAAGGCAAAAAAAAGAAGACGAAAATAAAAAATTAAAAAAAATAAAATTTCGACATTCAATTTATCATCTTTGTTTCAATTATGGGTTATTCTTTTAGTGTCATCTCTAAGAAATCTTCACCTAACCCAGAGTTATTACTAGAAATATTAAAAGTGAAAGTGTTATAGTTTTAGGGTTTATATTTATACCTGTAATCCATTTGAGTTCATTTCTGTATATACTCAAGGTATTTTTTTTCTAACCTACAAAGGTTTTTTTTCTAACTTACAAATATCCAATTATTCTAGCACCATTTATTGAGAAGACTACTATCTTTTCTCCACTGAAATATCTGAACATATTTGTTGAAAATCTTTTGTTCACCTCAGCCTAAGTGAATCTACTTTTACACTCACTTTTGTGTTCTATTGATCTATTTATGTGTCTTGACATCAATACCACACTCTCTAAAATGTGGCATTAAAAATATATCTTGAATGTAAGCAGTGTTATTCCCATCATTTTGTTTGCCTTCAAAGTTATTTTGGCTATTCTAGGACTTTTGAATTTCAATCTGCATTTTAGAGTTAGTTCCACAATTTGAACTGAAAAGTATACTAAGAATATTGATTTAAATTGCAGTAAATCTATGGATCAAATTGTGAGAATTGGACTCATAACGGTATTGAGTCTTCCTGCCCAGGAACTTGATCTGTCTCCCCAGTTATGCAGTATTTTGCTGTTTGTTTTAAAAATTTATGCAATTTTTATTTTGTTTTCTATGTACAAGTATTGGGTATCTTCTGTGAATTTCTTTCCTGAATATTAAATTTGTTTTATGTGATAGTATATGAACTGTCAATTTTATTTTAATTTATGATTGTTTGTTGCTAGTATGTAGAACTACAAATAATTTTGTATGGTAGTGACAACTTGCTAAACTCATTCAAGTGACTTTTACAAATATATTCCTAATGATTTTCTAAGTAGGCAACCATGTCATATCGGAATAAAGAAAATTTTATTTCTTCTCTAGTCTTTCTTCTCTAGTTTTTTTTTTTCTGATTTGTTTTTCAATGATTTCCAATATGATCTTTCTTCCTTTCTTTTGCAACTTGGTGTTTAATTTACACTTTAGTATTTATTTCTTAGGGTAGAAGTCAAGGTTATTATTTCAAGAACTTTCCTCTTATCTAATAGAGTACAGTAGAGTTATAAATTTTCCCATATACATTATTATGTTGGAATTCCACAAGGATTTATATGACATATTTTTATTTTTAATACTAATTTTAACTTTGATTTCTTTTTTGACTTATTTTTTTTGTATTATTTGATCTCCAAATATTTGAAGATATTCCACAGATTTTCACTTACTTATTTCTAATTTAACTAATTTGTGATCAGAAAACATATTTTAGATGAGTTCCTTTAAATTCATTGTACTTAGTTTTATACATCAAAATGTCACATATTGTATAAACTGTTCCACTGCACTTAACGTAGAATGTATACTCGGCTGTTTTTTCAGTATTGTGATTTATAGGTCAAATGGTTTAAGTTGGTGAATAGGTTTGTCTTGATCTTGCCTTTTGTTATGATTCTTCAATCAGCATTTGAGAGGGTGAGATTATAATCTTTGAGTTGTGAATTTGCCTGTATTTTCTTTCCATTCTCTCAATTTTTGATTCCTTTATTTTGAAACTGTTATTAGATTCATTAATATTAAAGATCGTTATGTCTTTCTGATGAATTAACCTTCTTAACATTATGTAATAACCTTCTTTATTACTAGTAATATTCTTTGTTCTCAAATTTACTTTATCTGATACTAATATAGCCATTCCAACTTTCTCTTGATTTCTGTTAGCATGAGGTATCTTTTTGCATTTTCTTTCTTTCAACCATTTCATTTTAATTGTTTTTTTTTTTTGCATTATAGCTGGTTTACAGATTTCTGTCAGATTTTCCAACTGCACCGCGTGGTGACCCAATTACATGTACATATATGGATTTGTCACATGTAATTAGATATGGTTCCCCGTGCAATACAGTTGGAGCTCCTTGCTGTTCCATCATTAAAGCACTAGTTATCCCCATTCCCTCCCCCCCCCCCGCCCCTTTGGCTTAAAGGCAGCACTTGGGTCTTTCCTTTTTAATCAGTCTGGCAGTCCCTGCCTTTTCATTGTAGTGTTTGAAACATTTATATTTAATGTGCATATTAATAAAGTTAGGTTTCAGTCTGTCTTATTTGTTTCTTATTTATTTTAAATTTGTTCCAATTTTCCTTGTTTTCAGTCTTCTTTTATATTGGATATTTTTATGATTATTTTATGAATCTTTGTTGTCTTGGTTAAAAATTCTGCTTTGTTATTTTAGGGGCTACCTTAGGGTTCATATTATATATTTTCAAACTATCACAGTCTTCCTTCATGTTGTAGTAAAACCATTTAGCATTTAGCAGAAGAATCTTTAATAGCTTACTTCAGTTTATGCTTTACCATATGTTATTCTACTGATGTTAATATTCTAATCACATATAATCCCCATATTGATTATTCCTCTTTGTCTGAACAAATATCTTTTAAAATTATTTAAATAATGAGAATATGTATAGTTACTATTTCCAGTGCCCTTATTTATTCTTTTGGTTTGATCTGTATTTATATCCAGAATCATTAATATTTCCTTAACATTTCTTAAAGTGATGCAGATCTGCTTGTGAGTAATTACTTGAGATTTTATGTACCTATAGAAAAATCTTAATTAAGCCTTTGTATTTTGAAAATATCTTTGCTGAGTGTGGAATTCTAGGTTGATAGTTTTTCCCAGTTTCGGTACTTTAAAAATATTGCACGACTATTTTTCATTTTCATTTTTTATTATTTTCTTTATACATAACACAATTTCTTTCCCTGGCTATTTTACAGATTTTTCCTTTATCACTTAATTTGAATGATGTGATTGTAAGTTATCTTCATGTGTTTTGTTTTGTTTTGTTTCAAACACTGTACTGGTTGAGATTCTTAAATCTATGGGTCTATCACTATCATAGTTTCCATCAAATTTGAAAGAAAATATCATTCATTATTTCTTCAAAAATGTTTTGTCACCTTCTTCCTTATATATTTTGGTGACAAATTGTATGCACTTAAAGCAGTTGAATTTTTATTATACTGTTTGGGCTTTTTGTTTCAATTTGGATAGTTTATATTGCTGTACTTTCATGATAATTAGTTTTTTTCTTCCAGTTTTATCTTCCATTAACCTCTTTCACTACATTTTTCTGTTCAATTACTGTACATTTGATCTTTAAATTTTGATTTTGGTCTTTTTAATATATCTATATTTCTACTTGCTTTTTGAACATATACAATATTGTTATAATAACTGTTTTAGTGTCTTCTCTTTTCTATGTTAGTTCTGATTTGACTTTGATTGATTTTCATTATGGATCATATTTTCCTTCTTTGCATGCCTGGTAATTTTTCTCTTGGATTCTAGACAGTATATATTATATATTTGCTTCATATTGTTAATTTCTATAAATAACCTTGAGTTTTCTTTGGGTTGCAGCTAAGTTATTATCCTTTTATATAGATAAGAACACAGCAGTATTTGGCCTATGGCCTTTTTTCCACCATTATTGAGAAGCACTTTCAATACTTCTAAATATTCTTCATAATGTCAACAATATTCTGAATATCCTGTGAATACTCAGTGCCTATGACTTACGAGGTTTTCCAGTCTGGCCGGTGGAGTTACATATGTACTCAGATCTTTGTGAGAGCTGGGATTTCTACCTTTATCCCACTTTGGTGGTTCTTTATTCAGCTGTAGGTAGTTTCCTCAAATATGTAAACTGACCAATGTTCACCTAAATACTCAAAGGGGTCATATTAAGATCTCAGGATTTCACTATGTAACTTGCTTCCTTCAGTGTTAAATTTAATAAACTCTAGCAGTCTCAATGCCTCAGAGCTCTTGATTCTGTCTCTTCAGCTCAAAGTTTCCACTGGGCTTTGTCCATATTCCTTTGTGCTACATTTTCCCTTGGATGCTCTATCTCCAGCTGGGATACCTGCAGGGTCTACATCATTTTCCTTTCTACCAGTGATCATTATTCTTCATTGCCTCATGTTCTGTGTCTTGAAACAATAGTCTCATAAACCTTGCCCATATTTTGCTTGTTTTTGGTGCTGGCAGGAAGATAAATTTAGTGTTTTGTTAACTGCATTTTGGATAGAATAGGAAATCTTTTATAAGATTTTTAGTTGCCATAAATAAACACAATATTAGATAATTTGTGTACTTTGTCCCAAACAATTAACTACAGTATGTATAACCAAAAAGTCACTGGTAAAACCTCAATTTCAATGACACTCATAAGTTTTCTGCTCAATATAAGTAAACTACCGTGATTAAAATATAGACTCAGGATAGTCTAAATTAAGACAAATATGCTAAAAACCATATCTAGTTTCCTATAAATAGAGAAAATATAAAAATTTTGTACTTTTTTTTAAAATAGAACACCATCAGATTTTGTTTAATGTAAAATTGTCCCTAGGGGGCCTTTTCCAGAATTAAGCTATTCTCCATTGTCTTGATAATCATGCTGAAAAATATAATTGGATAATTAGGATATTTTATTGAAACATTTCCTCTTTGTAGACCACAGGGAAAATAAAGCCAAACTATTTGCTTTATGACAAGCAAATGATGGAGCAGGTGAGTTGTAATCGTCCCCTTACCTTGACCTACTCTCATTCTAAGGCAAGAGGCCCCCAGATGGCAACAGCTCACAGCTTTCAAACCATCCTTTCACTAATGCAGAAAGAAAGCCTATGCATGGATCCAACTAGATACTCTCATACTAAATGAAGTCAGAAAGAGAAAGGCAAGGACCATATGATATCACTTATATGGGGAATCTAAAACATGGCACAGATGAACCTCTCTCCAAAACAGAAACAGACTCTACAGCAGAAATTTATGTGATGCTGTAAATCAACTATAGTCTAAAAAAAAAAAGTCTATAACCAAACATCTGACAGTTACTTAGCATCCCATATTCCTAGGTCTTGGGCAAACATTATCAAGAACTGCTGTTTCTCCTTCTTTTTCATAGTGGATATTGAGGGTATTAAAATTGGCCCATACAATGGCAGTCTTAACGGTTTTGTGACAGCTCTAAGAGGGAAACTATTACTTTTCTTTAAAAATGAAACAGGTTGAAAGTCCTTTCTAACTTGAAAAATAAGTGACAGTGAAATTTTGCTGTCTTTAAATGTCTCAGTTCTCTTACTTTTTCTATCACTGTTTCTCCTTTTACTTTGTATAAAACCTCTGTATTATTCAAACCAAGTTCATGTCGTATCTTTTACAGATTTTTTAACTATGTTAGCAGTGTATTATCACATATTATTGGATAAATTTCTGTTTTTTATGTGTTCTGATTTTAATCCCTTGCATATCATACTATTTTGGTAGACCTTAGGACGCCTCATATGCATTCAAATGAAATTAAGTGGAATCTAACTGCATAGATTTAGAAATTCTGGAATTCTCATCAAGAGACATCTGAATATAATTATGTGTGTGATATTAAACCATAATACACATATTTGGCATTTTAAGATTCATAAGAAAAAATATGGTAACATTTATAAAAATAAGCTTGTTTTAGAAGGATGGGTTTATTTCTGTTTTACCTAAAGTTGTCTGTTACCAGGATTAAAGAAAACATAGGTGCAAATTGTTTACAATAGTACCAGCTTTGAGATTTGAAAGAAATGAATAACTTAAAGACAAATCCCTTATATTGTATATTTGCACCTGTTTAAAAGTGATATTCTGCCCAATGCTTTACAAAAACAAGTTGATAGGAATGTAATTTAAATAAATGAATACAAATGTAAGTATTTAATTTTAAAAACTGAAATTGCAGCTTTCAGTTTTTCTTTTCCGTTTTCTTTGTGCCTATACCTGCAAAGACCCCTGTGGTTTAAATAACCAGTGTGTGTACACTAATAAAAATCCCATTAAATTAAATGGCCAGTAGGCATGTAGAATGTCCTGTCGCAATTTCAGAAGACAGTTTGTTACCAGACACCCTGCTATGAACATTTTATTTTATCAGGTTTAAGAAAAACATTTATAAAATCTATTTATTTCTATTTTAAAATTTTAGAGGATCCTGGAAATGGTGGCTTTATAATTTTGTTTTCTCTTCATCGAATGAAATGGCTGGGTGGATTCCCCATCAGGCACTATGTCGAATACCCTATAGCAAATGTATATAATCAACACAATCGGTCAGTAATTTTCATCCCCTCACTATTATTTCTTTCTTCCATTTGTGAGCAATAAAAGTGGCAATTCAGGCACATTGTATTATAGGAAAGTGTTTACAGCACATACTGTACCTCTCTTCTGACAAAAATAATTTCAGAAATATAGAATTATTTTTTCTTGCAAATGTTCTCTGCCTTACTTTAGCTCCCTTACTTTTTATACAGGAGCACGAGTTCACATTTTTTGAAGGTGGAACTTCTTTTAACAGTTTAAGGTAGCACTTTCAGTAATAGTTGAAGCAACAGTAATAATAGTAAAAAGTTTAAAGCCTGTAAAAGGGAAGGAGGAAATGAGCAGCGTGAAGCTCGGAAAACCAAACAAAGAGAAAGGAAGATAATGAGAAACTGGTGGTAGTTTTCTGGGGTGAGAAAGGAAAACCGCAGAAAGAAAGAAACAAAAAGCACCTGTAAAATCATAGAATCAAACCCTATGATTGGAAAAAAAATATGTGAGAATTTTGCATCATTCAGGATGAGAAAGCAGCAAATATGCTTTGGCCTCTGTATTCTGAGAAAACCAAAAACAAAGCAGAATACATATTAAGTAATTTGGAGAGTATAAAACGGAATGTCAGAATGGCAGTTTAGCTACACTGAACAGAGACGGTACTCCTGCTAACCCATGCAGGTTACATTTTGGGGTCAGCCCTAGAAGGGTGGTATGTATTACTTAGTACAGGACAGTGAGGTTGGCACAGGCTTATGGGTTCTATCCCTGGCCTTATTCAGTGGGTTAAGGACAGCTGAGAAACTCAGCAGACTGAGGAGAGAAACTATTGCTCTCGTAAGGCTCGGATGCCAGCTTAGGGGAAGGGAGATGTTTTACACTTAGAGACAAACTGATGGACTTGCAGACTAAAATAACCTATAATTCTTCATATGCAGATTAAATCTCATAAAGTAATTAATATATAATACATTTTAAAATAAAATCTCTTAAATTTTATGTGCAAAGGTAATTGATTGTATTTCTAGTATTTTCATCAATACTAGGGAAATAGAAGGAGGCTATTTCAACTGACTAGTAATCAGTGAAACATTATCTTAGAGAATTTATGTGGAATTAAAAATCTATGTGGAAACCACATAAATGAAGTAATACATGTAGAAGTAAAATAAAGCTTTGTTGAATGAGTCATCTGGGTTATAAACCATTTAGTAATCAAAATAACTGAAATATATAAGCCATGTCATTTGCATCTGGATGTCAAATTTTTATTAGAGTATAGTTGATTTACAGTGTTTTGTCAATTTCTGCTGTAAGTACAGCGAACCAGTCATACACTTACATACATTCTTTTTCTCATACTATTTTCTGTCATGTTCCATCCCAAGAGATTGGATGTAGTTCCCTGTGCTGTACAGTAGGACCTCATGTTTTTAAAGTCAGTTTTCAATTCTCCTGAGATAAACGTTGAAGGGATCACTTAAAAATCTAAAATGTGGAGTTCTTCTTGTGGCTTAGCAGGTAAAGAACCCAACTAGTGTCCATGAGGATGTGAGTTCTATCCCTGGCCTCACTTAGTAGGTTAAGGATCTAGCATTACTGTGGCTGGCAGCTACAGCTCTGAATCGACCCCTACCCTGGGAACTTATATATGCCACAGGTGCAGCCCTAAAAAGAAAAAAAAAATTCTAAAATGCGGTCTAGATGCATTGCTTTTTCTTCCCTTGATAAGGGGCATGATATTTTATTTTAGTGAATATAGTTGACATATAACACTGCATAAATTTATTTATTTATTTATTTAGTCTTTTTGCCTTATCTAGGGCCACACCCATGGCATATGAAGGTTCCCCGGCTAGGGGTCCAATTGGAGCTGTGGACACCGGCCTACATCATAGCCACAGCAACACAGGATCTGAGCTGTGTCTGCAACCTACACCACAGCTCACGGCAACGCCAGATCCTTAACCCACTACGTAAGGCCAAGGATTGAACCCACAACCTCATGGTTCCTAGTCGGATTCGTTAACCACTGAGCCATGATGGGAACTCCAACACTGCATAAATTTAAGATATAAAATATATTGACTTGATACTTATGTTTTGTGATATGTTGCCTTTGTAGTAATGGTTAACACCTCTATCATGTCACAAACCTGTTTCTTTTTAGAGATTGGAATAATTAAGGTCTGTTCTCAAAAATTGCATGATTATAATACAGTATGGTCCTCTATATCCTATACTGTATGTTAAATCTCTAAGACTTATTTATAACTAGCTGCAGTTTTGTACCATTAAACAGTATCTTTCTTATTCCCCACCCTCGTGCCCTGTAACCACTGTTTTACTCTTTGTTTTTATGAGCTTGGCTTTTTTAGAGTACATATACATGTTATATCGTATAGAGATTGCCTTTCTCTGTCTGACTTCTCTCATTTAGCAAAATGCCCTCAAAGTCCATCTATGTTACCGCAAATGTCAGGACCATTTCTTTCTTATCGCTGAATAATTTACATCAATATATATCTCACATCCTCTGTACCCACCCATCTGTTGACAGACACTTAAGTTGTTTCAGTATCTTAGGTTATTGTGAATAAAAGTGAAATGAACATGGAAGTGCAAATGTCACTTTGAGATACTGATTTAATTTCCTTATTTTCTTATACCAAGAAGAAGGAATGCTGGATCACAGGTAGTTGTTTTGGGTTTTTTCTTTTTCTATCCGTACCTGTGGCATGTGCAAGTTCCTGGAGGCTAGGGTTCAAACCCATGCCACACCGGCAGCTTGAGCCATAGCAGTGACAACACCAGGTCCTTAACCTACTGAGTTGCCAGGGAACTCCATGGTAGTTCTAATTTTATTTTTTTCAGAAACTTCTACATTGTTTTCCACAATGACTGTACCAATGTGTATTCCCACAAAGGTTCCCTTTTCTTCACATCTTAATCAACACTTGTTATCCTTTGCTGTTGCTTTTTTTATTATAAACATTCTAGCAGGTGATACATTCACTGTATTCAAAAATATTCATTACTATTTTTGAATTTATTGAAAATGTATTGAGTTCCTAACATGTGCCATCTCATATTAGGGCTAGATATCAGTTACAAAGTAAATAAAACAGATATATTTCCTCATTATTACTTACAGTCTGAGGATATTGAGAGAATAAGTACTTAATAAATATTAAGTTATGGACAGCACAGAACATGTTTTATTCTAGATACACCACAGTAGACTATATATTTGGGATTGAGTTTGTTCTTTTAAAAATAAAAACAAAAACAGTCTTAAATCCTATGTGTGCTAGTTAGACCACTGGTCTTGTATGTTGAAGTTAGAAAACTGCAAAACTCGTGTATTTTCAGATATATTCCAGCTACATAATCTGTGCATAATGAGATCGTAGTCTAGTAGCTATACTACCACAAATTCACTGCATGGCCTTGGGCAAGAAACTTGCTATTTATGTGCCTCTGTTTTATTATTTTGAAAATGAACTTTAAAATTCCTAAAAATAACTTCCTTATTTGCTGGGAGAAAATTAAGCGCCATTGCTGTGTGACTAAATCCAGTAGGGGGGTATGTAAACTGGGCTTGAAGAAATTAACCTGTGAGCTTGCATTAGATTAGAGGGAAGGACACTGTTGCATATAAATGGGTTTCCCTAAGTGGTGGAGAACTGCCTCTTCAGCCTTATCTAATGCTGGCTGAGCCAGAGTCCTTGTTCTTCCATTGTTCTGCTTTTACTATGGAAACCCCACACATACCTTTGCTTTACTCTGCCAGTTACAGTTTCCACATTTGTTTCACCCCATAGAATACTTTTTTAAGTGTCTGACCCTTGTCAGACATAGAGTTCTGATTAACTTTATCTTAGAGGCTCAGAAGTCAAGACTGAACCATTTCTCTGATATATCCCTTTATGCAGCTATTGTGTTACCAGAAATAATACTACTATTAAAGTATCACCATCTCTTCTCTTATAATGTTAATGTAAATGGGGGTGGTGGTGGAGGAGACCTGGGTAAATACATGTACCATTTTCAGTTAGTAAAATACACTGAATCAATTTTCATGACCATACTTTTTTTTTTGACCATGCTTTTCTTTAGAAGAATAAAAACATGAAAGATGTCATGATTGTTATAAATAATAGTAATAATTATTTATATTCTACTTTATATTTTTTTCTTGAATTCATGCAGTTTACAAGGCATATATATATATATATGTATGTGTATGTGTATATATATATGTATGTATATATATATATATATATATATGTATTATACTGTTAAGTGAGTAGATACGTATACTTGGGATATATCAGGAGCCATGTCACAAGTCAACTTTGTTAAAAGAACGTAGCTTAGAATAGTGGTGAGAAGGGTGAATGTGACTCTCTTAGAATGGTGAGCCTAGAAATCTAGGTGTCATAATTAGTTTTACCATTAGCCAGCAGTGAAAACTCTTGTAGGTCACTTAAATTATTTCAGCTGCTACTTCCTCAATAGAAACTACACTGATATTGAGTGAGATTATAACTAAACTTTCTACAAATCTGCAGTTATTACCAAACCCAGGCTATTGTGTAAATCATTTGTTGGCTTTAAAGGATTTTGTTTATCAAAGCCAGATAGAGAGCTAGCAGGAGAAATTTCTGTTTGTACTGTGATCAAAGCATGTCAGAAACTGCCGAGGAAGCTAATTTGCTCTCTGGAGACCTATTAATAAATCAAATGGAGGCATATAAATTAATTAAGGATGATTGACCCTTAGGTGGTTGGAATATGGTGAGCTGTTCTAAACTGAGACTCATGCCAGGAAATATAGAGCTGGTTTCACACTATGATAATAGCGAAAGACCCTCTACCAGCCAAGGTGTTTTTAGAGTTGATAATAAGTGCTTCAGTAGAAGACTGATCAGTAGGTACCTTGTTCTTTTCATTTAATTATAGATATCAATATAATTTCTGAAATTTATATTGTGAAGACCTGTTTTATAACTCTTATTTTTAAATTAAGATTTCAAGTTTTGCATGTTAAAGCTGGCTCATAAAAGGCGGGTGAACTTCCTAATGTATCTCCTATATCTCTGTGTTATAGAGTTTGATTGGTTATCTGTGTGCTATACCTGAATGAACTATTACCGTCTGGTGGTACAATCCAAATCTCAGGTGTAAGATCTCTCTAAAAGAAAAAAAAAAAAAAAAGCTAGAGAAATATGCACACAGCCTGGGGTTTGTGAAGTTATTCTAAAATGCATTTTAACTTCTATCCTAAAACTAGTGTAAATAGTGTGTTATTGTATATTTTGCTATGCAAAATATGATTTTGAACCTGCACCATCAGCATTCTGTAGGAGCTTGTTAGAAATGCAAAACTCAAGAGTATTGAATCCTAATCTGTACTTTAATAAGATCTTCAGGTGATTTAATGCACATTGGATTTGCAAAGTTCTGATAAACACCTTAATTATATTTGCTTTCAAAAATAATTGTTATAATTACTAAACTTTCAATCAAATAACACTCTAAGTTACACTCTCTTTAGCCTGTAATTTTTGATTCTCCACCCCACTACCCCAGTTCCCTACTCCCTATCACATACAGTGAGAAGCCACAGGGTATAGTTGGGAAGTCATAGCTAAAAGATGATGTAGGAGTGTGTCTTTCGAAAGTCGCTTTAACTCTCTAACTTAAACAGGTCTAACCTTAGCTCCGTCCACCTCCCCACCAAACTTGCTCACTCCATTCCAGACACACTAAAGCTCCTACCCTTAGGGTTCCTGCTTTAGAGCCTTTGTACCTGTTGTTCCTCTGCCCGAATGGTCTTCCTTCCAGATACGTGCATAGCAAACTCCTTTCCCTCATTTCCATCTGCTCCCTCTAAAACATATTTAATCATAGAATCTTGCTGCATCCTATATCTACCTACCTACCCCTCACTCAATGGTAATTTCCTAGAGACCAAGAAGTGAATCAGCCCATCTTTATTTATCGTCTCTATCAGTTCTTACTGTTTATAAGATCTCATAATTATTCTTTGCCATAATAAGAATAACCACAAGGAGGATGAATTAGCTATATGAGATAGGAGATGTTATTGAAAGAATCCTAGTTGTACAGTCTTGAAAAGAGAATAATTGTAAATAGTGATGTGTAAATGGTAAAGTGATACATGGTCTTGTGTGGAAATGTGCACATGGTTAAAATTGCAAAAAGCGATTCCGTTAAATTCTAGCTCAGGACCAAAGCACATTAGATTACTTATTATATAACCTACCATATTTTTATATTTCACATAAAAGAAAAAAGTTTTAGGGCTGGTAGCATAAAATCCATCTTCACATTTTTGAAAGATTATGTCTCACATAGAGTAACAGTCCCCCACAGCAGTAGAAAATAAAGACCTACTGGAAAAGAAAGGGATTTATTTTTTTAGGTAATATTAGAACTTTTGTGGCGATATCATTTATGACACAGCACATTAAAAAATAGCCTATGGGACTATTTCAGATAGATGCATTGTCCAGAATGTCCCAGCAAACACAAATGAAGAAAGGACCACAGATCTAGAAGACAAATTCTACTTATTGTGTGCAGTTTTAGAAAACAGAATATTAAAGTTATAAGTAAGCATATTTTATTCATTAAAAAAGAAAAATTTTAATAATTATAACACATCAATAATTGAGCAAGCCTCTCTATGAAGTAGGAACTAATTGTCTGTGTTGATTTAAAAGATTTGTATGTTCAATATGTGTTTTCCAGCATGGCATCTAAGACACTTGCTAAATTTGAGAGTGTATGAGTCTGTGCTTCCATTTAAGTGATGCAGATGAATTTTTCTTATTTTTCTGCCTCCTGGTGAAATTTTAATAAGTAAGATGATTGAATCCTGGCCTTTGGATTAAGTGAGATTATAATTGTACTTCTACATACTTCTATGTACCTTGTACCCAAAAGTGTTCAATAATTTCTGTTGACTGAATAACTTGTAATTATATAGTAATAATACAGTAAGGCATATAATGAAAGTAATTCAACGTACCACTGATCCTGAGCTCAAAATTAACTAACGACCTTATTCAGTGATAATCGTGCATGTTTCCACACTGGATTGCGCACCGGCAGGAACCTCACCATTTACAAGTCACTCCCATGCATAGGTGCTGGGGGCTTTATTTTTCACTTCTTCCTTTTCTTAAGGATTTCTTTCTCTGTTTTGGAGCTTGAAAGGGTCCTGAGCCATTGTAGACAATACTGTCCAAAATAGACATTTTCATGTATGGATAGGTATCACTTTTCTCTACAGTCGCTATCATAATGATGATATTCTCAACTTAAGTCTTTTACCAACGTGTTATTAGAAAATAAAAATTAATATGGCTCCTCGCCACAGCTCTCCTTTGCAGCTCTCGTGCATGGGCACTACTATGTGTATATGGTTCAGCTCACAGAAGTTTCCATATAAATGATAATACTATTCCACTGCCTTTCCTTGCCTCTCTTCCATGGCCTTAAAACTTCCTTTATGGTTAATATCCACTATATTCTCTTACTCTTGTTCAGCTGAGACAAGGGACACTCTTTGCAAGCACCAAGTTTTCTATTTTTTTTTTTTTTTTGCATATTGATTGTTTCCTTTCTTAAAAGAAGGTAAAGGCTATGGCTATCCAAATTATAATTTCTGACTGGGCTCCAAGAACCTGTTTTGTAAGTTAAATTAAAAATTATCCAAGTAAACTAAGTACTTACTTTTAAAATTTTACATTCCCATTGAAACAGTATTAGTTCCCCAAGTTCTGTGGATACTTCGGAGAAAAAAAAGGGTATCACGTATAAGGAATTATAGAGAAGAAAAGCTCAAAGATGAATTATTTTAATATAATTATAGATCTTAATATAAAATAACAAAAGCATGATGAATTTATTTTTATCATTGTAGTCTTCATTTAGCAGAGTACATATTTTATAGTGAAGGCTTTATAATTTTTTGTTGCAAATATAAACTATTTAGATACTGAGGGAAGTTTAATAGCTATTGGGGAAAAAAAAAGCATAAAATAAACCAGAAACGTTAAATAAAAAATTGTCTTGTTAAATAAGCACCTCTGAAATATTTACTCATGACATTTGAATATGAAAGAGCACATGAAAAAATGTCTAATTGATGCAATGTATAAAAATTATAACAAAAATTTAGTAAGGAAACATTTCAAACTGTTCAGAAATCATGTTAACACATTAATATGAAAAAGGAGATATCAATATCTTTCTTTCTTAATTATGATAACACAACTAGAATAACAATATACAGTATGGGAAAATAAAAGTGTATCACTGATTAGGTTTATGAGTATAATCAAGTTTAGATTATGTTAAAAATGTTCCCATGATGTATCTGCCTATTAGTCTTAACTAGTTTTGGTTACACCCTGTTGCTAGTGGTCCAAAGTCAAAGGGAGTGAAGGAGAAAGGAAAGGGTCTTGGACCATGTACCATGTACCATAGAAACATTTAATTCTCTACTGGATAGTGAGGGCCTAAATGAACAACTAATGTACTTGTTTGTTGTTATGTTAAAAACATTCTAGTGTTCTTGCTATTTGAGGTGTCACTTGAAATTTGAATTTTAACTTGCTCCCCATACCTACTCCATCACCAGAGGCAAATTTGCCATTAAAGATACAACTTAAGTTTCAGATCTTGATATTCATAAAGACCCGCTAGAGAGTGAACCTGTTTTTTGGGGCTTTGTATCTGGGTATGAGGGTGATAAGAGTTGAGGTTTGAGGTATATGGGACCACAAGTTAATCTGGAAAATTCTTCTAATCATCCAGTATGTAAACCTGTAAATGGAGGCTTAAGTTATCATAAAAATCCATCAAAATGTCATTGATAATAAATACTTTTTGATCAAACTGAAAAAAAACTAAATTCCTTTCTGTTTTTCCTCTACGGAAAAGCTATTTTTTAAGTATTCATCCTAATTTTCTGGCTCTTGTGATTTTATAGCTATTTGTCAGTATTTTAAAATACATACTTTTTATAATTTATTTTTGTATTCTAATTAAATATTCAAGTTTCCATCTAATTTTATATTCATAGCTTTGTGTCATTTTCCTTAAAGAGGAATCCTAATATTGTTTAAGCTTCAGGTTTCACAAAACCTAGGTCCATCCATCCCTCTGTACTAAATGGATGCTGACAAGAATAGGCTCTTGAGAGGTAAGTGACAAGTTCATAAAAAAATAACTTCATGGAGAATACATATAATAAGTACATACAACTACTACATACTAATAGTAACTCATCTTCCCACTAGAGGCCATATGTATATATGTAATATATATTTTAACTCTTTGATCTTTTACAATATCATTTACAGCATCTCTGTGATGATATAAACCTTCTTACTTACCTTATTTCAGAGAGTGGCACTACAGAAATGTAGAGAAACTGCTGACTAGCAGTTGATGATAGGAACCTATGTAAAATATTTTCCTACAGACTATATACATAATTTTAGAAAAATCAAAGTGATGTTGTAAGTGATATTATAAAAGAGCTTAATAGGTACCTGGTTAATGTAAAGGTTTGTTCTAAGGTAATCTGTAACATTGTTTTGGAGCCAGTTCCTACTGGCTTATGAGAACCATAACTCACATTGCTTCCAGTTTATGTTCAGTGAAATCATCAATTAAAAATTAATAAACATGATTTCTACTATACTAGATTGTGCACCCTATCATGTTCTGTTCTATATGTATAGGTGAACAAGTATATCCATTTAATTGATTTTGTTGACTGCTATGTCCCTATGTTTTCTCTTACTACTTATTTCTTACATGGGGCCAAATGATCCATGTTCAGTATAATAAGAATTGCAAATGTCCTTCAGAAGAAAAGTCATTTTTATTTAGTAAATAGAAAACATGAATAATGAACAATACAAGAAAACTGTAAAATAATTAGGAAGTGGTTCAGAGGTGCTCATTTACAACTGAGGAAATTAAAAATGCAAATGCACTATTATCATAAAGGTAGTTAACAGACAAATGAGCAAAAAAAGAGCCTTCCATCTAATTCATCATTGTTTAAAAGACACCTGTGAGTTCTAACTGGAAAAGGCAAGACTGAGAAACGCAGATGGTCACATTTTGCATTATATTCATCATATTTTTATATTCTGATTAGAGGGGTTACTCATTCTCCACAGAAAGAATATACTGCTTATTTGAATATTTGAATAAAAGCCAGTAAACGCAGAATTAAAAAAAATTGGCTATGAATTTTGTTTTTGTCATAAGACTGGTGCAATATTTATTTTCTTTGACCAAGGAAACTGCTGGCAGCCTGCCCCCTAAGATCTATATTTAGGCTGCAAAAATTAAATAAATTTAAATTCCCTTTTTGTTCCAAGACTGAATTTAATAGTCCTGAGTTACAGTGTGATAGCTTAAGATATGAACCTACAATCCAATTATTTGCAGTATCAGATTATTTTTTCTAAAATTAGATGTGGCTTAAATTTATGTTGGTGATATTTATTTTTAATTGTTTTCTTAAACACAAGACTATTTCATATACAACCATCCTAAGAGTAAGATATAGTTGAATCATTATTTTCAATAAATATACGTCATGTTTATGGTGGTTAGAATCCTAAGCATGTGGAAATATACATATTTGTTTTTATCTTCAAAGTTTGAATATGCAAAGGGAAATATAAATATCCTATGAGAACACAGTAAGAAACATCCAAATGTAAAGGGAGGGGGAGAAAATAGACCCATGTTCCTAAAGAATATTCATATTTGAAAGAGTGCACATTTAGGCAGTTAGAAATGAATAAGGACAATTATACTAGTTTAACTACAATAACTCAGTGATTTTTAAAACTTTCCCTTTTTCCCCACTCCAGTTTCATTTTAGAATCTCACAGAAAGCAGTGAAAATTATTCAGTGATTTCATATAGTCTGGTAAATATAATTACACCTATTTTTGCTCTCCCTTTCTTCACTCAGGCTATTTATTTGTTTTCTTCCATTTCTACTTCCAGGCCACAGGAAATGGAATTCTGATCAGTTATGTTTGACACATTGACTGTGACTTTGTGCAGATTGCTTTGTACCACAGTGCCTAGTTCAATTCTCGATACACTTAATAAATTGCTATTCAGTTGAAATTTAGTGTCACCCATGTAACTGTGGGCCTTTAGACTCCTGCTGGGTTATTTAGAATATTATAATAAAGTAATAGACCTTTCTCTCCTCTAAACTAACTGCATATATGAAAGAATGATCATGACCAACAATGAAAAATGCTTTAATATCATTCTCATCATTGACTGAACCATGGCATTGTCATTAAGTCTTCTTCAAATTATCATTACACTTCTTTGCCTACAATTAGTAGAGTATCCACAATTAAGATGAATTGTTAGTAGCAGAAAGTGATATATGTTAACTAAATAAAAAATAATCAGACAGGATCATTAGTAATGAAAGTTATTTATTTGGAGGTTCTCTCTTCAGCTTGCTAGCGAATACAAGAGGCAGAATGAAGACTACATTCTGTTAATTAAATGATTTAATATTCCGGAATACTTGGCAATCTGATAAAGTCTACCCTAAGTTATAAACAGCCAAACTTATCAAATATAAACTATTTTATATAAACCTATATAACATATTGCTTAGTGTACAGCTCAGGTACAAAGTGCAAAGTACATCTTAAAAGATAAAGTGTGGCTTCTTAAAAGACTAATTTAGTTATACTAGCTGGACTTCAAGATTTTCCTCAAGTTATTCCACTGGTATCTTACTTGTGAAATGATCCTTCTATTTTCCTGCCCTGTTATTCTAAGGTATCTCACATTGACATTTTTAGGGCACTGAAGCCCACCTCTCAAAGGTTTCTCCAGCCTTTCCCTAAGCTTTTCATCTGTTTTTTCATTTTCTTCTCAAGGTGCAGCCATCAGCCCTTCCATACAACAAATCAAAATGGCCTTATCTCTCCACTTCTTTAAATGTTCTTATTCCTATGGTATTTCACCATTAAACTTAGGAGACAGAGACAGAAAGACAGAGATTCAGAGAGAAAAAGCTCTGTAACTACTAAATTGATAGCATTTATTTTTCTTTGCCAAATAGCGAAATCAAAATAAAGTGAATATACCTATAAGTGATGAGGGAATTGCTACATTCTAATGTATCTGATAGTCTGAATGAATGGTATGATAGTTCTATGAATAAAAGCCTATTAAAATCTCACGAAAAATTAAGCTAGAAACTTTAATATAAATACAGTCATAGACAAAATCGAAAAGGTGTGTGAAATCTTAACCTTTATATAAGGCGATAGTTCCAATCATGTAGGATATTTCTAACAAAACATCAGGTAACAAATGACTTAAAGTAGTTTAAATTGTACCCAAAAATGTAATAAGTGCTCTGATTTTTAAATTTCCAGTAAGATTAGGCATAATTTTGTTTCTAGAAGGGCAGAAAACAATCACCAGTACCACCACAACTAAAAAATTATTTTATCAGATAAAAATTTGTAAGTAACATTCTGTACCATCTATTTAAGAACACAATAAATATTGTAGACTTAGAGCTGGTTATCTTCAAGAGCAAATATAATTGGTAATAGGTTGCATGAATTTGAAATTATATAGAATATGCTCACTTAAACTGTTGTTTCCTAGTTTTAATAAGATCAGATACCAGAGTCAGTTTTTTAATTTTAGAAAGTATATGTAATCAAGATTATTAAGCCTGTAAAATAAGGCAAGTTATAGAGATTAAATTATATCTGACTTCTCATACATGTACTTTAATATATATTTCCCCAATTCAGCTAAAAATGTCTTTGTAAATTATGGCCCTGCTCGTCTAGCTTTAACAACATCAGATTGCATATAGAATATTTTTCAAACTCCTTTTCAGCGTTTATCTTCACAATCTTCCCTAATAGGGAAACTTGCTTCCCTAATAAGCAAGGGAAGTTTCACTTGCCTATTCCATGTAAGCACACCCTGCTAGTTGTGCATTCCATATTGGAAAAAGAAAGAAAGTATAATTTATAAACTCAAGGACAAATAGTAAGAATTGCATAGGCTTGCACATTTTAAATAAATCCAATCACTAGTAAAACAAAATTTCCACAAACATTCAAATCAGTATAATTTCTTCAATGAGTTCTCAGTTTGAGGGAACAAGTAATTCCGATCTTATGTGAACAATTTCAGATGAGAGGGGAAAAAAAAAAAGGCACACCTCTCATTTTTCTTTGCCTTGACTCCAAACTCTGAAAACAACAATGTAAAAAAAGTTATCCTCACTCAGGACATAGAGAGAAACCCTTTATCTTCAACCAAAAACTAAGGCAAAATGAATCACATAAGATATCAACAGTATAATGAAGATGACGCATCATGACCAAAAAGACTGAATGAACATAAGAAACTCCATTTCTTACATTTTATAAGATTCACAAAATAGAGGCAAAAAAATCACATGAGCATTTTAATAGAAGCATTAAACATCCTTGGTAATACACAACATGTGTATGTCACGATTTTAAAAATGCAAACTCTTAGAAAAACAGTAAAAAAGAGCAAATATCATAGTTTGAAACACAGGAGGTTTATCTTTGAGAGTAGAAATAAGGAAATGATGGACTATCACCATTTCTATTCAACATTCGTACAGAAACTTCTAGTCAGCACTATAAGCCAAGAAAAACATGAAAAAAGGATAAGGGTAAAAAAAAATCTCCTTGTTCAAGGTGAGCATTGTTATATACGTAAAATTCAAGAGAATATACAAATGAATTATTAAAATTAATCTGTATATTAATTAGTAAAATTATTATTAAAATTAATCAGTCATACTAAATTAGTATTTTACAGAACAAGTTGGTGTTTTGTTAGCCTGCAACAAATACTTAGGAAATGAAGTCTTTAAAAGGATACTATTTATATTTGCATCAAATATATGTCTTAGTTGGATGTTTGGTGTATGGCCAAGGTGGTATTGCAGATGAGTGGGGAAAATATGGGATTCTCGATAAATGTTACTGAGACAGTTAGCTGTCCATTTGAGAATAAAATTTAAAAGCACATGGAAGGAAGGAAGGAAGAGAGGGAGGGAAGAAGGAAGGAAGGAACAGAGGAAAGGGAGAGGAAAGAAAAATACAACAGCAAAAGAATACAGTTGGTTTCAAATATAACACCCCCCCAATCAATCTCAAGTGAATTAGAATTCAAATTGTCAAAACAAATTATAAAGCTTTTTGTGGATATAGTAGACAATATCATTCCTCCAATAATTTTCTTCAAGTCTTACGTGCTTTTGCCAGCTTCCAACTACCAGTTTAAAGGCCTTTTCCACAATTATGTAAGGTAGTATGTCTTGTGCACTTGTGACAGGCTGAACGTGCTTGGAAGTTGACAGCCCCCAGGATTAGACTTCACCCAATGGCTCTCAGGTGCTGGTACATAAATACCCAGGCTTCCTATCCCCTTGTGTAGAATAATTCAGGGGAGTGTGTTTTACACCATACCCTGTTAGAATTAAACTCCTGTCCCACTGAAACTGGCTTAATATTATCCTTACTACTGGCTGCTTTCTCTTCTCTGTCTCTTTTCTCTACTCTCCTAATAATGTATCCTGCATCTCCCAAATAAACTGCTTGCACTCAAATTCTTTCCATATGATCTTCTCCTGGGGAAACCTAAACTAAGAAAGTTGATATCAGAAGAGTTCCTAGGAAGCAGACACTCAGAATGAGATTCTAGATTTGGATAATTTCCCAGTAGGTGGCAACAAAGATCTGATTGCTTTGGATAAGTGTCATGGCGGATAACTCCCTGGATGCTGTGGCATCATGACGACTAAGATTTTACTGCGTGTGGTAAATTGGGAAGTGATACAAGTGGAGGACTTGTATGAACTGGCTTATGCAGTCCCTCTAGCATTTTAGAGATATGATGGCAATGATAATTACAAGAACTATGAAGCTGAATAATGAAGTGCCCTCATTGTGTTCAAGAAAGAAAATGCTGTATTTAAATCAGCTAACCATCAACTCAGGGCCTGGTGTGAAAACCTACTTTCCTTTATAACAGTGTTTAAAGAGGCCTTGATCTGCAGTTGGAGGTTACAAACTGATTATGTGAGAAACTGTATTGCAGAGAAGGCTTATATATCATCGCTTCAGCAAGTTTTCTGTGTCAGAATCAGTGTCCTGACATGGAGATATATTGACACCTAGATATAGTACACCTGAGTGGAGGTGTTAGTGAATCTGGAACATCCAGAGTTCCCTGGGTGCTTTGAATGTTCCATTTTCACTTTGTATCTCCATGACAGAAGGTAATAGCCTCCCTTACCCAGAAAATATTCACAGATTATTTGAAGTGAATTCCCTACGAAAGGATACTTGGAGGTCTTAAGCTTGGTTTTCATGTATTCTCTTTACTGGCTTTTAAACTGATAAGATTTTCAACCTAGTCTAACCAAACAAGTACTACCTTTGTTTAGAAGGGAAGGAATTAATTACCAGATGAGCTGTAGGATCTACCTAATATGTATCAACATGTTAGTGAACATGCTTAAAAATAGATCTTGAGAGTGGTTAATGGAAGGGAGGGGTTGCAAAACATGACTTAGTTAAAGTCTATTGATATGAAAACGTTCTGTGTTTTCTTGAAGTTTAGTATCCTAGTGAGTAGGCCTGCAATTATCCCTATTACAATTCTGGGATGTTTCATTGAAGCTGAAAAATAGAATGACTCATAATAAATGAGATATCCTTGCTATGGAGAAGAACATCTCATGATGATCTTAGAGGTAATGGATGCATTAAAATAGATGGTTACTTAAGACCAGAGAATCTACTGGCTGACCACGTGCCTCACAATGACTAAGACAGTAGATCAGAATCCATAGTTCATTTTGAGAGAAATAGCGGAGTTGGTGCTAGTTTCAAAGACTTTGAATATGCAGCAATAGTGGTCCTTAGCACATCCAACTTTAAATCACCAGTCCAATCCCTTGAAAAAACAGATAGATTAGAGCAGAAAGCAGTGCATTTTTATGAAGTTAAAGTTGTAGCTCCCATTGCAGCCGCTGTGCCAGATTTTCTCTTCACTTGAGAAATCCAGTGCAGCCTTGACTTGGGTATGTGACTATTGATTTGGTAAGTGTACCCATTTCAATCTCTCAGAAAAGAGGATTGGAAGAAATTCTCCTTTGCCTAATGCAATCAGTATTATACATTAATACTCTTACCCCAGGACTAGGTTAATATTCTTAGTCTCTCTTACAGTACAGTCATAGGGAGCTTGATTGTCTGGACATTCTCAAGAACATCAAATGGAGTCATTAAATTAATGATGTCATGTAACTTATACTCTGCTAAGAGCGAGGTCCACTTTTTTTTTTATTGTTCTTTTAAGACACATGAGTGTCATATAGTGGAAAATAAACCCTACAAAAATTTAGTGGCTTCCAATAATGGGGATAATTTAGAGGTCCAGTGAACTGTGGTATTCCAGAGCAAACTCTCCAAAGAAAATGGCAATTTAATTGTGCCTTGCACCACTTCTACTACTAGGAAGGAGGCACAACACTTAGTAGGTCTTTGGGTTTTAGATAAAACATGTAACATACTTGGGGATATCACTTCAACTAAATTTTCTGGTTTTCAGTGGGCCCCAATGCAAAAGAGAGCTTTGCAGCAGATTCAGGCTGTTGTGCAGCTAGTCCTATCCACTGAGTCAGATAACCTGGCTAATCTCATTGGTTAAAGGTATTCATTGTTAATAAAAGTAAAATGTGTAAACTCTGGCAAACCATAAAAAAAAACATATTAGAGCATATCCTTGCAGTTCTGGAGTACAACCATACTTTATTTTGAAGAAAATTGTCCACTGTGCATAAAGAAGCTCCTGGCATGCTAGTGGGCACCAGTGGAGACCAAGTGACTGACCGTAAATGTTAAATAATCATGAGACTGGTGGTGCTTATCAAATAGTTGATCATCATCAGATCAGCCCAGCCATGAGGCCAGTTGAGAATAGCAATCCGGTGCACAATGGAAGGGTAAATTTGAGGTTGAGTCTGAACAGTCCAGAGATTGTTATTAATTTTTACAAACAGAAGCCCAGATCCTCACGTTTCCTCCCTCTAATGCACTGGCACCTCTCATTCAGCTCATGTCTATGACCTGGGGGAGAACCTTCTTAGCCAGCTGATGAAAAAGAAATCGTACTTGCCCTAGTTCATGGACGGCCAACTCCATGTGTTTGTGTGAGGCAAAAATAGACGGCAGATGTTCTATCTCCATTCACTCAGGTAAACAGTGAAAGAGTGGTGAGGGAAAATCCGCTATTTGAGTAAAACTTCAAGGAGTATACCTGGTCATTAATTTCACTTGGAGGGAGTCATGGTATGAAATGAGGATATACATTGATTTCTGGGATGCAGAGTATAGTTTAGCTATTTTCTCCGGGACCTCGAAGGAACAGGATTAGAAGATACGCTGTACAGACATCTGAGAAAAAGACATGTAAATAGACCCATGGGCGTGAGAAAAATAAGTGAAAGTCTTTCTTAGACCTAGGTCCACCAGAGAGCATCACCACAAATGAGGCATTCTCATTTGGTTTCTTTTTTTTTTTGTTTTCTGCTTCCAATTTTTCTTTCTATGTTTATTCCCCAACGTATTTCCCAGTGCCTTGAGCTAATGCCTCTGGAAATTTTTATAATCAAAATACTTATAGTAAATTTGTTGCTTTATTATTGACTTTAAATAATGTTTTTAATGTTTTCTCATTTAGCATAAACATGCTGTTTTTCTGCATCTATAAACAAAGTCATATAGAAACTTTTCTTTTTTTAAAATTCTATTGAAGTATAGTTAACTTACATTGTGTTAGTTTCAGGTGTAGAGAAAAGTGAATCAGTTATAGATATATCCATTCCATTTCAGATTACTTTTCCTATATAGGTTATTACACAGTATTGAGTAAATTTCCCTGTAGTATACAGAAGGTTCTTGTTATTTATCTATTTTGTATATGGCACTGTGTATATGTTAATGCCAAACATATCATTTATCCCTCCTCTCAGTGTTTCCCCTTTGGTAGCCATAAGTTTGGCTGAAAGACTTTGAGTTTATTTGTTTTTTGTGAATAAGTTATTTTGTATCATTTTTACTAAATTCCACATTTTAGTAATTTCATATACTATGTATCTTTCTCTCTCTGACTTACCTCACTTAGTATGATAATTTTTATGTCCATCCATGTTGCTGCCAGTGGCATTCTTTTATACTTTTCATGGCTGATTAAAATTCCATTCTATAAATGTACCACACTCCTTTATCCATTCATCTCTCAATGAACATTTAATTGTTTCCATATCTTGGCTATTATAAATAGTGCTGCAGTGAACACTGGGGTGCATGTATCTTTTCAAATTATGGATTTCATTTGGTTCTCATCCATTTGTTGGGAGTTAATCTCTCTCTTTGGCCACCCCAGTGCTTCTACAGTGAGCCCTTTAGTGGATTAGGTTATGGGAACAGGCATAGGGGTTATGTATGGGTCCTATGGATCAACACTAAGTTTGATCCAGTAATTTCACTGATCTACCCGTAGCAAAGAAAAACATTTAGATCTCAATATGGTACCATTCTTATTGAAACAACCTGCTAAAGGGGATCAGATAATGGTATAGGATCATTTTCATATTGAGTGTTTCTTTACCGGAATGTATATATGTATGTGTGTGTGTGTAAACCTGGGCATAGATTTACCCAGGATTCTGCATGCTCGTATTCTAAAACTAGACGCTCTTGATGGTAAAATAAGTGAAACAAAAAAACACATGAATGTTTCTGTAGCTCCAATATAATCATGCACACAGAGATGAAGTTTGCCTGGTTTTATTGCAGATATTGTCAGAGAAGATCACCTGAAGGAACAATATTGCTCTAGTAAACAAAAGAATAAAATATATAATCCCAGGTATCTAGAAGCTGTTGTGAAGTCATAAATAAAGAAGTGAATTACCTGTTTCAAGTAAAGTGGAGTTCAATGATTTGCCCAGTGTATTTGACACTTGGAATGGATCATATTTTAAAACTCCAATCTCCATATGAAAGAAATTGTTTTCAATGAAAATCATGAAATTATACAGATTACAATAATGTTCATAAAAATTGCCAGTGAAAATTTATATTTTATTTGTGTATATGTATTCATGCCTATAAAAGCCTTAAAACCTAAGAATGACACAAAGTAAATATTATGCAATAGAAAGGGAAAGTGTAATGGATTAATACATTTTAATTACTGTATGGATTAATATATTTAATTACATTAATGCACTTTTAATAGATTGACTTATCAATGATTATAATAAATATGACATTGTAGTTTTGAGCTTTAACTTCTCCAAATTTGTCACTGATTTCAAGGAAATATATCTTAAGTTAAATAGAATATATATATATCAATATTTATCAATTTCTTTTTACTCGCAGTTAATTCAAGGCATTTTTATTTTTTCCTAAATATTGTTTTTAATATGAAGAAACAGTATGCCAATAGTTAGGAAGTTTCTGAAAGATAATAATGAGCTTGACAGATCCGAAAATTCAGTTAGCAACACCAAAAAAAATGGAAATTGCAATATTGTTTCAATCTAAGAGCTTTCAAATGTTTCTGCAGACAAAAGGTTGATAAAAATTCCAAGTCAGCACAGAGAATGCCAAAATTATAAAAGTTCATGTTTGCAATCACTGTAGTATCATTTTAAGTTTGATTATGCTGTTGAAACACAGTACCAAAGGAGCAAAAGACAGAAATTTTATCCAGTGAGAACTTGAGTAATTCATAAGTTTTATGAAGTTTTTCCTCAAGATATATTCATGGAGCTGGGCATATGTGTTAGAGAAGACTGTATAATTGGGATTACTCCAAATTAAACTTCCATGTAAACTACAATGTTTATTAAGGGAAAAATAACCAAAATATGCTAATTTGAAGTTTTCATATGCATTGTTAAAATTTAACGATAATGGCAGCAATTATTTAGAACTTAGATGGAGAAGAGAGAAAGACTTTGCCAAACACATTGGAATGGCTGGTGCCTGATGATGATAGTGAAAAGCAGACAGTCTTTAACTGGCTTTAATATCATTTGACTTTCTTTCTAGATAACGTGTTCCTTGACCATTTCTATCTACCATTCTGCTCTTGGTATAAACCAAGAGCTATTAGAGTAAGTTTCATAACAATAGGGGACACAGGAGGAAATGGTAGATCTCCAAGATTTCCTTAAAAGCATCCAGTTAAATAATTCATTATTTTTAATTACCTCCCAAACCTAAAGATGAAGCTGTCAACTAAAATTCTTGCCTCCTCTCCTCTCTTCCTTCGCTGCCACCTTCAGTCCTAGATGTGCAGTTTAGTGGGTAGTACAGAAGAGAGGGTAATTAAAATTGCAAAGTGGATGAGTATAAATCAAGACATAACACTCCCTTCACAGCAGAAGGCTTGCCTGGAGCAGGGCACAGTTTAGGGAGTGCGGGGAGTGGTGTGTGTGGGCAGTGGGATGAGGAGGAATTGCAGGTTGAATTACACCATATTAATATGGTGACATCCTAACCAGTAAAACCTCGACAAATAACCTTATAAAGAAATAGATCCTTTCCAGATATAATTAGTCAAGTTAAGATGAGATTATACTGGATCAGGGTAGACCTCTCATTTGATAGGACTATTGCTCTTATAAAAAAGGAGCATAAGACACACTCACAGAAAGAACACCATGCTGAGGTTAAGGCAGATATCAGGGTGATACTGTTACAAGCCAAAGAAGCCAAAATTGCCAAACAGAAGCCAGAAGAGAGCCATAAAAACAGATCCTTCCCCAGAGGCCTCAGAAGGAACCAGTCCTGCCAAGATCTCAGATTTCTAGCCTCTAAAAATGTGAGAAAATAAGTTTCTGGGTGTATGCCACCCAGTTTGTGATAGCAAATGAAGTTTTGACTATTACATAGAAATAGACAAATTTGTAAAATGAGATTGATTAGTAGAAATGACCTTTGAAATTATTACCAATGGTAACAAAGAAAAGCAAAAATATTTATCTGAAAATTCATCTCGGAAGACGGGGAAGAATTATATCTTTGATATAAAGAATAAGGAGATAGTAAAAAAAAAAGTTTTAAAATTTGCACTCCATGAGTTCCATTTTTTTCTATAAACTCGTTACATGTAAATTTGAAATGATGGTACTATCTCATTGGAATTTTGTGAAGATTAAAAACTTAATACATTTAAATTTTTTTGAATGAAACCTGGTAATTGGTTACCACTCGATATAGGTCATTGTCATCAGTAGTACTTGGTTAGTACTAGCCAAATAAACCTATATTTTATCATATAGTAAATTATAATAAATATACTATATCAAATATCAGTTAACAATTTAAAAGAATGACATATCAGTGTAAACTAAGACAGATTGAACTCTAAGGTAGATTGAATGAAATAAGAAAATTATAGAGCAGTACATACATATCAATTGTGTATATACAGTGCACACAAAACACTTAAAGCATCATGTTTCCTTTGCATTCCTAGGCATTATTTTAGTTTAAAACTAAGCTTTAGATATTATAATTAGGAAATTAGCCATGTTTTTTTAGTAAAATTTTTAGTAAACTTTTTTGTTTCAGAACTACTATTCTTGCTAAAAAATTGACTTTCAGCAATCTTTTATTTTCTCACATTCATTTCTTTGATTAAACAATAATTTGCAATTAATGTTATTTAAATGGATTATAAAGAAACCATTTTTTCTAAAATACTTTTTTTATCTGTATTTAACTCTAAATTTGTATTTATTCATATAGAAATAAGTGGAAGGATATATACCAGTTGCGTAAGAGTTATTTTCTATATAGACAATTGGGTGATTTTGTTCTTTTCATTTTCATATTTTTATAATATTTGACTTAGTCTATATGAAGCACATATTTGAAAAAACAACTTGTGTAAAACATTGTAAAATATCTTTTACAAATTTCTATCAAAGATATTAAAAAGTATTTTATTTGACATAGTGCAAATACCAAATATTCCCTTAAAAAAAAACTATAGAATTATGTCCTTTAAATTGAAAATAAGAATTCCGTCTGGCCACTATTGTTTAGCATTTATGTAGAAATTCTAGTAAATTTAATGATACATGAAAAATAAATAAAGTTATGGCTTTTAAAAGCAGACAATAATTTAGCTGCTTACAAAATATCATTATATGCCTAGTAAAACCAACGAAATCAACTTTGTTTTACCTTTTTAAAAATGTTTATTACTTAATGAATTTTACTACATTTATAGGTGCACAAAAATCATCACAATCAAAATCTGTAGAATTTCCCTTCAAATCCTCAGTGCATCCACCCACCCCCCAACTTGTCTCATTTGGAAACCATAAGTTTTTCAAAGTCTGTGACTCAGTATGTTCTGCAAAGAAGTTCATTGTGTCCTTTTTTTAGAAACCACATGTAAGTGGTAGCATTTGATGTGGGTATCTCATTGTCTGACTGACTTCACTTAGCATGATAAGTGCTAGGTCCATCCATATTGCTATAAATGCTGCAATTTTGTTCCTTTTAATGGTTGAGTAATATTCCATTGTGTATATGTACCACTTTTTTATCCACTCCTCTGTCGATGGACTATTAGGTTATTTCCATGACTTGGCTATTGTATACAGTGCTGCAATGAACACTGGAGTACATGTGTCTTTTCGCGTCATGGTTTTCTCTGAATAGATGACCAGCAGTGGAGTTACTGTATCAAATGGTAATTCTATTTTTAGTTATCTAAGGTGTATCCATACTGTTTTCCACAGTGGTTGCACCAATTTACATTCCCACCAACAGTGTAATAGGGTTCCTTTTTCTTCACACCCTCTCCAGCACTTATTGTTTGTAGACTTTTTGATGATGGCCATTCTGGCTGCTGTAAGATGGTACCTCATAGTGGTTTTGATTTGCACTTCTCTACTAACAAGTGATGTTGAACATCTTTTCATGTGTTTTTTGGCCATCTGTATGTCTTCTTTGGAGAATTGTCTGTTTAGATCTTCTACCCATTTTTTGGTGGGGTTGTTTGTTTTTTGTTATTGAGCTGTAGGAGGTGTTTGTGTATTTTGGAGATGAATCCCTTGTCAGTCGATTCATTTGCAAATATTTTCTCCCATTCTGTGGGCTGTCTTTTCGTGTTGTTTAGGGTTTCCTTTGCTGTGCATAAACTTTTAAGTTTAATTAAGTCCCATTTATTTATTTTTCTTTTTATTGTCATTACACTAACAGGTGGATCTGAGAAAATATTGTTGTCATTTATGTGGGAGAGTGTTTGGCCTATGTTTTCCTCTAAGAGAATTATAGTAGCTGGTCTTATATATAGGTCTTTAACACATTTTTATTTTTGTATATGGTGTTAAGAAGTGTTCTAACTTCATTTTTTTACATGTGGTGTCCAGTTTTCCCATCACCACTTATTGAACAGGCTGTCTTTTCTCCATTGTACATTCTTGCCTCCTTTTCATAGATTAGTTGACTATAGATGCTAGGGTTTAATTCTGGGCTTGCTATCCTTTTCCACTGATCTATATTTCTGTCTTTGTGCCAGTACCATATCGTTTTGATGACTGTAGCTTTGCAGTATAGTCTGAAGTCAGGGAACCTGACTGCACAAGCTCCATTTTTCTTTCTCAGATGGCTTTGACTATTCTGGGTCTTTTGTGCTTCCAAACAAACTTTAAAATATTTTGTTCTGGTTCTGTGAAAAATTTCCTTGGTAATTTGATAGGGATTGCATTGAATCTGTAGATTGCATTGGGTAGTAGAGTCATTTTGGTAATATTGACTCTTCCAATCCAAAAGCATGGTATGTCTTTCCATCTATCTGTGTCATCCTTGATTTCTTTCATCAGTGTCTTATAGTTTTCAGAGTACAGAGAAGTAAAGAAATAAAAGGAATCTAAATTGGAAAGGAAGAAATAAAACTATCACTATTTGCAGATAACATGATATTATACCTAGAGAATCCTAAAGACTCTACCATAAAACTGTTAGAGCTCATCAATGAATTTGGCAAAGTTGCGGGATACAAAATTAATACACAGAAATCAACTGCATTTCTATGTACTAACAATGAAATATCAGAAAGAGAAATTAGGGAAGCAATCGCATTTACCATCACATCAAAGAGAATAAAATACTTAGGAATAAACCTACCTAAAGAGACAAATCAGCTTTAAGCATGATGAATAACAAAAGGAAATTAATAAAATGGTAATATAAAAGAGGTAGGAGAATGTATCATGTTGCCTCACCAATTTTTATAAGGTCTCACTTTGAGAATGTCTGGTCTTTTGCCCAAGACTTTATCAAATTAGGAGATGTCATAGAGTCCCTGGTCAAAGATCAACACTGAAAATTCCAAAGGCAGACTGGACTCTCTTACAGTTTTTAGGGTTCTGAAGCTAGAGAACCAGACACTTCTCAGTTGCTACAAGCTACAAACTGTGAGAAGCTCTTTCAACATCTGTATTGGACAAGTATCTCACATCCCATTAATCCTGAAGATTAAGGGGGAAATGTAAAAGCCAAAATATCCACCTTTTAAAAGGTGAGGAGTTCCTGTCATGGTGCAGCTGTTAACGAATCCGCCTAGAAACCATGAGATTGCAGGTTCAATCCCTGACCATGCTCAGTGGGTTAAGGATCTGGTGTTGCTGTGAGTTGTGGTATAGGTCACAGACGTGAGCTCGGATCTGGCATTGCTGTGGTTGTGGCTGTGGCCGGCAGCTGTAGCTCCAATTCGACCCCTAGCCTGGGAACCTCCATATGCCATGTGTGCAGCCCTTAAAAAGCAAAAAAAAAAAAAAAAAAAAAAAAAAAAACGGAGGTGAAAGGCTTTATTCGGCAGTTCACAAAGATATCAAAATGGCTAATGGATATGTGAAAGGGTTGTCAACACGATTTTTTATCAGGGAGAAGCTAATTCAAATGGTAACAAGATACCAGTGTGCCACACCACTAAGGCAGATGGCAAAAACAAATGCCAACTGGTAAGTCAAGTGACTGGACATCTCATTCACTGCTCGAGGGATTGTAAAGCCTTGGTATAAACACTTTGGAGAACTGTTTGGCAGTGTCTACTAAAACTAAGTATTAGACTACCTTATGAACTAGTAACTCCATTTGGGGGCATTTAGAAACAAAGTATGTTTCTATCTACCAAAAGACCTGTAAGAATGTTCATAGCAACTTTATTCCTGATAACCACCACTAGAGATAACCCAAAATGTCTTTCAAGAGTAGGCTGATAAACTAGTGTATGTTCACACAAAGTAATACTACACAGCATTAAAAGTGAATGAGAAACTAATATATCCAATAATGTGGACAAATTTCAAAATACTGAGTGAAAGAAGCCAGTTGAAAAAAATGTAATTATTTTGTGTGTGTATAAAGTTAAAAATTAGAACTGACCGATAAGTGGTTTTAGAAGTTAGGATAGTTATTTTTGACTGGGCTATCAATAGGGTACAAAGAAGTTTTTAGGGAGTTCAAAGTATGTATCTTGACCTGAAAGATGCTTCTCTTTGTCTAGCAATAGAAAGTTATTGAACTGCCTAGGTAGATTTGTTTACCTTATTGTATGCAAGTTGGACTTCAGTTTTTTGAAAAGTTCACAGGCTTTGTCCTAGTGATAATTCTCTAAGGAATATAACATACAGAAATAGGAAAAACTAAAGATACTGATTTTCTATACTAGTAAAAACTTGTTACCTTGAAGGGTAACAATGGGCAAACTATTAAATATATGTGATGTATCCATGGGATAAAATATTTGCAGCCCTTAAAATACCTATAAATATACCAAAATATTAACAAAACTATCACTAGCCTGGGGTGGGAAGCAGATGGGGCTACATGTTATTACTTGTTTATGTAGTTATTTTTTCCTAATTTTTAAACCAAATTACAATTCAATAACTCAAAGATGTTGTTAAAGGAAAAATAACTAGGCAAGCTTTGAGAGGTTAAAATTATGTGACAGTCAAAAAAGGAGTAAGGTGGAGCAAAAAAATAGAATATTGATTTAGTTATGCATACAGTATTTTAAAAATTTTTATTAAAGGATAGTTGATTTACAATGCTTTGCCAATTTCTTCTGTCAACAGAGTAACCCAGTTATACACATATATACATTTCCTTTCTTGATATTATATTCCATCATGGTCTATCCAAAGAGACTGGATATAGTTCCATATGCCATCCAGCAGTACCTCATTTCTTATCCATTCGAAATATAATAGTTTGCATCTACTAACTCCAAACTCTCAGCGCATCCTGCTCCCTTCCTTCTCCCCCTTGGCAATGTCAAGTCTGTTCTCTGTATCTTGAGTCTGTTTCCTTTGTACAGATAAATTCATCTGGGACATATTTTAGATTCCATATATAAGTGATATCATATGGTATTTGTCTTTCTCTTTAATACTAACTTCACTTAGTATGAAAATCTCTAGTTCCATTCATGTAGCTACAAATGGCATTATTTTGTTCTTTTTAATGACTGAGTGATATTCCATTGTATATATGTGATACATCTTCTTTATCCATTCATCTGTCAGTGGACATTTAGGTTGCTTCCATGTCCTGGCTATTTTAAATAGTGCTGCTATGAGCATAGCGGTGCATGCATCTTTTTGAATTGTAGTTTTGTCTGGATACATGCCCAGGAGTGGGATTGCTGGAGCATATGGTACTTCCAGAATCAGTTTTCTGAGAAATCTCCATACTGTTTTCCATAGTGGTTGTACCCATTTACATTCCCAAAAACAGTGCAGGAGGGTTCCCTTTTTTCTATACCCTCTCCAGCATTTGTTATTTTCAGACTTATTGATGATGGCCGTTTTGACTGGTGTGAGGTGGTACTTCATTGTAATTTTGTTTTGCATTTCTCTAATAATCAGTGATGTTGAGCAGCATGCAGGATTTTATATTGAGCTAGATTCTCCTAGACAATTATTTTGGCAGACTCACTTATGAGCTGCTTTCTGAGCTTTGATCTATGTAAAAAAATATTTCAACTTTCAAAGATTATGTGGGATTTGGTTTGTACAGTGGTCAAAATGGAAGCACCATTCTTTTTTGCATAAATGGTTTAATTTTAATGAATAAAAGGCAGGCCACTGGAAGATGGTGGATTTATTTCCCAGAGCTATATTTTTTTAAAGCCTCCAACTTAACCCTCCGTCAAGGGAAAACAATAAAAATCAACTTATCCTCTTCTCCCTTTCCTCTTCCACTCCTCATCTTCTTCCTCCTCAGAAAGAGACAGCACTGGTGTAAAGGAATCATGCATCTGCATAGACTGGAAATGGATTATGCATATAAAAATACAGCCCAGCTAATAAAGAGATTTATCTGGCATGTCAGAAAAGGAACACCGTCAAATCCCCACATTTTTACTCATTTAACCACAACTTTAATTCAGAGTATCAATTAAAGTATAACTACCTCCCTCCGCCTTTCTTCCTTAGATAACTTTGAAAGTGATGTTGTTTATAAAGCATCGGAGTTCTCAAATTGGAATCAGGATACACATCATTTGCTTAGTACTGGATGATATGACATGGGAAGGGTTATGAAATGGAGTCTGGGTAGTGCAGTATCTCATTTGAGTATTCAGTCAGAAGAATCCAGTCTTGTTGCAAAGTTCTGACTGCTTCTCCCTTAGCAGCACTGGCTACATCAGACACCAACTGTGCAGGCTGCTGAATGAGGTGTAATGGTGGTAATTATGTGTTCAGCTATTTGTAAGCTTGTGAAGATTAGCATTTAATAAATGTTAAGTCCATCAAGGTGATAAAACCAAGAAACCTTTGTGAAACTAGAGATTGCCTCTTTGATCTGAAAAGAGAATATCGAAATTGAGAATATGAGAAATCCAGATTCTTTAGGTAATTTTCTTCTCAGATAAAAGAATGGTAAGTGGACCTGAAAGAAAATCAAAGGCACACATCCTAATGAAAATGTTCTCTCCTTGAATATATGTATACATTTCTGGGATGGCAAATTAGATACATAATAAAAAGAGAAATGTTCCATTCCTTACCTTGAGAAATGTGTTCAGAGATGTCTTCAAGTTATGTAACCCTATCTTACCATTAATATATTTCATTAAGATGTGTATGTAGCCTTTCTTCTTTGGTCATTTTCTTGTCTTGCTATTTCCCTGACTTTTCTAACTTTTTTTGTTTGTTTGCATTTCTCCACACTCATTTGCATCAGAAAGGGATGAAAATATCATAAAAGCCTATTGCTGTAAGTATAATTTAGTAATCACACCTCATTTCATTTCCCGAAGTGTCTAAAATTTCCAAGTAATAGGTCTGCATAAAAACATAACTAATTAAAGAAAATGTAGACTTGGGAGATTCAAAGGTCTCTGCTGTATCTCTCAGGCTTCTCATCTAACTGCGAGGAATTCTGTTGCTAATAACTGTGCTTCACACTTATTTTCTGTGTCCAAATTGCCATACTGGAAACCTTAAGCAAAGACCTTCATAAATCAATGTCTAATTCACATCTGGGCTCTCTCTGGGAAGTGAGTTCTCTGACCATGTCTACACCCTAAATCCCTTCTGCCCTTATCACTAGTTACTTCTTGTTTATTGTTGCCCTGTACTTCTTTTAATTATGTTTTGCCTGCCTAAATTAACAACATTTTCCCCCAAGTGCCTACTAAATCCTCCAGAGAGAACTGGTTCTATTCTGCAGTATATCCTTCTCACCCAATCTTGCTATACTAAATTCCGTCTAACTCAAAGTATAAGTCCCTTTAATTTCCTTGAGCACTTCTTTCTGAAGACAAAACCATGGCCTATCATCACTTGCTGTGTTTTCTGAAAGTTATATGAAAGAAATATTAAAGCATAATTTAATTCCATCCCTTTAGTAAAGACCAATCTTGAAGGGATTTCTAAAATCGTTCACTGATTTAGGGCATGTCTTCAACTGTGTATCTTCAGTTTTTTACGATATCTTTCACATAATAGAATAAAAATCAATCTAAGTAGATGATAAGTGTACCAATTTGGTAATTCTCTGTTTCTAAATATGCAACATGAGATTCAGTGGCATACAGCTGGTTCTTTTAGTATACAGACAGCTGACTAACACTTAGGACTTCGTGAAAAAAGATTGCAGTAAAATAAAGCTAATTTTTTTGTTTCCTGTTTAATGGTTAATCACAGAGAAAGTCATCATCAGGGAAAGATATTAAAATGTTGCTATTTCAGGCTCCATCCTCTTTTTTTTTCAAGGAAAACTGGCAAGTTGATGCCCCTTTTCTTAGATAAACAGTATGTAGTTGAGGAAGTAGAAAAGATAATCCCCAGTTCTCACACATCACCACAGAGAAGAGGTTCCTTCCTTCAGGATGACCTGAATTTGTTTACATGTAATGCTTCTTTCTAATGAAGAGTCATATTATCCTTATTGTACATGCTTAGCAAATTAAATTATTTTACTCTTTACTGAATAAATACAGTGATTCCAAAGAACTTTAAGTAAATGTGTTGGAGATGAATTATTAATTGTATCTCAGAAATACTGATTTAATGATGTGTAATTGCTTAATTTAGAACATTGACCTGATTTGATAAAATTGAAGTTCTTTACATTTAAAAACAGAGCTTCTAGTAATTCCACTCAATTACCTTTTATTTGACAAGAAAGGTGTCATGGAACTTGTGCCAAATTCAATTTCTTAACTCAACTCTCAACCACCTGTGATAAATGCCTTTTCAATACCACAATTATTATTATAACAATAATAACAATTATAACAATAATTATGGAAATATTAATAACATTAATAATAATAGCATAATATTTGAACACTTCATGGCAGATATTATGGTTCAAAAACATGTCCACTGAGTTTTCTACTTTCATCCTCACAAAACTATATGAATTAGGTCTAGAGAGATTTAGCAGCCAGTCGCTTTGCTAATTGTTGACCGTATAGGAATTTGAAAAATTATATCTCACTGAAATACTTTTATTAAAAATGTTTCTTTTCTACTTTTTATGATTTTATGATTTCATTTAATTATGTATATACTTCTGATTCATCTGAAGTATATTTTTTAAGGAATGATAAAGCATTCGTCTTTGGCTTCAAATGGCAAGCTGATCATCTCATCACTATTGAAAAGCTCCTATTTTTTTCCCATAGCTTTGAAATGTCAACTTTATTTTTCCATGTATTTGCTTTTGTTTGCTTATATCTACTTCTGGACTGTATTCCAGTCTGCTTATTTTCCTGCTTATCTGAATCTGTATCCTTCTATATATTATTTACTAGATATTTCTGGAGATTAATAATATATGCAAATAGGTAGTAAGAGTAGTCCACTGTTAATTTTTTTTTAAATCACCCCCAGTATTCTCTGCAGGTGATTAGATTGAATATTAGTGGGGAAGAAATAACACCTTTATTTTATTGAGTATTCTTAACTCTGTGTGTGTGTGTGTGTGTGTGTGTGTGTGTGTGTTTCCTAACCATATTTCTGAATCCACTTTTATTTGGGCCCATTCATATAGTTTCTTCTGGAAATTCTCCTTGTAAGGAGAAGTGATATTTAGATTGGCACTCACAACTGATTGTAATTTAAGACTCCGTAAACTCTTTTTTGTTTTTTTTCTTCTGATGTGGTCATTGGGAAGTTTTGAGATGGTTGCTTCAGTGACCTGAATCTGAGTGAGGAGATGTGCAGCCGTTCACCAAGTGAATGAGAATGAACATATGTGAAAGATATAACTTGTTACGGGTTCTGTTTATATGCGTTTTTTTTTTATATCAGGATTTTTGCCTTTTGTTAATGAGAACAATTGTTCTATTAATTTTCTTTTTAAAACAATCTATGCCTGATTCTGCTAAGTTTATACTAGTGTTGGAATACAGTTGTGGAAATGTCCCTTTTTAATCTATTTTGCTGTAAGAATATATTAAACTTAGGAACTAATGCTACTTGAAGTTTGAATAGAATCTGCTGTAAACCTGTAGTTAGGTAAATTTTTGAGCACTGATTAAATTTATTTAATATTTTTAGATATGTAAAACATTTTCAGTTTATTCAACACCTATAATTGTATTTTCAATCATCAGTTTTATTACAACTTGCTACAAATTTGAAGTGTTATGTAGCTAATTATTACTATCTCTAATATTCTAATTATGTAATGTTCATTCTCCTAATCTTCATCAGCAACTTCTCTTTTTAGTTCTCATTGGTCAAATATCCAGAGGTTTGTCTATTTTATTACTATTTTAAAAGTAAATTTTGCTATATTCTATTTACTACTTTATACTTCATTAAGTTTTGTTCTTAGATTTTGATATTTTTCTTTTCTAATCTCTTTTGTTGAATATGTATATATACATGTATGCATCTAAATATATTTTACTTTATTTTATTGTTTTTTAAGCCACACCTGTAGCATATGGAAGTTCCCATGCTAGGGGTCGAATCACATCTGCAGCTGCCAGCCTACACCACAGCCACAGCAATGTGGGATCCAAGCCACATCTGTGACCTACACCACAGAGCTCAGAGCTTTGCCAGATCCTTTAATACACTGAGTGAGGGCAGGGATGGAACCCTCATGCTCATGCACACTAGTTGGGTTTGTAACCCACTGAGCCACAATGGGAACTCATATATATTTTAATATATATAATTTTTGGTATGCTTTCTACATATTTACTCAAGGTAATATATTGCCCATTACGTAATGATTAACTAATTCCTATAAATTTGAAAGTGCCTTCTTTGACACAACTACCTGTTTTTAAGTTTTTGATAATCATTAATCTTTGGTTCCTTTTTTTCCTAATAATTCATTGGCCATGAAACATTTATTTTGTCTGCTATAAAACACAAGCTTTCCTTTGATAATATCCACGTTGTTAATCTTTTTTACTTGTAATATTTATTTCAAATGCATTTTATATGCAATCATTTATCATATTTATTCCAACTTTCCTATTTTTAAATATAATGTAAAGGAATAAACCATCTAGTCAAGTTTTTTAAAGATATATTTACTTATTTTTTTATTTACTAAGAATAAATTTCTCATATGTTTTATATATTTTTGTGGAGGGAACTATATTATTTTTCTTCCAAGAAATATATATATTGAATACAATGAATTTTATTAATGATTTCTGTATTTAATATTTAGGGAGTTCTTTGTTATTCATGGGGCATGATTCTTTAATAAATATCCATACTCTGCTTGCTGCTTTTTTTAATTATTCTACTGATATTCAAGATTATATTTGTCTATAGTCTTTTCTTTACGTATTATTTGGTACTATTGCTTTATGTGTTCTTAGGAAGACTTAAAGTAGTGAATCATTACAAGGTTTTAAACCAGCTTCCATTTACCATTTGGGATGAAAGGAGAGGAACCACTACTAAAGAAAAGTGATAATTCTGTTTTCATTTTGTGCATTTATTTGTGCCAGAATTCTAAGGGGGAAAGAGACAAATGATACCGCAGCTGACAATAGTTATTCTTTCAAAATTTAGCCAAAAATACCATAGAATTTCATCATGTTTCTCATTTTAAATAGATTTGGAGTGTGCTGTATTGCCCATGCACATTTATGATAATCACTATAAGACCAAGAGGTGCTATGTTCTTTTCTCCCCCAATATTATTGTTTATTGTGTACTGGCATAATATTTGCAAAAGGCCTCATCCCTCCTCAGTTTCAAAGAAAAACAGAATTCCAGTCAACAAAATGTGTAGAACAGAGTCTAAGCCAGACTCTAAAACAAAGGAGTAAATGAGACATAGACACAGAAATATTATTAGAAAAATGTTTACTGTTTTATTTGAAAGGAAGTCTCTTGATTAGAAAAAAAATCAGATTGGTATATTGGAGAAACAAAACAAAATAATGTTATGCTTTGATAAGGTTATGTTAAAAACAGGTTTTAATTATACATTAACATGATAATTTTAAGTTCAAATGGTTTCACATATTTGAAAAGATGACTGCCTTTAAGTATAAGAAACTGAGTTTTTAAAATATTTTAAATGGTGTATAATTGACATACAATACAATATTAGTTTCAGGTGCACAACATTATGATTCAATATTTCTGTACATAAAAAATGATCATGACAAATCTAGTTAACATCAAAATCGGGTTTTTTTGGTTAAAGTTAGTTGATTCACAGCATTGTGCCAATATCTGCTCTATAGCAAAGTGACTTAGTCATTAATAAATATACATTCTTTTTAATATTATTTTCTGTCATGATCTATCCCAGGAGATTGGGTATAGTTCCTTGTGCTCTACAGTAGGACCTTGTTTTTTTCATTCTAAATGTAATAGTTTTCATCTACCAACCCCAAACCTGTCATCCATCTCACTTCCTCCCTCTTCTTCCTTGGCAACCAAAATTCTGTTCTATGTCTTTTGAGTCTATTTCTATTTTGGGAGATAAGTTAATTTGTGTCACATTTTAGATTCCACATAAGTGATGGTATTTGTCTTACTGACTTATCCCCTTGGTACAATAACCTCTAGTTCTATCTGTGTTGCTGCAAATGGCATTATTTTGTTATTTTTAATGGCTGAGTGATATTCCATTGTATATATGTACCATATCTTCTTTGTCCATCATTCTGTCAATAGACATTTAGGTTGCGTCCATGTCTTGGCTATTGAGAACAGTGCTGCTATGAACATAGGGGAGCATGTATCTTTTTAAATTATAGTTTTGTCTGGGTATATACTTAGGAGTGGGATTGCTGGATCATATGGCAACTCTAGTTTTTTTAGTAACTTCCATACTCTTTTCCATAGTGGCTGCATCTATTTACATTCCCATCAACAGTGTAAAGGGTTCTCTTTTCTCCATACCCTCTCCAGAATTTGTTATGTATAGACTTATTAATAACTGCGTTCTGACCAGTTTGAGATGATACCTCATTATAGTTTTGATTTGCATTTCTCCAATAATTAGCAATGTTGCGAATCTTTTCATGTGCTTACTGGCCATCTCTTTGTCTTCTTTGGAGAAATGTCTGTTTAGATCTTCTGTCCATTATTCAATTGGGTTGTTTGTTCTTTTTTGTTTTTGAATTGTATGAGTTGCTTTTATGTTTTGGAGATTAGGCCCTTGTCAGTTACATTGTTGGAAAATATTTTCTTCCATTCTTAGGTTTTCTTTTCATATATCTTATGGTTTTCTTTGCTGTGCCAAAGCTTGTAAGTTTGATTTGGTCCTATTTGCTTATTTTTGTTTTTATTTCTATTGCCTTGAAAGACTGAACTAATAAAACATTTGTACAATTTATGTCAGATAATGTTTTGCCTACATTCATGTCTAGGAGTTTTATAATGTTATGTCTTATGTGACGTCTTTAAGCCATTTTGAGTTTATTATTGTGCATGAAGTGAGGGTGTGTTCTAGTTTCATTGATTTACATGCAGCTGTCCAATTTTCCCAGCACCACTTGCTGAAGAGACTTTTTCTCATTTTATAATACTGCCTCCTTTGTTGGTGGAAGATTAATTGACCATATGTGTCTGGGTTTATTTCTGGGTTCTGGGTTCTGTTTCATTGATCCATATGTCTGTGTTTTTTGTTTGTTTGTTTTGTTTTTTTAATCCAGTACCGCACTGTTTTGATTCCTTTAGCTTTGTATCATTGTCTGAATTTGGGAAAGTTATGCCTCCCGCTTTGTTTTTATCCTCTGGATTTCTTTGGCAACTCCCTGTCCTTTATGGTTCCAAATAAGTTTTTGGATTATTTGTTCTAGTTCTGTGAAAAATGTTCTGGGTAATTTGATAGGGATTGTATTGAATCTGTAGATTGCTTTGGGTAGTATGGCCTCTTAAGCATATTAATTCTTCCAATCCAGGAGCATGGGATAATTTTCCGTTTATTTGAATCCCCTTTAATTTCCTTTATTAATGTTTTATAGTTCTCAGTATATGCAGAAATTGACTTTTTAAATTGTCATTTGACAACAAAGTTGTTGTTTAGTAAAACTGCTAATGCTCACCCACTATTCTGTTCATTGCCACGGTTTGATTGGTCTATCTACCACTGACGTTGAATTACCACACCTTCGTTATTACCAAGAAAATCAAACTTCTATAGATGGCTCTCTGTGAGAAAGAAGGAGGAGTTTCATATGTTGTGAAATCAAGTTGTGACCTTCCAGTGGTGCAGTGTTCCTTGAAGTATTACTGGAAACTAAAGATCAGTTGAAGAATCCAGATCTGTGTTGAATGTATTCCTGCAGATTGCAAATTACCTCTTATATTTGTAACATATGTTATATTATACTAATTCTTTATTATCCATTGATTTTAAAGGGTCTATTCATCACACGGAAGTTAAGATGCAACGTATATGCATTCTGGAGGTTTTGTTTATTAAGCCAAAGGAAATAAAATGTTATACATATGGTTTAAATGGTTTGAGAAATCTATGCACTATCTCTCTGTCAATATGGGAGAATATAAAGTTTATCAGTATTCCTAATATATAGAAATGTTAATAAAAAAACTAGATGTGTTCTGATTTGTAGAAAATAATGACATGTTTGCATTTGTTATCATGTCAAAAGATATTAATATCAAGAGATCTGAAATATCAAAGCCAACCTTAAATATATTTTCCTGATTATAAGTTAATACATTATTTTTTACAAAATATGCAAAGATAAGATATATTTTTAATTCTATATTAACATTTACAATGTTTCTTTAATTTCTGTTGTACATCTAAGTGACCCAATCACACAGAATTCCCTGTGCTGTACATTAGGATGCAATTCAAAATGTAGGAGTTTGCATCCAACAAACCCAAACTCCCCATCCATCCCACTGCCTCCCCACACCTCCCTGGCAACCAGAAGTCTGCTGTCCTTGGCCATCCATATCACCCCAACCTGTCCCCTTTGGTAACCATGATCCAGTATTTGTTATTTGTAGACTTGTTGATGACCATTCTGACCATTTTGAGATGGTACCTCATTGTAGTTTTCATTTGCATTTCTCTAATAATTAGTGATGTTGAACACTTTTTCATGTGTCTCTTGGCCATTCATATGTCTTCTCTTGATAAATGTCTATTTAGGTCTTCTGCCCATTTTCCAGTTGGGTTGTTTCTTCTTCTGATGTTGAGTTGTATGTGTTGTTTGTATATTTTGGAGATTAGGCCTTGTCTGTTGCATCATTTGCAAAGATTTTTCTCCCAAATCTTTTTTTATGGGTTGTATTTTTTTTAAAATAGTTTCCTTTGCTGTGCTAAAACTTTTGAGTTTAACTGGGTCCCATGGGTTTATTTTTGTTTTTATTGACCTTATTCTAGAAGGTGGATCAAATGAAACGTTGCTGTTATTTACATGGAAGAGTATTCTGTCTACGTTTTCCTCTAGGATTTCTATTGTACCTGGCCATATATTTAGGCCTTTAATCCATTTTGAGTTTATTTTTGTGTATGGTATTAGAGAATGTTCTAATTTCATTCTTTTACATGTGGTTTTCCAGTTTTCCCAAACCATTTATTGAAGAGACTTTCTTTCACTGTATATTCTTGCCTCCTTTGTCATAGATTGGTTGACCATAGGTGCTTGGGTTTATTTCTGGGCTTTCTATCATCTTCCATTGATCCATATTTCTCTTTTTGTAGCAGTACCGTATTGTTTTGATAACTGTAGCTTTGTAGTATTGTAGTAAGTCAGGGAGTCCAATTCCTCCATTTCTGTTTTTCTTGTTCAGTATTGCTTTGGCTATTCAGGGTCTTTTGTGTTTCTATCTAAACTTTAAAATATTTTGTTCTGGTTCTGTGAGGAATGTCCTTGGTAATTTGATAGGGATTACATTGAATCTATAGATAACCTTGACTATATTGATTCTTCTAATCCAAGAGCATGGTATATTTGTCCATCTGTTTAAAAGAAGAAAAAAAAAAAAGGTCCTATAGAGAAATCTACTCTGTCTCTTAAGTTTATATTATCATTAATATTATGTGAATCATACAGATGCTAGTGGTCATACATTTATAGACATTTTATAAAAGCTATACATTAGAAATAAGTATCCTTCCAAAATAGTATTTTTTATGGCTTAATATAATTCCATCAATGAGTGTTCTTTAACAGCCTTTTATTTTGAAGATTTAAATCTACATTTTTCATTAATATCTTTCTATCAGATTTTTTTTAATTTCTGACTAATTCATTTTAATGAATTTCTAGAATTGAAATTATTTATGACATTCAATATACTTAACTACATTTTATTATAGAGAATTTTTACCTATCTATGATGCTACTAGATATAAAATATAAAAATATATATATACACATATATTTACCATGCTAGGGTACTATATTTTTAATTGCAGTGACTTTTATAGGGAGAAAAATATCTCATTTTTGTTTCAGTTTCATTTTTTACTAGAGTATGCAGGGCATATTAATATTTTTTTAAACTTTTATGACTAGGTGTCATGTTTTTAAGTTCTGGGTTTTATTAATTATTGTTTTTAATAAGGCTTTTAAATAAATCTCCCTCTTACTATAATCTGGAAACTTTATGCTCATTGAAATTCTTTCTCTGTCATTTATATTCAGACTAGAATTATATAAATCAAATTTGAAAACAACCACTATTTTAGATTACCACAAAATATTCCCACAACTTTTTTAAGGTAGAGATTCTATCCTCCTACATTCTTTTATACAGTAAGAAAATCATATTTAAATTCCTAAAAACTATCATTTTTCAGAGCCAGCTGGACTCTCGTGTTAGGAAGGAAAGAGAAATGTGCAAAAAAATCAACTTATATTAATGCAACTTGAAAATATAGTTAATATATTGATTAGGCAATATTCCCAATTGAAATTTTTAGGACTTTATACCAATTTGGGGATTCTCAAATATATAAGGTGTTGTCTGATTTAGAAGAATCACTGAGTATTTTCACAATGGCGGATCTTTGTAGTTAGACAGTGATTTATTATATGCAGGCACTTTCTGATTAATCTACCACATCATTTTAATCATCCTCTTCATTAAAATTATTTCCCCATTATGATTTATGTCTTTTACCAAAAGATAATGACAGAAAAGGGAGTATGAGACTTACTTCTAATATTCAGAGATGAAGTTCAGATAGCATATATATGACTGCCAAGAGATATTAGGGTATCGATACTTCTACCTCTGAGGCAGAATTATTTGGTCAAAAAGATACTATAAAGATACAGGTGGTCAGTGTCTGAGAAGAAACTACCTGCTTGATGCTTCAAGGGAGGGAAGATAAAGAGCAAGCATCCTTCATGAAAACCTGGTCATAGGGAAGTAGAAACACATAGTTGGTTCATCTATTAAAGCATTTTCACTGAGGAACCACTAAGTACTAGTATATAATCACTCCTATAGGACATTCACATACCCCATAGTTTGTTTAGTTCTTTGTGACTGTGTCTTGACTCTCAAACTAAATAACGTTCTCTACGAGGACAAATTTTCCCTACTTGCTTCTATACTTCATGAAGAATCTAGAAGTTTGGTTGTATATGCAGCTCATCAGAATATCATTGAGATCTATGCTTCCCATATCTTAAAAACATCTTAATAGTGTGTTCCTTTTAAGAATAAGCCCTAATTACACGTGATGAGGCAAACTTATATGGTAGCTTTTTTCAGACTTCACTAAGCTTGCACAAAGCAAAAAAGGCCTTTGGTTTTTAAAGAGGCTTGCTTCTAAAAACTGTTCGCATCCAGATGACAGAAAAGGTACTCTTGGAAAGAGGACAGACCCCAGATCCAAATCCTGAATAACAAATGTGTCTGTGTGTGTGTATGTTTGAAACAGATATTCATTCCTTATTTATTGATCATAACATGCTGTTATCATTTCAGTACATTTGTATTACATTAATTAATGCCTAAGTATCGTAAATTTTTAATTTTTATTCTGTTGATATCTAAAATAGATCAGTTTCACAATTATTGTGAATTGTATGTTTTTCTTTCACTCTATAAACCATGTATGTATGCTAAATGCATATATATGTATATGTGTTTATTTGTATGATACATAGTTTCATGACTATTAAATTATTTTAAAGGGCTTTATTTTACGAATATACTTTAGTCTTCTCTTTTGATTATATTTTATAATTTTCCTTAAATTCTACTTTTTAAATTTGCTACTTTTTTCATTCATTAACATTGATTTGTCTCATAAACCTTTTCTTATCATATAAAATGAAAATAAGTGTATGATATTCTTCTGATCACAAATTTTGAATTATTTCCATCTCATTTGGAGCAAAATTCAAAGCTCTTACAGGTCCAGTGACTGCCCATCCACACAGTCACCTCTCTGATCCCACAGTTGTAACTCTCCCTTTGTTCCCTCACTCTGGCCACGCTGACCTCCTTCCTGTTCCTCGAGCAGGCCAAGCACACTCCCACCTCAGATCTCTTGCACTTTTTCTTCCTTTTGCCTGGTACGTTCTTCTGTTAATAACACATGACTTACCCCCTTACCTCCTCCTGTTCATTGTTCAAATATCACATTATTGGAGAGACCTTCTGTGATAAACAGAGTAAGTTCTCCCAAAGCTTTTCATGTTTTAAGCCTCAGAAAACTGTTAAATTATATGGCAAAATAGATTAGTGTCATATGCACATACATATGTGTAATGTGGTATCCCTCATTACCGGTTTATATATAACTGGTAATATATATATGTGTGTGTGTGTGTGTGTATTATATTTATATATATTGTATATTTGTATTATATATATGTTAAACATGTATATTAGATATATAGCATGTTATATATTTGTGTTAAAATATATATACTTTTTACAATTTATATATATTTTACATGTGTCTCTCTCTATATATTCCAGCATCTATCATAGAAAGCAACACTCCAGAGGTGCCCCAGACAATCAGTTTAGCAAGTTCTTTCCTTTTGCCGCTGGAGTCTACATTCCAAAGACAGTTCACTTAAAAGAAATACATAATTTTCGTATATATTTCTTACTCTATGCATTCGCCAAGATATTTTAGAGACTGAAGCTGCCCAGAATTGGGGTAACTGTTTCAACTAAGAAGTAATTTTATGTTTTATCAAAAGGCACTGATTACCACTTAGGAGAACATTTCTATCTATAGCCAGATCCATCTGGATGGTAATGTCCATTAGTTAGGAAGTGGGACATGCTCATGTTTTCCAACATATAATCATCTGGACTCTAAATAGCCAATCATGCTATTTTAAGTATCTTAATGTGCCTTTTTAACACATATGGAAATAACAGGGACCTTAATTGTGTATCCTTTCTGTATATACTAAAGACATTTGTATATACCCAGAAAACTAGTTTTTAAATAACAGATTGCTTGGATCTTACAGATAAATATTTCACCATACACCCTCCTATACTTTGTGGAAGATGATTATATAAGAAGAAAGGTAGAATAAGTAAATGACTGACAAAAGCAAAGACACATTGCGGTGTGATTTCTTCTTGTCATTGTTTTCTGTATTTTAATTTTATTATGAAATAGAGCATACTTTATAAAAAGTATTGTAAATGAAATTTGCCCCATTCCCCATTTTTATGTCCCAGAGAGAATCACTGAAAGTTGATACGTATATATCTACATCACACATCCCCACAAAAAGAAGCTCACTCTTACATACCCTGACACGTGTACATATATTTATTTTACAAAAATTAAATAAGACAAATTGTCTATAATTTTTCTACTTGTAATACGACATGACATGAATGTAATTCCATATTTGTACATATTAATATCTCTTTCTGATAGATATACAGTATTCCATATTACTACTAATATATATTTGAATATTTAAATTTTATCTTTCTCTCCGCTCTTCTTAATTGGTTACCATGAAAATGTGCCTATCCTCCAGAAATTTCTGAAGAATACTTCTTTATGTTATATTCCTTAGAAGAGGAATTTCTAGGACAGAGATTATTCACATTTCATATTTTGATGATTACTAAGTTGTTCTTCATGAATGCTATAGTAATTTATCTTTCCTCCGTGAATATTTGACAACATCCTTTCCCCATACAACTGACAACATACTAAGATCACCTTTCTTTTCTTATAAAAATCTGTGTTTACCCTGGAGTTTCTTTTATTAAGCTTTGCTTGGTTTTTCTCGGTTTGCTTCTATCCCTGGGCCAAATTTCTGATACAGTACAGTCTCTCAAGTATAAAACTTCCTGTATAGCCAAGCAAATTGTCTCTCAGTTCCTTGGATTGCTTATTGGGGTTCTCTTTTCAGCATCTCATGAGGAGCCCTGGCCCTTAGAATTTCTACATCTCTAGGTCATATATATGGCCAACATTCTGGGACTTCCCTTCAGTATTACCCTGGGAGGAGTTCCTGTCGTGGCTCAGTGGTTAACGAATCCGACTAGGAACCAGGAGGTTGTGGGTTCGATCCCTGACCTTGCTCAGTGGGTTAAGGATCCAGCGTTGCCGTGAGCTGTGGTGTAGGTTGAGATGTGGCTCAGATCCCACGTTGCTGTGGCTGTGGTGAAGGCCGGCGGCTACAGCTCCTGTTAGACCCCTAGCCTGGGAACCTCCATATGCCTCAGGTACGGCCCTAGATAAGGCAAAAAGACAAAAAAAAAAAATTCCCGGGAATCTCCCTCACCTCCTTCTGATGTTTGAGCTTCTGTTTCTGGCCTCTTATTTCTTTTTTCTAAAAAGACTCTCATTTTAGGAGCAGACTAGAAGCAATCTTCCCTACCTGCCCTAGCTCTGATACCCCATCTCCCAGTACAAACACATGCTTCCACTTTCCAGTTTTTTAAAATGATGTCTAAAATAACAGAAGGTAAGCTCTAGACAAAGACATAATGGCCTATCTTGTAAGTGGCATAAGCTGTACGATCAGATGCTGTAGATTTTGTGACTTCAGTTTGTTTAAAATAAATCTGGAGAATACTACTTCTAAAAAGGTTTCATATAATACATTCATACATGCATACACATATAGTCCAAAGGTTAATGTTGGAAGTTCCTTTTTTTAAACTACAGGCATTTAATTTTTTTGGCCATGCCTGCAGCATGCAGAAGTTCCTGGGCCAGGAGTTGAACCTGTGCCACAGCAGTGACCCAAGCCACAACAGTGATAAAGCAGGTCCTTAACCTCTAGGCCACCAGGGAACTCCTACAAGATATTTTAAAGTCTTTAACATGTCTTTGAGCAAAATAACTCTTCAGTGTTAAGACGTAATATGTACCATATCTCAGAATCTAATTGATTTCAGATGATTTTTAATGCTATCTCAATGGGCTACCGCCCAGAGAATATTTTGATAAACCCAGCTTGCATCTTCTTTATTCTCACTTATTTATGGATCGCATTTCATTCCCAACTGTTGGGAATACCACATAGCTCACATTCATAGAACTGGAGTATTATATTTGGAATTTTACTCTTATCATGGGACTCCGTATACTGGTATTTTACTTGAAGCCAGGTTCAATAAAAAATTCCAACTCTTGTTGACATTTTCAAGGCATTTTTACTTTCTTTCTTTCTTCCACCTGAGGTAATGGCCCACATGCTCCTTTGGCTTTCTTATAGACCAGTGGTACTCACTGAGGAATGGGAGATGTCTAGGTGTATTCTTGGTCATCACACTTTAGGAGGAAAGACTGCTACTGGCATCTAGTGGGCCAAGGCCAGAGATGCTGTTATATACACTCTCCTGAAAAAGACAGCCCCAAAATATTTAGCAGGAGAGACCAGGTTGAGAAAAATTGCTGTTGTTGACTGTGCTTTCCACAAACCCTTTTCACGGTTCTCTAAAGTTTTATTGTGGTAAAAATTGGAGTATGCACAGATTAAACTAAAAACCAGAAGATATGTTAATATGGATTTCTCCCCTTTCAGGTAAAATAAACATTGACTGGGAAAAGGCAACTTTCTCAAATCCCAAAAGTGCAAGGCTAATTGTAAACTCTTAAATAGTCTAAAACAAACACTAACTGAACTTGATAGGTAAATTAACACCGTGGGCCAATCCCTTGCAACACTCATGCTTTGACACCTTTCTTAACATTTTTCCTCCTTTCTAATACTTAGACTGAAAGTGGATTTCTAATTCTTATTCCACTCATTACTTAACTGGAACACCGAGGTCACTGCAAATAAAGCAGTATGAGTTAATGAGAACAGCTTTAGCCAAAGAGGAGGTATTTCTCCAAGTACATCAAGTGCTTCACATATATTAAGAAACCCCAGCTGAACTGATTTAATAATGTTGGGATTTACACAATTATTACAGAACCTTCATTATTCACCCAGTCTGTGCATACCACCGCACAAATGAACATCTCAGTCTGGTGGTATTAACATTGCCATTTTCTCACCCATTCCCAGACCATCTGCTCCATGCTGATCATTCACTGCTTTAACATTTAACAGTTACCCAACTGCAACTTAGCAGATTTGTGTACTTTTGAAAACAGCTGGTTTAATAACTGCTTCAGAGCTTTTGGATAAAGAAATTATTTTGTAGTGCTTTATAATAGTCTTTTTTTATTGGTGCCTCTGAGGAAAGAGTACTACACTTGCTCCATTTATGCATCTGCAATCACTCATAATATTTCTTGTCACATTTGGAAACATATTTTCAGTATTTATAGCACAATAATGTAAGAATGTAAGAGCTCTTTATTACCCTTCTTGTTTTTGCTGTTTTTTTTTTTTTTTTTTAACGTCTCAGAGGGCTCCAGTGAAACTTTTGCATGGAATAATTTTGCTTAGCACAAAGGTATACATTTGAGTTGTCTCGGTTTCCACTCATTTGCTATGTCCTGTGAATTTGTTTCTCTTTTAGTAGTGATGTTTCCCATTTTTCGATTTGTTAAAGACAATACAAGAAAGAAAATAACTACTTGTTTCAATCTTCCTGGCTTCCAACTAGACATATTACCCCTGGGGAGTTTATTAGGTAACTTTTTGAATTGGCTGCCCCTTAATGACTAGAAGTGGCCTAAGGCCTGCTTCTAGGGGCTGGCACTGTTGTGGCTTCTTGATCTGGGCAGGGTTTGCCTATGGGAGTTGACTTTGTGAAAATGTTGAGGTGTACATTTTGCATACTCTTTTGTATGTATATTATATTTCAGTAAATTTTTGTATGTATATTATATTTCAGTAAAATGTTCAACAGTACAATTTCACTGGATTCTCCTCCTGTGTACGAAACACTTCACTGTGGCACAGTCTTTGGTCTTGACCTGACCATGACAGCAGTCTAATATTCTACCATTCCTTACTTTACACATTGTATTCAGCAATACAAAGCTGTTTGCAGTTTCTACTACAATCTGCTGTATCACTACGTAAGGATTTGCCAATGAGTCTATTCACTGGCAGTGGTAAGGGAGAACCGTGGCTTTCACTTCAGTGCATGCTCCTTATTCTTTTAAATTCAGTGTCAAAAAAAGTAAACACTACTATTTGTCAATTGACACACTAGATCTAATCAATTTTTAAATTATGTGTTTCTGGGATTTATTTTTGTCCTCCCCTAGTCCAAGGCATTTTGCACAAATGTGGTTTTTTCTTAATACAGTATTTACTTGTGTTCTCAAACTTACCTCCTACTGTTTTCAAGAGCTTAGAGCTTTTGTTATATACTTTTCTCATCAGATAAAAGCTAAATCAAAACATACATTTTAGACATTAAAATACAAGAGAATAGACTTCTGCTTTCAATTAAGATGAAATAAAAACTGGATTTATCTTCTCATCTGGAACAAACATGTAACAATAAACAGATGAAATATAAAATAATATTCAACACACTAGACATCATACAGTAAAAGAAAGGAATCCCTGAGAGATAAAAAATGAAGGAGCAAGGTGGCTAAAATTTCTAAAACAAAGTAGCTATGCAGGAGTTCCCATCGTGGCGCAGTGGTTAACGGATCCGACTAGGAACCATGAGGTTGTGGGTTCGATCCCTGGCCTTGCTCAGTGGGTTAACGATCCGGCGTTGCCGTGAGCTGTAGTGTAGGTTGCAGACGCGGCTCGGATCCTGCGTTGCTGTGGCTGTGGCGCAGGCCAGTGGCCACAGCTCCGATTAGACCCCTAGCCTGGGAACCTCCACATGCCGCGGGTGCGGCCATAAAATGACAAAAAAAGGCAAAAAAATAAAACAAAGTAGCTATGAAAAGAACTACATAGATTGAGAATCTCAGAGAGCTGCAGAGTCCAAATGTAGCATTCAGGTTAGGAGTGGTCAAAGCATGTATACAAAGCAACTGTCTGAAGCTGTGGAAAGAATCATCTGGAAGGATAATGAGAAAGAATTTTTAGCACTCACATAGCAACTGGAATAACACCTGTTTAACCCAGCCAGACTAGAACATGTCAAAACTCACAGAAAATTGGCTAAAATACTGAGAAGACTCTTGCTGTAGTAAGGAGTAATAAGACCTAAATTAAGTGATTCTCTGGTTCTGCCTAACAAATCAACTTTTTTTTTAAACAAGTAAATTAAGTACATCCCGGAACAAAGGTAATATATAGCTAATCTAAGTATAATATACTGTAAGTATATATAAACTAGGAATACAACAATATCCAGCTCCCAGCAAGGTTCAGTTTATAATACCTGATAGCCACAGAATAGCAGCATCCAAAGAAACAGAAAAAAATATAACATAATGAGAAGAAATGATTCATTGAAACCAAACTAGAACTAAATTGTCAGAAAAGAACATTAAATAGCATAACTGTATTCCATATTGTCAGAGATAAGTAAATAAGTTGCAGATTAGAAAAAGATTCAAATGAAATGTTGAAAATGAAAACTAAAATCTTTGAGCTGAAAAAATACATTGGATGGGATTATTTGCAGATTTGATATTATAGGAGAAAGTAATAGTAAAATGGACAAATAGCAGTGCAAACTATCTAAATTAAATATATAGAAAGGAAAAACTGAACAGGTAACCTAATATGTGTCCAGGTGGAAGCCTGAATGAAGGTAGAGAAAAGAGACAAAAAAAATTTTAAGAAATAATGTTAAAAGAAATTCTAAATATAATGAAAACCATAAACCCACAGACTGAAGAAGGTCAGTACAACTCGAGATAAGATAACATGAATAAAATTTCATTAAGACAGATCATAATCTTAAGTGCCCAAAAGCATGAATGAAGGGAAATTCTTAAAGCATGGACAAAATAAGTATAATAGCAGTTCAACTAACAGAATGATACAAGTGAAAAAGCAGATGACCAAAATTTAAAAATAATGAAACAAAGCTGTCAACTTAGTATTCCATATACAACAAAAATATTTTTCCAAAGCAAAAGTAAAGCAAAAACAGAGACATAGAAAAGATGAAAGAATTACTCACTAGCAGACCCACATTACAAGAAAGAATAACCAGTTTGTCAGGGAGAAGAAAAAATATATTACATGGTAATATAGTTCTATACCAAAAAATGAAGAACACTGTAAATCTGTAAATGGTAATTATGTGGGTAAATAAATTAGATATTTTCTTATTATGTCAATATCTTTATCTTTTAAGATTTTTAATTTTATCTATTATAGTTGATTTACGTTTTGTCAATTTCTGCCATACAGCAAAGTGACCGAGTCACACATACATATGTACATTCTTATTCTCACATTATCTTCCACCATGCTCCATCACAAGTGACTAGATATAGTTCCTAATGCTATACAGCAGGATCTCATTGCTTATATAGTCCAGATTAAATACATTCTATCTACTAACCCCAAACTCCTAACCATCCTACTCCTTCACCCCTACCCTTGGCAACCACAGATCTGTTCTCCAAGTCCATGAGTTTATTTCTTTTCTGTAGATAGATTCATTTGTGTGATATATTAGATGCCAGATATCAGTGATATCATATAGTATTTGTCTTTCTCTTTGTGACTTCACTTAGTATGAGTCTCTAGTTCCATCCATGTTGCTGCAAATGGCATTATTTTATTCTTTTTTATGGCTGAGTAGTATTCCATGTGTATATATACCACATATTCTTCATTCATTTGTTGATGGACATTTAGATTGTTTACATGTCTTGGCTATTGTGAATAGACCTGCAGTGAACATAGGGGTACATGTGTCTTTTCCAATGAAAGTTTTCTCCAGATATATGGCCAGGAGTGGTATTGTTGGATCATATGGCAGTTCTATATTTAGTTTTCTGAGGTACCTCCATACTGTTTTCCATATCAGTTGCACCAAGTTACATTCCCACCAACAGTAAAGGAGGGAACCCTTTTGTCCATACCCTCTTCAGCATTTGTTATTTGTTGACTTGTTAATGATGGCCGTTCTGACTTGTTAATGGTGGTACCTCATTGTAGTTTTGACGTGCCTTTCTCTAATAATTAGTGATGTTGATAACTGACTGTTTAAAAAAAAATAACAATTTAGTGTGCAATTTGTAATATATGTAAAAGCCAATTATTTGAAAACTGTAGCACCAAACAATAGGAAAGAGAGGAAAGTATGCTAGTATGAAATTTACATATTGCATAAACTGTGGCATATGAAAATACCACTTGAAAGTAGACTCTGAAAAAGTAAAGATGTCTACTATAAACCCTCAATCACTAAAATAACAGCACAAATTATGAGTTTATGAGCCAATAAAGAAGGTAAATTAAAATTACAAAATACGCTTAGTCCGAAGAAGGCAAAAAGAAAAAAGAGAACAAAGAATAGAGGGGGCAAGTAGAAAACAAAGAGCAGGTAAATGAAAAAACAAGCCATAGACTGGAAGAACGTATTTGCAAAACAATAAAAATCTAATAAAGTCGTTGTATACAGAATAGTAAAGGACTTCTAAAATTCAACCACTTAAAAAGAGAAGGAGAACCACAAGTCTGTTCTCCATGTCTATGAGTTTATTTATTTTCTGTAGATAAGTTCATTTGTGCCATATGTTAAATTCCAAATACAAGTGAAATCATATGGCATTTGTCTTTGTCTTTCTGACTTACTTCAGAGTATAAGAGTCTCTGGTTCCAGCAGTTGCTGCAAATGTTATTATTTTTTTCTTTTTTATGGCTGAGTATTATTCCATTGTGTATATGTACCATATCTTCTTAATCCATTCATCCGACAATGGACATTTAGGTTGTTTGCATGTCTTGGCTATTCTGAATACTGGTCCAATGAACACAGGGGTATATACATCCTGTGGCTGCCAAGGGGGAGGGGGAGGGAGTGGGGTGGACTGGTAGTTTGGGGTTAGAAGGTACAAACTATTGCATTTTGGGGTAGATGAGCAATGAGATTCTGCTCTATAGCACAGGGAACTATATCTAATCACTTGTGATGGAAAGTGATGGAGGATAATGTGAGAAAAAGAAAATATATATATATATATATAGGACTGGGTCATTTTGCTGTACAGCAGAAATTAACAGAACACTGTAAACAGATTACAATTAAAAAATTTAAAAAGAAAAAGAGAGGGAAAGATTTGAACAAATAGTTTTCGTCAGATAAGATAAATAAATAGCAGATGACCATATGAAGAGATTCAGAACATCATGTGTCATTAAGGAAATGCATATTGCAAATATAACTAAGACTCTACTCATACCTAGTAGAAAGGCTAAATTAAAGTTGACCATGCCAACTGTTGTTAAGGATGGGGAAGAGCTGGAATTCTATTACACTGCTGATGGGAATGTAAAATGGAACACTTGGCAAAAAAATTTTGGCCATTTTTTTAAAAAGTGAAAGATATATCTGTCATGTTATCCATTCACATTACTCTTACCCCAAAGAAGTAAAAGCGTAAGTCCATATAAAGACTTATGCACAGATGTTTATAAAAACTTTATTTGAAATATGTCAAAACTGGAAACAACCTCAGTGCCCTTGACAAAGGAGTTATTGCACATCCATACAATGGACTGGTACTCAACAATAAAATGTAGTGAACTATTACATATTAATATATAGCTAGGCGACACATTTATACATTTCAAAATAATTACATTGAGTGAAAGAAGCCAGGCAAAATGCAATACATACTCTACTATTATATAAAATTCTGAAAATCTCATAAATCATGTCAGTGTTTACCTGAGATCTAGTGGGTCCAGGAAGCAGAGAAAGGGAGGGATTGAAATGGGTTATAAGGAAATTGGTAAAGGTGAAAAACATGTACTTTATCTTGATGTTTAGAATAATTTCTCAGATATATACACATGTCAACTTTTCTGTTTGTATACATCAAACATGTTGAACTTACTGTATGTTAGTTATACTTCATAAAGTTTTTAATGTTAATCAGTGTTAGATGTTCCTGATTTGCTTCTCTCAAGGTTTTATAGGTACAAAAATATTATTTTTATTTTAGAAAAATATTATCTTATAGCTTTATATTTAGAATATAATACAAATTTGTAAAAGAAATTATTTTGATAACCAGATTAAAACAGCACATGAAAAACTGCATAGGTAACGTGTTAGTACAGTGGGAATTCTTATTTCCTGAACATGGTACTGCTCAAAGAGTTAATAGTTTGTTTTTTTAATATCTTTTGTCCATTCTTCTCTACTTTGTGTAGTCTACCTTTAAAACCTGTGGTAACTAATAATGCACCAGAAACATTAGTATTCAGTATCGTTCAGTAGAATTCAATCAGTTAAATAGACAAAGCCTTGCATTTATACACCCACAGAGTCACGATTCATGGTGGTTTTTAAAGACTTCTTCGCTCACACAGCCATCAATCAAAGTGACAGCGTTCTTTAGATTAACTTTGGATTCCCCAGCACAAATTAATTAATCTGTCCACTACTTCCTATCTCAGTGTTTCAATCAGCCAACAAATAAAGCCAATCAAGATTTCAATTCTTTGCTGATTAGCCAATAAACTGTGACAGTGGACTTGTGGCAAGGCTTCTGGGACTCTCATAGAAGCTTATTTATAGATGTAGCAGTCCTGCGATCAGTCTCTAAACCACAAATAAGAACATTGTGTTTTCTTCCCAGTTACTTTCATCAAGGCAAAAAACCTTTCAGGTGGAAATAAAACTTTCAAAACAACTGGTTGTTAAGATACTCTCCTTGAGGTTATGTTAAAAACATTTTGGTGATGCTACTGTTTTATTAACCTCAAATTGTATAAATACCATGGAATTTTAGAATTTAAAGAATTGCTTTTTGTTCAAAGGAAAGAATGTGTACTAGAGCTGTCACTATTTCCTCATTGTCTAAAATCTTTTATACATAAGAATCCTAAGTACTCTTTATACCTAAAGAGAAGTACTTCCTACTTTTATATGTTTATGAAAGAATAAACTTTACTGTATGTCCTAAAGTTAATCTAGGACATATATTGCACATAGAAAATTCTTTAGAGAAGAATAACTTGCCTAGAAAAAGGATGTGAACTGGGAGTCAGAAACCTAGGTTAACCTGGACTTGGCCAGTAACAACTTACATAAGCTTAAAAAAGTCACTTGGTTTATACAAGCTTTAGTTTTCTTTTGTGTGAAATTAAGGGTATAGATGAAATAACCTTTAACATTTGATGACTCAGTAAAACCCACTCTTGTCTTTCTTTCTTATGCAGTCCAGATCTAGACAACTTTTTTCCCTTTGTTTTTACCACTGTCACTTTTGAAGTTTGTCCAGATATCAGTAACCTCATGAACTTGACACGAAGCAGTAAGCAAATATAAGGTGAAGTTGGTGACCTTCTTGTCCCCCATTCGACTTTGCATTCAATTTCTTCACCTCTTTCCTGGAGGTTAGAGAGGAAGGAAATGAAAGAAATCAATCCTGTTCCTCAAAGAGTATGGGTGCCATCTATCCCGCCTGACAGTCCAAGATCTTTACCGTTCTAATCCTCTAGCCATTCTACTTCATTTATTTATTTATTTTGCTTTTTAGGGCCACACCCACAGCATATGGAAGTTCCCAGCCTAGGGGCAATCGGAGCTACAGCTGCCAGCCTGCACCACAGCCACAGCAACATCCAATCCAAGCCAGGACTGAGACTTACACCACAGCTTGTGGCAATGCCAGATCCTTAACCCACTGAGCAAGGCCAGGGATTGAAGTCGCAACCTCATGGTTCCTAGTCGGATCCGTTTCTGCTGACCCATGATGGGAACTCCTCCACTTCATTTCTTAAAGATTTTGGCTCCTTATGATAATCTTTATTTTATTTTATTATTATCATTTCTTTTTGTCTTTTTAGAGCCACACCCATGGCATATGAAAGTTCCAGACCAGGGACTGAATCAGAGCTATAGCTGTCAACCTATGCCACAGCTATAGCAATGCAGAATCCAAGCTGTATCTGTGATCTACACCACAGTTCACGGCAATACCAGATCCTTAACCCTCTTAGCAAGGCCAGGGATTGAACTGGCATCCTAATGGATACTAGTTGGATTAGTTGCCACTGAGCCACAATGGGAACTCTGATAATCTTTATTCTAATGCCCACTCCTTAACATTAAAATAATGACAAGTGATGCCTTCATTCCTTAGGGCATTTATTTCTAATTATATTTTAGATCACACCACCTCAGTCAGCCATTTCGATTTTATAACAGAAAGTGAATCGTTTCTAAAATTTCTTTTGACTGTTTTACCCTTTACACTAACAATCTCCTATCGTTTCATATGACTTGTTCCAGGAGGTATATAACTAAAATTCTTTGACTTTATGAAAATATTAGTTGTAACACTTTAGCCACACCCTGAAAATTCATTGCCTCTCTCATTTCCCATTTTGCCTTGCAAAATCACAACCTTATATGTTAGTTGTGTTTGGAATGTTTGTGTGGTTCACATATAATACTGCCGGGAAAACCACCTTTTCTCTAATCCTAAATTTGATTTCTCACTTTCTATGATGGTACTTCTCCATCATAATCCATTGGGACAATGTATGCCAGAAATCTGAAATTCGCATATCTTTCTACCAACAAATCTGCTTTTTCACTTGCAAAAGTACTCATCTCCTCTTTTTCCCAATGTAATAAAATATTATTCTTCTCAAATTCTATTATTTCCGTCAGTCCTGAGACTAATTTTTTGTTTACTATAAATGGTTCCTGTATTTTTTATGATTTTCCTCAGTTCTGGTGTCTTCACTAATGTCTTCTCTATTGCGTTAGACCCTTTGAAATCTGTAAGTTCTTTATTGCTTCTTATTAAAATCAAACAAAAAATAAATTAAAAAATTGGAAATACCGTTTTTTAAACAAACCAGTTGAACTCCTGCAAGTTTCTTTGTTCTCTCTCACGTCATGCTATTTTCAAATTTCTTCCTCAATTTTCATATACTTTTTAATCCATTCTCATCCATCTTTTAAAGATTCGTACCTACTAGTCTTTTTAAAATCATCAAATACGTCTACTTTGCCAAATCTAAGTGACAGTTTTCTGTTTCCATCCTATTCGACATCTAAGCAACTCTAACATTTTCATATCCAACTTTTAATTTGTAGCAGTCAAGGATATACGCTACTTAGATATCTGTTCAAGAATGAAATTGCTACTTGACTGCAAGTAAAGAAATTAGCTGACAGTCTTTAGCCTCAGAGCCTTTAAGATCTGCTTCAGCTTTCAAGCTCGGACAACTACTTCCCAGACAGCCTCCACACAAGGACAGTAGATGGCAAGAGTACCAGAGTTTAGCCATTTCTGCCAAAAGTAGATCTCTTCAGATATGCAGTTCATTATTCTCTATTACAGGGTTATATTTTTACCTTTGCACTACTGAAAAAGAAGTTATTTATTTGTATCTGTTTCTCAATAGATATTAAAGTCCCACACAGCATTCACACTATATTCCAAATTAATGTTTATTAAATGAATGATGACTTAATCATTATACAGGAATCTATCCTACATATCCATGATCTTTTCTATTTTGTAGATAATAATAAAAAAATTAAATGTATTCTTATACAGTTTTATAAAACACCAGACTCATGATAACCAACTGGAAAAATCACTATCATTAATAAACATTAATGAATGATGAAAAAGCCAATAAACACTTCAGTGTTTTATGTATTTCTCTTTCAAAGATTAATCTTTAATTACTCCAGAATTTGAATATCTACTATAGGCATGATAAAATAATCCAAATTGAGATATCAAGTACGGTCATTCTGACATTACCTTCTGTTTTTATTCTTTTGGTTTTAGTTTAAATATTTTATTTATTTTAAAATTTTACTTGTGCTTTATTTAATAAGCATAATAGAATTTTAAATGAGTTTTAAATGTTTTCAAGGTCTGTGGCTATCTTATATGGAAGATAGCAAAGAACAAACTAACAGACATGTATAAAAATCAATAATCAGTAACACTATTGCCTTAGTCCACTAACTTAATATGGTCTCCTCTCATAAAACACACATATACGTACAGAATGAGTTTTTCTTGTATGATGAAGCTCCGTAAACTTAGAAAATCTGATTTTGAAAATTTTACAACTGTTGAAAAACAGTGGGGAGCAAGCAGAAATTTCTTGTGTGTGTGTGTGTGTGTGTGTGTGTGTGTGTGTGTGTGTATAGAGTGGCACTGGTTTCTGTAGTTGATCATATTACATATACTATATCCTTATGTCATTCTTCCTTTTGTTTTTTTTTGGAAAGCTTGAATAGTTGCACAGAAAAAGAAAATCTCTCTGTGTAAATAAAGAGAAGTGACAACACACAGGGGCTAAATTCCCAACTGAAGTTATAAAAGAAAGTCAAATTAACGCTTTAAAGAGGTTGTTTTTCTCAAATGATAGCAGAAACTTTTTAAAGTTAAGTCATATTGCCAAATATAATGGAAAAGCCTATTGGTAAATTGTAGAAGCTCCAGAAGGTAAGTCTATGCCATCAGTGAACTGAAACACATATTTTGAAATTTTAATTTCTAAGAATTTTTTAATATGCTAAGTAATTTCTCAAAACAAAATTTAAAGTTCAAATTATTTTTACTTTCATGATTACAGATACAAAAGCATGTAGCAGTTATGAAATTATTTCCCTCATTTCAATAATTTTTCAGTAATTCAGCATAATTTGATGTAATAGACTTTTCTAGGCATTGAAAAATAGCTTGATGATGAAACATAATATTTAATATAACTCCAGTTAAGAAATTACATAAACTGTGTTACAAGTACAGTAAACTTTCATATGATTCACTTAAGTTCATTGTTTTAATTCTAATCTGTTAACCACTATACCTGTTAATCAACAATGATACATAGTACAAAAAAGAAGAAAAAAGACATTCTATATAAAATAAAACTATTAGGTGGAAATTCATTGAGTAACATTTTTAATGTTTTATTTGGGTTTATTCTTTTGTGTTTTTTATTTGTAGATGTGGCTTTTTCATTTGTTTGTTTTATCTGATGTATTACAATCTAAGCTAGATTCTTGCTCTTAAAAGTCCCTTTGAAATATCTTATAAAGAAACATAAAGAGAGGAATCTGTATATCTCCTGGAAATCATAATCAAGCTTTGAATACTCACAAGGCATAGGCTGTTGACAGTTTTTCCAGGAAACCATTTGTAGTGATCATATCTGTTTGAAAATTACCTTGGTGTGATTTTATGATTATAAATGAGCAAACCCCACAGGATTTATTTCAGTTTAAGTGTGCCAGGAAGAGCAGCAGTTTAATGTGAAGAGTAACTAACTGGCAGATAAAGGCTAATGGATGTCCTCAAACCTCTCAAGAGCTGTGGAGTTTGTTCTTCAAAAAGAAAACACATTCCACTCTATCCAAAACAACCAAAAGCCAACACATATATATCAATATTCTTATACAGGAGTGTGTCCTACATGTCCATGATCTTTTCTGTTTTGTAGATAATAATAAAAAATTTTTTAAATATATTCTTATACATCTTTATATAACACTAAACTCATGAGAATCAACTGGAAAAATCACTTGGTTCCAAAATAAGTAATCAGAAATTTCATTTTATGCCCCCTCTTTTTTTTTTTTTTTTTTTTTTTTTTTGGGTAGACCTGATTTGTATTAAGTTCTTCACAACTAAATCTCATTGTCCACAAATATGTTCTATATACCTGTAGTACTGGGTCGGGGATTGGACCTAAAAGATTTCAAAATCAAGGTGAAAGACTAATGCATGGATAAATAGGTGTATTTTTCTGATTAAATTAATAGAGTAACAATAGAAGAATGGTATTGGAGATGTATTTTTAGCCAAACACAATACTTAACATTATTTAATATATTTGAGTTATCATATCTGGGTTTTCAGTTTTTATACAAAAAAAAAAACCTATTGCCTATAAAAATGGAGCTTATCTTTTTTGGCTAAGTAGTAGACCAGAAATCTCTCCCACTAAAGACATCCAAAGTTATATACATATATTCTAAAAAATGTAAGATGAATTTTCTGAGACCAAAAACTCCCGAAATAACAACTTTTAATTTGATGTGGACCATCTTGGCAGTTCTCTCTTTTATCTCTACTAGTCAGGGTTCAGTTACAGAGTACAAAATCCACTTTAACTAGTTGAAGTAAGAAGTGATTTAATACAAGATAATAAATGACTTAGAAAATGTTTGGATGAATTGCAGAAACAGCCTATCATTTGATTCTAGGAATCACTCTTATGCTACATTACAGAACTGAGCCATCAAAGATCATTAGGTCTTGCTACTCTCAGCAAACTATAGAGTCAAGACCCAGCTTGCAAATTTTGGAAGCAGTTTCATTAAAGCTGCTATTTTCAACATTGAACTGTCCTTACATGATCTTTACAAGCAAAATTGAATGTCCAGTACTGTCTCCCTCTCACCATGTTAATGATATCCAAATCCAAAACTCACACCAAAGCTTCCATGGTAAAACCTGCATCTCTAACTGGACACTTGGTGACAAGAGAATTTCACTAATGCAGGTTTTTGCTTTAAAAGAAAGTTGAAATGCATTTTTAAGTGTTTCAACTCAGTTGTACACTTCTTTATAATACATCTCAAGTTGCTTGGCAGGGGTGGGGACCGTCCTTTGAAGGAAGCATCTCTTAAGGAGACTGAGATCATGGTATTGTTAACAATGGAGTTTCAGTAACTCTTATTCACTCATAAGAAAAATCACAAAATATATAAGAAAACAGAACACTATGAGCAAAAAATCAGCTAAAGCAGTAAACAAAACAAAAAACTGACTCATTAAATATTTTAAGTATCAGAATTTTCATATAAATAATTCAAAATTACCATGTTTAATTTAGTTAAGTAAAAGAGCAAATACCATTCATGAGAAAGCAACAACAACAACCTGTCAAAAACAAGCTTATTTAATTCCAGATTTCCTTAGGATAATGGTAGCCATCTAATCCAGACATCTCCATTCACCCTTAAAACTTGATAAACCACTTCTACCCCACCCCCACATGCAAACACTATATATGTGTGTGTGTGTGTATATATGTATAACTATGAGACAGGGAATATTATAAATTCACATTAAATGTAAGCAGTCAAACGATTACCCAAAGTCAACAATGTCAGCTCTGGAGTCCACACTGAAGCAGAGAATCAAGAGGTATATGAGAAAAAAAGGGGAGACAGAAAAATTGAGGCCTAAGGGTGAGAAACAGAGATCATCGTCAGAGGGAAAAATCCCACGTCTGAATTACGTGCCCTCCAAGTTCATTATGTTGCAGTCCTAACCACCAATAACTCAGAACAAGATTATACTTGAAGACAGGACCTTTGAAGAAGTCATTAAGCTAAAATCAGGTCCTTAGAGTGGACCCTAACCCAATATAACTGGTGTCCTTATAAGAAAAAATTAGGACAAATGCACACACAGTGGAAAGGCCATGTGAAGATACAGGAGGAAGACAACCATCTGCAAGCCAAGAGATGTTAAAAGCAACCACGCCTACTGATCCCTTGATGTTAGACCTCTACATTCCAGAATTGTGAGAAAAACTGATTTCTGTTGTTTAAGCTATTCATTCCATGGCACTATTTTTACAGCAGCCCTAGTAAATTTATATACCTATTTAGCTGAATAATACATTTAATATTTCTGAGACTGGTAGAGCAAAGCACTAACTATCATGACAGAGGGTGCCAACTGTTTTTAGGTAAAGGACCAAGTAGTAATTATATTGGGCTTTGGGGTCCATAATGGTCTCTGTGATATACTCAGTTCTGTCATGGTAACATGAATAGAGTCATAGACAATACATAAAAAAATAAGCGTGATTATGTTCCCAAAGCACATGATTTTCAATACAGGCAGAGGACTGGACTTAGCTTCTGGGTTATGGTTTGCTGAATTTTGTATGAAAGCATCAAAAGAAATTTAAGATTGGAAGAGACCAGAGATGGCAGTCTTGATAAAGCAGTGCTCCTAGAAAAGAGATAAGTAATTTGGAAGCCAAAGATGCCCCTATGATACCTGGTGAAGAAAAAGAAAGAAAGAAGAATTGAATGGCATAGCTGCTATTGTCTCAATAAAATAACCTGTCTCAATAAAACAATGTATTAAATCATTGCAAAAGATATAATCAATAGAAGAGGGTGCTTTCGGTTTAAAAACTTATAAGCCACCTAAATTTCTTACCTCTCTCTGCATACAGCTGTTATTTCTAACCCAGGGGGGAAAATATTTTAAGCAAAACAAAAAATGGAAGAAAACATCTGCACATAACTTCTATAAAAAGAATTTGTAATATGAGACTTAGAGTGCTGTAATTTGGGGATTGGCAAATTTAGAAAATGCAGGCTTAACAAACTAGATTTGTGCTTCATTGTACAAAGTGATGAGCCTACTGGTAGATACTGAATTAAATATTTCCTTCCTATCAGAGCCTATTATTTAAGAAGACTATGGCATTGACTCGTAAATCATGAGAAATGGATAGAAAAAGCACTGAAGGTAATAAGATCTAAGATATTAAGCCTAAAATTTACTACCTGATAAACTTATGGATATTCAGAAAAATTGATGTAAATGATATAGACCCTGAATTTACTAATTTTTTTGAGGAAACTGTATTGTAAAAGAAATTCCAATTCTAGTCTACAGAATCTTGTCTTGGCACTCTGTTCCAAGAGATGAGCTGCCTAAGTTATAATCCATACTCCAGTGTTGATACGGCAGTGGAGGATCATGTGCCAGGAATAGAATTCTGCGTGTAAAGTTGGGAGTAACCAAGTAACTGATGCTTAGTGCAGCCTAACTTCTGTTGACCAGGAACCAAGGGCTGCTGAATATTACCTGTTGTCCCTCATATAGAAAGGAGTTTTGATAAGCTGTGTCATTACATGTCCATCAAAGCAAAATGAGTTTGAACCCAATGAATTACCATTCAGTTTATAGGTTATTAAGACCATGAGAAGACACACATGAACCTGATCTGGAAAGCTGAACCAGTCTAGATATAGATCTAGTGATAATTTAAAAAGAATTTGGTGTCATGAGTGGTAAAGTCTGTCTAAATATAGAAATAAAGATGTATATGAATGAGGCCAGGCGAAAGGGGCAGAACATGGCTCATAATTTGATACTCCAAATCAAATTTCATCCCATTTGTTTTATTGTAGAGCCTCATTTTTCACCTAGACATATTTCCCAAACTGTATTTCCCAACTTCCTTTGCACCAAATATGACAATGAGACTTAGTTCTGGCCAAAGACTTGTAAGCAGAAATGCTATGTGGAACTCCCAGGACCACTGATTGAAAAAGCACTCCCAGCTGTTCGGCACACCCCTCCTCTTCTTCTTCCTCCCTACTCTTTCGCTGGAAGAACTGAACGTGATGTCTGTACTGTCTGTGTATATCAGTCTGTGCTCTGATCTTGAGGATAGAAGTTAGCCAGGCAGAGAGAAGTTAAATGACTTTATGGACCTTTCATATTATCTCAGGAGATCTTGTTTTTATTGTTGTTGCTGAGGCAGGGGGAGGGTTGTTTGTTTTTGTTTCCTTTGGTGATGTTTGTTTCATTTTAATTTTAATGTGAGAGAATAAATACTAGTGTTAGTTCAGTTATTATTACTATTATTATTATTTGCACTTCAACCTAATCCTCATTGATATAAATATCTAGAGATTTTTTGTGAATGCTCAGAATTATTTTATTTATGGGGCTTCAGCATAGGAAGAACTAGCGGCATTACCAAAATATTTTTTCCTAATTTTTCAAAGGACCATTAGCTATGATAGGGAATAATCGTAAGATCTCTAGAATGTTTCTCTGAAAAGACTGAACATGAATAAGTGTCACAGGAACATGCCGTCTTGCCTTCAGCATTTTGCTAAATAACTACATTGTAGAGAAATTAAGTAACTTGTCTAATTAGATGTGCACCTAATTGAGACTTAAGATATCAGTATCCATTCTCACGTGGACTCTTACATGAATGCTATAATGTTCAGTGTCCTGATTTAAAAATAAAACTATCATTTTAGTAGTTAAAAAAGCACGACGAATTAATTTCAGATACTTTATGCATATCAAATTATTTACCCTATTAATTTCTCAAACTTACTGTCACAATGAACTTAAAATGTACATGATCAGTATCCACTACTTAAAAAATTCAGTTTCTCACTGAACTGCTATAAAGCTTTGATTTGCTACAATTAAGTAAGGTTTCTTGAGTTTTAGGTGTAGAGAAGTGTGCTGGGGATGCAAAACAACAAAACAAACTCTTGGCTCAAATTACAATAAGAAAATATTTCACTTCTCTTTACCATAGGGAGCATGAAGAATTATGAAACATATATCACTGTGATAATAACATATTTATAAAATCTTTAAGAAATAACTCTAGAATTTGTTGAGAATATCCATATATTTGGTTCTGCAGGTATCAGACATCTGGGTGAAAACTATTGGTGTAGTTATGTCTTATTATTTTATTAGTAAAACACATTATTTTTTAATTTTTGTCAAAAATTTCCTTCATGTATTGTATAAGAAGAATAAATTTTGAAGCACATTTTAGATTTTTAATAAGGACATCTTGTTTGAAAGATCAAAGCCTATTCTGAAGTTGTCCAAGGCACTTTTGAATGTCTTTCTGTTATCTGCTAGGATATTCTAACATATCAAATAATAGCTATTTAAAAAAGATTAAATTTATGAATGCTTTGTTTCTTTCAGAAATGGTCCCTTTTAATATTAGACATAATGGCATAGTTGAGCACCAAAAAAAAAAAAAAAAGAATTCTGTTCCTGAGTAGGAGACGGTATTGATAGCAAGTCAATGTTCCTACTGAGAACAACTGAAAACCTATGTAATCACACAGATGATATATTTAATGGCATCAGAAATCTGTAAATCTTAATGATTTTGTGGCACACAATTATTTTAAGTAGGATTAAAAATAGAAGAGATTATGAAAGAAAAATATTGATAAATTACACTTCGGGAGATCCTTTTCAGAAGAATATGATTAACATATATAATAGTCATATCCAGTCACATAAAATACTTCCAAATTTCAGTTATAAGAACAAAAACAATCTCATAAAAAGATGGATCAACAATTTAAATAGACATGTTATCAAACAATATATACACATGGCACATAAACACATGAAAATATGCTCGACATCATTATTTATTAAAGAAACCCCAATTAAAACCACACTAAGATACTACTGCATATCCACAAGAATCTCTAAAATTAATAAGACTAATAATGTAACATTTTTTGGTGAAGTTTTGGAGCAACTGCAAGTCTCATGTTTCTATTTGAAAAACAAATGATATGATCACTTTGGAAAGTAGCTGGACATTTCTGACAGATTTTTATATAGTAATTGACCTAGTAATTCCACTTCTAGGTATATATCCAAGAGAAATTTAAAAAAAAATTAAATAACTGACCAAAGAAAAAGTAGAAAATCGTAAGTAAAATATTAGCAAGAAAAAGTGTCTAGTATGTATATAAGGACAGATTAATTCCAGAAATTTCCATTCAGTCTTCCAAACGTGAATTGTGAAACAAGAGAGTTTTAGAAGAAAACATAGGAAAATATCTTCATGGCATTTAAGTAGAAAAAATATCTTTTAGCACAACACAAAAAGGATTAAGGGAAACATCTGAAACTGGAAACTTTTAAAAGTTGGGTTATTTCAAAGTTATGCCACCATTAATAGTGTAGAGAAAACACTAAGTGGGTGTTTGGGGAATATTTTCAATGTGTATATCTTACTAAGAACTCCTATTCAGACTAACTCCTACAAATATCTTATAAATCAATAAAATAGACAATCCAACAATAGTTTGGACAAAATAACAAGCAAGCATTATACCAAAAAGATATATGCAAAACACTGGTGAACATATTTTATTTTATTTTATTTATTTTTTTAAAGAAGTGGCCGCACCTGCGGCGTATGGAGGTTCCCGAGCTAGGGGTTGAGCCACAGCCACTGTAGAAGCAACGCCGAGTAGTTATGTTGTGAGCCACATGGGAAGTCCTGGTGAACATATTTTAAATTTTCATTTTTATTAGTCATCAGGGAGGTAAAAATTGGAACATCTTGTGTCACTCACAAGAATGGCTAAAATTAAAAAAAAAAAAAGGAAAGCATCAAGTTAGATGACATTATTGATTACAATTCAGATACATTGCCCATAGAGAAAAAAGCCTCATTTTCATCAATAATATCTTTTTACTCATGAATCTACTGTCTTTTATCATACATATGTTTGCTTGATAGTTCACAAAGCAACTGAACTTGTGGAAACAGACACTCTTGCATTTCATTTGTTTCTGTAACTCCTTTTCTTTAAATAGAGAAAATATTATGACCACTAAATATAACTTGCTTTTCTCACAACTTTTTTCTTTCTATCATCAATGAGTCACTTGAAATCTTTTTAATGGTCAGTAAATTGTGTTTGGTACATATAAATGTAAATGCTGCCTGATTGCAGATTGCTTTACTGCTTCTATTTTAATATATTGATGGGAGAGTGAAACTTCCTATAGTTTTTTTTAATTTATTATCTCCAAAATTTATGGATACTACCTTGATCTATAATGGTGTCATGCCAAAGAGAATTTTGTGAGGTAATAGTACACTTTATTTTACATTGAACATTAGGAAAATGATCATGTGCTTCAATATAGCTGTAAGGATAGATTTCATGCGAAATATCTTCTTCCTCTCTTGATCTCTGGTGATCCATTGTCTGTGACTTCTCAAGAGTCTCTAATGTGTTTAATTCAGGTAATTGGATACCCTGACTCTGGCTGAAAGAAGGTAGCGTGCTTCTGAGGCAGTGTGAAATAAAAGAAAGCTACTTATAGTTATGTTTGCTAAGAATGGAAGTTTTCCCAGACCGTAGGTTTCTTATTATAACATTAAAAACCAGCTAAATTCATATGACTAGCCTTAGTCATATCTTGGATTTATTTCTAAATTTTGTGTCTGGGAGAAATACTGTGCAAATTGTATTTTATGTTTTGCATCATTTACTGTTTATTTAGTGTGAGAAGATAAAGTATTTTCCTTTGTGTGTGTATGTATGTGTGTATGTGTGTTTTTCTTCTGTTACTCATTATCTTTCACTGTTTTAGAAGAAAACTAACTAAAAGAAAAAAAACTTGATCTGCTACATTAACTTACATTGATTCAGGGGTAGCTACAGCCAAGACTCTTAAAGTGAATAGGTAATTACCCCATCGTGAGTCAGAGTCTTTCCAAAACAAATGCCTGCACACAGAGAATAGGTTGATTGGCCCACAAGGCTGATGCTCTGGTTTTCAAATATCTTAAGAATGCTGAGTTCTCTGATTCCTTGCTCGTTGTAGGGGATTTTTAGTGTTTAACTTGAATAAAATTCTTCATTTGGTTTTCTCTTCTTTATTTTTCGATCCCTTTTGTATTAAAGGAGTTTCAGTATTGCAAAGAAAAACTAGTGGTTGACTACAGAGGCAAAGCACAAGGTAAAATAGACATAGCTAGCATCTTTTGATCACCTGCTATATAGGCAATGTGATGCATTGTTTAAAGAAGTTGGCAATACAATACTATAAAGTAAAAGATCAGTTATCTACATGTAGCAAATGAGGTGCCAGAGACCAAAGCTTTTAAGTAACTTGACCTTATAACATTAAACCTGGATACTCATGTCATGTCATTTTTCCCTCTTGGATTGAATGTTGTCATTCATTTTGTGTTCCAGATACACAGGAAGAAACTACATTCCATGCTTAGAGGTAGCTTACATGTATTACAGAGAAAAATGGGTTAAATAGTTTTAATAGTACTCATGCCATAGTAAAGTAAGGTGAATGACTGGAAAGAAAAGCATGTAAATAAATTTGTCTAGAGAGTTAAGAAATTATGCAAGAGACAGTGATGTCTAAGTGAGACTTGATGGAAAAGTATTTGCAAGTTAGCAGAGGATCTGAAGGGGAGTTCCAGACACTTCCAAGCCTTGCACAGAGCATGAAATCACATGAGGCAGACAGCAACTAGGATTTCGATTCTTCTGTAATGCAACTGATGGGGGCATGTGGCAAGATATTTTATTAAAATGACAGGCAGAGTCTTGAAAATGGGACTTATCAACAATAAGAAGGAGATCAGACTCCAATCCGCAGGTTAAGAGAACTATTGAAAAATATCATCATTGTATGGACATATGAAAAATTTCAGGAGTTCCCATTGTGGTGCAGTGGGATGGATAGTGTCTCTGCAGTGGCAAGCATATGGATTCCATCCCAGGCTGACAAAATTGGTTAAGGACTCCCTGCTGCCACAGGTGTGGTGTAGATGGCAACTCTGGCTTGAATTCGATGCATGGCCTGGGAACTCAATATACTGCAGGGTGGCAGAAAAAAAGAGAAAAAGAAAGGAAGGAAGAAAGAGGGAAGGAGGAAGGAAGGAAAGAAAGGGAGAGAGAGGAAGAAAGACAAAGAAAGAGAAAGAAAGGAAGAAAGGGAAAAGAAAGAAAAGGAAGGTAAGGAAGGAAGGAAAAGAAAAGAAAGAAATGGGAAGGGAAGGGAAGTAAAGGGGAAGAAAGGGAGGAAGGGAGAGAGGCTGGGAAGGAAGGAAAAAAGGAAGAAAGAAAGGGAAGGAAGGTGGGAGAGAGGGAGGAAGAGAGAGAAGATTTCATTTTGGAAGGTTAACTCTATCAATGACATAGATGAAAGAAACAGAGGTCACTAATGGCAGTGAGATCACTGAAGAGACTACAAAAGGTCAAGTCATTTTTGGTTTTCTTTATGTATCAGCATCATCCGTTTGTTGTCCTCTGTGTGGTATTAACACTGTTGTCAAAGAGCCTTTATTTTGAAAGCAGTCCTCCTCCTTTTTATTTCCAAAAATTCTTCTCCTTGTTATTTTATTCCTTTTTATGCTTAGCAGGGGGTCTCTTAAGATGCTAGTTGGAAAGGGAGAATTGAGAGGCGAGTTAAGAAGCTAGCATGTATAAGATATTTTAAAGAGCCCTGAATAAAGCAGTAGATGTTCAGGTAGAGTTTACAAAGGCTGTGAGAGAGGATGAACATGTTCAACTGAGAAGAATTCTTAAGGAAAGACAGTTGAGACGAGAGAAGAAAAGCACCTCAAAGTAAACTAGGGAATAAGAATAGAAATCACACCAAAAAAAGGTTATGAATTATTTTTTAAGTGATCACATTTTAAAAGTGATAGTTTGTCTTCCATGATGACTTGAATTAAATCAGTTATTTTCTTTTTCCAGATCCAGGAGATGGATACATGTTGAACTGAGCATGTGGGAAGAAGCCTGGTGCTCCTCCGAACACTGCCAAGAGCCCGGGAATAACAGGTCTGTGTCTAGCTTTTTATGAAAAATTAAAAGTTTAAAAGCAGTGTTTATTTAAAAGAGAAGGGCTACTTCAGTATTCAGTGTTTGTGGAAAATACTTCATAATCTCTGGCACACAAGGCCTATGCATATATGCAGTATGCCAGAGAAATTAATAGCATGCCACATACTTACTTGTAGCATTTGCGAATTTAATAGAGCATATTGTAAACTGGCTATTCAGTTCAAATGTTTGGAATATGTTGTTTCTTTGCTTTGTTTTATTGTTTCCTGATAGAATCTAGGAAAGATAACAGAGTTTGGAAGAGTTTGGAAATAGTTTAAAAATATATGAGCTGATATTTCTTGCAAAGATTTCTAGAGGGTCTTTATTATGAAGATTATGTTTTCAAGGTTTTAGAATAAACAGTTTAGGAAACTGTTTCTTAGCCATTCTTTCCAATCAAACTTCTAAAATCTATGTTTTATTAATTTTTCTTGATGCTGTCTCTTTTTTGTTTTAAATGTGTATTGAATTCTTCCAATGTGTCAGGCATAAGTCAGGTGATTTGGATGCATTATTTTCTTAGTCCTCACATCAAGATTATGTGAGGATTTATCCACTTGCTCTTTTTTTTTAAATCTTAATGGATTTTATTTCAATTATAGGTGTACATAAATCATCACAAGTCAATTTGCTAGATTTTGTGTCCCAAACCCACATTGCATCCCCCCAAACCCCAGATTGTCTTCTTTGAAAAACCAAGATTTTCCAAAGTCTGTGAGTCATTGTCTGTTCTGCAAAGAAGTTCATTGTGTCTTTTTAGTTTCCACATGTAAGCAGTAGCATTGGGTGTTGCTGTCTAATTGTCTGACTGGTTTCACTTTGCATGATAATTTCTAGGTCCATCCATGTTGCTGTAAATGTTGTTATTTCGTTCCCTTTAATGGCTGAGTAACATTCCATTGTGTGTATGTACCATATCTTCCCTATCCACTCCTCTGTCGATGGGCATTTAGGTTGTTTCCATGACCTGGCTATTGCATAGAGTGCTGCAGTGAACACTGGAGTGCATGTGTCTTTTTGACTCATGGTTTCCTCTGGATAGATGCCCAGGAGTGGGATTGCTGGATCAAATGGTAATTCTGTTTTGAGTTTTCTGAGGAATCTCCATACTATTTTCCACAGTGGTTGCACCAATTTGCATTCCCACCAACAGTGTAATAGGGTTCCTTTTTCTCCGCACCCTCTCCAGCACTTACTGTTTGTAGACTTTTGGATGATGGCCATTCTGGCTGGTGTAAGGTGGTACCTCATAGTGGTTTTGATTTGCATTTATCTAATGAGGAGCGATGTTGAGCATCTTTTCGTGTTTATTTGCCATCTGCATGTATTCTTTGGAGAATTGTCTGTTTAGATCTTCTACCCATTTTTTGATGGGGTTGTTGTTTTTTGGTATTGAGCTGTAGGAGGTGTTTGTAAATTTTGGAGATCAGTCCCTGTCAGTTGATTCATTTGCTAATTTTTTCTCCCATTCTGTGGGTTGTCTTTTCTTTTTGTTTAGGGTTTCCTTTGCTGTGCAGAAACTTTGAAGTTTAATTAAGTCCCATTTGTTTATTTCTGTTTTTATTGTCCTTACTCTGACACATGGATCTGAGAAGATGTTGCTATCATTTATGTCAGAGAATGTTTGGCCTATGTTTTCCTCTAAGAGTTTTATAGTATCTGGTCTGCATTCCTATATACTAACAATGAAATATCAGAAAGAGAAATTAGGGAAACAATCCCATTTACCATCACATCAAAAAAAATCAAGTACTTAGGAATAAACCTGCCTAAAGAGACAAAAGACCTGTACTCTGAAAATTATAAGGCACTGATGAAAGAAATCAAGGATGACATGAACAGCTGGAAAGACATACCATGCTCTTGGATTGGAAGAGTCAATATTATCAAAATGACTATACTGCCCAAGGCAATCTGCAGATTCAGTGCAATCCCTATCAAATTACCAAGGCTGTTTTTCACAGAACTAGAACAAAATATTTTAAAGTTTGTTTAGAAACACAAAAAAATCCAGAATAGCCAAAGACATCCTGAAAAAGAAAAATGGAGCTGGAGAAATCAGGCTCCCTGACTTCAGACTCTACTACAAAGCTACAGTCATCAAAACCGTATGGTACTGGCACAAAGACAGAAATATAGACCAGTAGAACAGGATAGAAAGCCCAGAATTAAATCCATGCATCTATAGTCAACTAATCTATGACAAAGGAGGCAAGAATATACATTGGACAAAAGACAGTCTCTTCCATAAGTGGTGCTGGGAAAACTGGACAGCTACATGTAAAAAAATGAAACTAGAACAGTTCCTAACACCATGCACAAAAATAAACTCAAAATGGATTAAAGTTCTAGATATAAGTCCACTTGCTCTTTAGGAACATGTAATTAATAAGTGGTATACCTGAGAAGGTTACTTTGTTTTGATAAGCATTGCTTTATGTGTGACTTGTCTTTTTGAATACAGTGAAATTAGACTATTTTTAGTGTTTTATTTATTCAGCCAGCTTTTTTTTTTTATTGTGAGTCTACTATGTGCCAAGCAGCATGCTAAGTCTGGTATTTACTGGTGAAATATGCACATATGGTCACTCTGTGAAAGAGAAGTAATTATGCAACACTTACACTGACTCGTGTGACATAAGCCAAATACAGATTTCATGACTGATGTAGCAGTTGTCATCACAGATGTAGATGTGTTCATAAGGGTAAAAAAGTAAAGGTGCAATGGACATTTTCATTTTTAGGAATGAGAATGTTCATTATACAAGTAGAATGAAGTTCCCTGGATTATTTATGAAAATACATCTATATATAGTCATTATAACTTTACTCCTAAGGCACTTTTAGCAATATGTGACACTTAGGAGCTGGACATGTTGATAAAACTGGGCGTAAGCCTCAAATATATTTATGTGTTTCTGAGCTCTCTGCGAATAGTGAATTACAAAGATACACTTGCTGGTCTTGTTTCTGACTACCTGCCCTCCACCTGTTATAGACAGTAGCATGTAAAAAGAAGAATAGGATAGCCATAAACCTACTGGAAACCTTAAAAGACTGTGTTTTTTTTTTATGGTAAGGGAAAAATGTCATAAAGGAATCTTTAAATTCAAGAATCAGAATTAATTAGGTGCTTCTTTACAGCATATATGAAGGCACTCTGACATAAAAATCAGAGGGCAGAGATGCATGCATGAATTCTACAACTTACTGGCAGTAGACTTCCAATTTCACTTTAATCGTTTAAATATTCCTTAAGGACAGCAGTACCTACCCTCCAAACATAAAGTATGAGGAAAAATTAAGCGAAACAATATGTGAAATGTATTATAGTCCTTTATGTAGACCATAATGAAATTATACTAGTGACAGCAGTGGTTTTCAAATAGTCCATCTACTCTTCCACACTTGCCAACATTTTGCAGGTAAAGATGATTTGCACTAATCAGTTGGCTTTGGGTAGAAGTGATGTGCCATTCAGAGTCAAGAACATAAAAGACTGTACGTGAACATCCAGCTGTCTATCTCCCTTTCACAACTCCTGGTGGATTTTTGAGTATAAGATATGAGATAAAAGGGATGATTAAAACGTGTGTGCCCTGAGCAATGAGAAGAATGGATTTACTAACACTTAAGATGGGGAAGGCTGTGCATGAGACAGAATTAGAGTCAAATTTGGAGGCAGTTTTGGAGAATTAAAGTTTAAGATGACAATTTATTTCCAAGTGGAGGTACCAGGAAGTCCATTGGACTTATCAGTATAATATTGCAGAGAATTATGGACAGTAGGTATAAATATTGGGAGCTGGTGTATGGTTAATATCTAATTCTATGAGACTGAGATTGCCTAAGAATAGAATGCAAATATAGAAGAGGAATAGGGATAGAACACTAGGTTATTCCAACAACACGAGGTCAGACGGAAGAAGAAGAATTAGCAAAGGGGACTGAGGAAACAACCAGAAAGGTAAGATAAGTCCCAGAAGTGGGTAATGTGCCTCAAGTCAAGCAAAGGAAGTATACCAAAAAAATAGAGAGTTACCATCCCTGTCAAATGGTGCTGACTGATAGCATTATAGAAATAAGGAATAAGAAAATTGACCACTGAGTTAGCAAGATGAGGTTCCTGTTATGTATTGCAATATAAAATGCAGGGCTTAAAACATGAATTCATTTTTATCTCTTCTGCCTCCATGCGTTGTCTCGTTTCTGTTAGGCACTTCCCCGTGGAGTTCCTCAGGCAGTTGCAATTCGGTATTAGTTGCAGCTATAGTCATCCAAAAGCTCTAATGGTCTGAATATCCCTGATGGATCATTTAAATGGCTAGGAGTTAATGCTGACTGTCAGTCTGATGCTCAGGTTGAGCTGTGGGGTAGGAAGAAAGGTGACCTCTTAAAAGTGTTCATGTTTCTAATCCCTGTAACCTGAGAATTTGCTCTAATATATTGTCAAGGAACTAATCTTACTAATCACCTGATCTTAATATAGTGAAAATTTCTTGAATTATCCCACTAAAATCAGTGTAATCACAAGGATTTTTAAAAACAGAAGAGGAAGGCAGAAGACTAAATGCAAAGTGATGTGAGGAAGACTCAAATACTCATTGCCAGCTTTGCAGGTCAAGAAAGGGATCTCCAGTCAAAGAATGCAAGTGACCTCTAGAAACTGGCAAAGTCAAGAAAAGGGATTCTCCCCTTGAGTCTCCAGGAGAAAATGTAGCCCTGACAACACTCTGATTTTAGCTCAGACAGATAAATTTCAGGCAGACCTGAAAGATAATTATTTTGCTTTAACATTCTAAGTTTGTGGTAATCTGTTATGACAGTAATAGGAAACTAATACAAGCTTCCAAAAGAAGCATTTATTTGTCACCTCCCCATCAGGCTCAGGCACCTCTGATCAGGAAGGCAGCGCCCTAAGAAAAACTTACCCAAGAGCTTCACACAGAAGCTGCAAGACTTCTTATGATACAATCTAAGAAGTGTCAAACTATCACTTCTGCTACACACTATTGTTGAAATAATTAAGGTGAGGCCAGACTCAGGGATAGTGGAGGAAGACCACACCTGTTAATATGAAGGACAGCATGCTTGTACAGGAAAAAAAGAATTGATGGTAGAGCCTTAAAGAATATCATAGTGGGTTAAAAAAGAGGATAATAATAGTAAAGTGGAGGAATGAAAACCTGTCAGAAATGGTTTTAAGAGAGAATCAGAGGAGATAAATAGGATAAGAAGCTTGGATATTACTTTAAGAAAGCTTATAAAAGAAGAACAAAAAGTAAGTTGGCAACGGGAAGAAAAGCGGAATTAAAGGAAAAAATGTTTCTATGTCAATTGTAATGGTTTATGAATGAGCCAAATTTTATTAGAATTTTTATTTATGTATATATGCGTCAGAATATCACAAAATTATTATTACTACTATATACCATATGAGAGTGCTCAAATATATTTTGAAGAAATCCAGTATTAATTGTGGTTCCGTGTAAGCAGATTTTGTGGCAAATGTTTTTGTGTTAATATTTATTAACACATTAAGGTATGTACTATGTACTGACTTGTGTCCATCCAAAATTCATATGCTGAAGCTTTAATGCCTGTGTGACTATAATGAAGATAGGGTCTCTAAGGAGGTGACTAATGTTAGATGAGGTCATAAGGGTGGAGTCCTGATCTGATGGAACTGGTACCTTATCAGAAGAGGAGGAGACACCAGCAGTCTCCACCACATGAGGACATCCTGTTTGTAAGCAAGGAAGAGAGCTATAGCCAGGGCCTGACCATGCTGGCCCTAACCTTTGACTTCCAGTCTCCAGAACTCAGAGGAAATAAATCTATTGTTCGGGTGATCCAGTCTATGCTATTTTGTTATGGAGGCCTAGGCTGATTAATACAATACACAAACCCAGGGATGCAATAGTGAAGAAAGGGAAAATGAGTTAGGGAAGGAGAGAGAAAAAATAGGAAGGTCTGTTAATAAGCTAGCCACTGAATATTTTAAGTAATAGGAAGGTCTGTTAATAAGCTAGCCACTGAATATTTTAAGTGTAATTAATTGCCTGTTGTGTCTTTAAAAATTTAATGAAATTTTTTTAAAAAATTCCTACAGTTACACAGGTAAAATAGAAAACTCAGAACTTACTATAATTCAGTTAATCTGGATAAGTAAGGCAGATGTGTAATTAGATGTTCTTCGTAATGCGTATAATGCCTCAATCTATCTAATTCTTTGGAGTATATGAAAATGGACCTTAAGACTGAACTTCTCCTGGCGTATAAACTCATTAATGGAACTACATTAGATTTATCTTTAGCATATTACATTTTTCAGAGTAACAAGCTGTGCCCCTCTTCCAGCCACTTCAGATCATTTTGGCCTTCTCACGTGATTTTTGGTTGTTTCTTTTTAAGATACTTCTCGAATCATGGCCTTCCTGTAATTTCGAGTATGTAAACAAACTTAAACAGCACCTTCAGGAATGACAAAATAGCTTATACGTACACATTTTTTCTTTATTTACACCCTAAATTTAATAAGCATGAAACATAACCTGTTCTGTTGAACACTCTTGCTACTCATGTAATACCATTACTTAGAATGTTAAACATACTTGTAACTGTCCTCTTTTCACACCTCTAGGGGAAAAAAAAGAATGGATTATTCAAATGATTTAAATCCCTTGGAGACATGGGCCTTACAGCAATACTATAAATTGTGTTTTCCCTCCAAGGTTAGTTGCTATGTTGGCCTTGATTTAAAACCCAAGATTCTGTGGGAAATGGCATTGATATTGAGTTCTGACAAATTGAATTGGTCTCAAGGTATTGGAGGATGACTAATAAATCTGCAACCTGATCCACAAAATATTCTATACAAGATATTTTTTTCTTCTTGAAACATATGTGACACCTTTAGGTGTTAATACCACTGGCTGTTTGGTTTACTGAAATAGTGTGTTTGGGAATGATTTTGCTCTTGTTATGATCAACACCCACCTGTCTAGGACAATTGCCTTGGTAAATATACAAAGGAGTATTATGTCATTTTGTTTTTTATGCAGTCTAGATTTTATGCCTAGTGTAATTTATTTTAATTCTTGCATCTACTAGCAAGACTTGGCAGGGTACTTTTTACTACCATATTTTGTGTAGTCTCATGCCATGAAAAGGAATAACAGGTTTACATAAGACTATTATAATATGACTTAAAATTTGTCATTTTACTACAGTACATCAAAATACATAAATACTTTTATTGATATGAGAAAGAATGAGACAAAATGTTTAAAAAATATGCATTTTTAGAAATTTAGTGAGAAGAGTCAAAGATGGAATTACAGTTTGAACATAAACCTCTTAATACAGTATTTGACAAGCCTTTTTAGAGGTGTATTTTAAGATATTACCTGTCAAGATATTTGCATGGACTGTTTCTTCCTGAAAACATTATAAATTAAAAAAAAAAAAAGTGGAGTTACCTTTGTGGCACAGAGGAAACAAATCCAACTAGTTTCCATTAGGATGTGGGTTTGATCCTTGGCCTCACTCAGTGGGTCAGGGACCCAGTATTGCTGTGAGCTGTGGTGTAGATCACAGACACAGCTCCGATCCGTGTTGCTGTGGCTGTGGCATAGGCCGGCAGCTGTAGATCTGATTAGAACCCCTAGCCTGGGAACATCCATATGCCACAGGCGTAGCCCTAAAACAAAAAGAAGAAAAGTGGAGTACCATGGCGGCCTAATGGTTAAGGAACCAGCATTGTAACAGCTGTGGCTTGAGTTGCTGCTGTGACAGAGGGTTAAATCCCTGGCCCAGAACCTTCTGCATGGCCCAGGTGTGGAGAAAAAAAAAAATCCTAAACTCATCTCAGAATCTTCGTCACTTTTATTTATTAACTTATTATTGTACTTGTAGATACTGGAGTTGTCAATGACCTATTCACCAGGTCTGAAAAAGACTTTGATGTCCAGTTCAGATGCTTTTGCTGTCACAAATGCTGCCCTCTTGCTTCATCCCAATGGCTCTGAATCTCTCCGTTAGAGACTTCAGCTTTTAACTGAGCAATTAAAATTTTATTATATAGAATCCTAATTTCATTTTGCATCATATAATTTTAAGAATAGATACTAAGTTCCATATATCATGTCTAACATTTCTTTAACATTATACCCTATCTTCTTGGGGAAGTTTTTCTTTATTTTATTTTATTTTTTAATTTTTACATTATAGTGGGTTTACAGTTTTCTGTCAATTTTTCAACTGTACAGCGTGGTGACGCAGTTACGCATACCTATATAGATTTGTCAGAAGTGATTAGACATAATTCCTAGTGCTATACAGTAGGGGGGAAGTTTTTCTTGACCACACTAAACTATATTATTTTTTTACTTCCTCAAAGTCATGTAGCACTTGATATTAGTATCTTACTTTATATGTCCCAAATTATTAATATTGTAAATTCATTTTTCAGATTGCATATTTTATTGATATACCGTTTTTGAAAGTCGTGAGGCTAGCTACTAAGACAATACATTGACCAGAAATAACATATTGCTCAAAGGTTATTGAAATGACTATTAAAAAGATTTTATTTGCTATGTACATACTTTAAAAATCATATTGTGATATAAGTTATAACTACAGTATTGCTTAAAAACATTTTATCTTCTACTAAAATATTTTAAAATTAGGCTGTTGAGTTCATAAAATAAATTAGCCTCTCAAATTATATAATTCTATGTCATGAAAAATTGTGACAAAATAAAAAATATCCATGACTGAATCAAAGAAAAATAAATGCTTTTAAAGTTACAAGAAACAAATTACAAAAATAACAAATATCTAACACTAGGTGATCTGTTAAATTGGGTGTTTAGTGTGTGTTTGTGATGTGGGTTTTATGAAATTACTGCAAACTAAGAATATGCAATGAATTTGGAAGATTTTTATTTGGGAGCTATTAAACTAGAAAAGTGTATTTTTTTACATAAAGAAAGTAAGAAGTAGGGGGATAATTGTCTTCTTTGGCCTAAGGCAGAGGAGTGTCCCAGGACAGGGAGATACTAGTACTAAAACCAGAAAATTTTCAGGCAAACTAGAATGGGTTAATCACCTATAAGAGATCTGCTTTAAATCTATGTGTGTATATGTGATTTACTCTCTCTCTCTCTATATATATATGTACATATATACACACACATATGCACACACATTTTTATATAACGTGTACATACACTTAAGCATGCATGTATTACATACACGCACATACTGGGAAAGACAAATAGATGTCTGGGGGGAAATATGCCAGAATACATATGTGTGTGTGGTGTATATGTGCATGTATGTGTGCGTGTTTGTGTGTGCATCTGCACATGCATACACACCTACATACATATACCAAAATGTAAAATCTCTATTGGAAGGTGGGGTATGTATGTCAACTTTGCTGTGTAATAACAATCCCAGAATTTCAAAGGTTTACAATGAGAGACATTTATTTCAGGCTTAAAAAAAGGCCGGCTGGCAACTGGCTAGATCTGGCTCAGACTGGATGATTTCGTGCAGTTCTGTCTTTCATGTCTCTCATTCTGGAACCCAGACTATAGAAGCAGGGCCAGCATGAGGCAAGAGGGTAAGCTTCTGAAAGCTTTAGCTCTGAACTGATACTTCTGCCACATTCTAGAGGTGAAGGGAAATCCATGACCAAGTCCAAACTCAGTGGGACAGAAAGCATACTCTACTCTAAGGAGGACTGGAGTAAATAATCCTGAGAGGTAGTGTAATATGCTGGTGTGATATTTTGAATAATGTCTATTTTTTCAATTATACATTTTCAAACTTGTTAAACTAGTATTAAAGTAGTTCTTTTCTAAAGTACTATAAAAATACATAATTTAAAACAAACAAAAAAACCCTGAAGTCTCATTTAAAAATTTCCTACTCAGCATGTAAAGAGACAATTGGTACCTATTCTCGTATGTGCCGAAAAATATTTTTCTATGATACTTTTATGCAAATAAAAGAGGTAACTCTTTAAGGTGTGGAAAATTGAAAAGTAAAAATTAAATGGTCCTAGAAATAGCATCTGAATGTAGAAGGAAGATGTAATACTTTGTGCAGAAATGGACAGGTGTGTGTCCCTGGGATGCGGTGGTTTGTTAGTTTTAAGATCCTTATTTTAGAGAAGAGAAAGAGGACAGCATGGGAAAAATTTCGTTTATAACAGAGGGGATAAGCTCACAGAAAGCGGCTCTTTTCTCCTGAGACTTAACAAAGAATAGACTGCAATCCTTATTTCTTTATGTGAGAATTCTCTGGAGGAAGTTTCTAGACTAATTCCAATGATTTAAACCTCTTTAGTATCAGCTAGTATCGCTAGTTTAAAGATTTGTACCCGCTTAAAAAGGTGGGTTATCCTAATCCATTCCCAAGAAATTCAGCCATTATGAAGAATAATATATTGGGGGGAGGGGAGTCAGTCATAAAAGAATTCTTATAGCACCCAAAGTGCCACTTCTACCCACCCACTCATTTGTAATTGTTAGGCAAACGATAATAAAGAATTTGGCCCTGACAGAGCCTTTCAGTGATTAAACTTCTAATGTGTCAGGCTGCCAGCTGTGGAAATGGGGTTCTTGGCTTCCATTTTTTAGTTACTTATAACAATTTGTTTAATTACTGAAGCATAAAACAGACAAAACTAATTAAAAGATGGGCTGCTAGGCCAATAGTGCAGGTGCGCATTAGTCATAACACCACCTGTGGTGAGTCGCCCCAGCTCACTTTAGCAAAGGCACTTGGGATGGGCTAGAGCAACGGAGCCTAAACAGGCTGCCTGGGTGCAAGACAGAAACCTCTGCATCTACCCAGCAGAACTTCTGCCCTATTCTGTGAGAGAATGCATGAAATTCACACTCAGTTTGTCTTTCAGGAAATCGCAAAGGATATTCCTATGTACCTTCCCAAGAATATGGACAGAGAAATTAAAAGGATGAATATAATATAATATAGTCTACTTTGCCATATGTTTACCTATAAAAATAAAATCATTGAGGAATTCCCATTGTGGCTCAGTGGTTAACGAACCTGACTAGTATCCATGAGGACGCAGGTTCGATCCCTGGCCTTGCTCAGTGGGTTAAGGATCCAGCATTGCCATGAGCTGTGATGTAGGTTGCAGACACAGCTTGGATCCTGCATTGCTGTGGCTGTGGCAGCTACAGCTCCAATTCGACCTGTATTCTGGGAACCTTCATATGCTATGGGTGCTGTCTTAAACAAAAACTAACACAAAAGACAAAAAAACAAAAACATTCAAGTGTATTTTCTGGTACATACATTCATTGGTTTATCAAAATAAAGTACCAGCTACAGGTCACATATTAATTTATGTGCAAGGGATGCAGTTTAAAATAAATTTTTTTAAAGCAACAAAAACAAAATTTACATAACACAGTGTGCCAAGTAAAATTTATGTGCATTGGCTTACTTGAGTCTAACTGAATCATTGTAGGGAGGTTGAAAGCAGGTAAAGTTATTGCAGTAATGAAGACACAAAAGCAGTTTTCAAATTAAAGATAAATTCAAGAAGTCGTTCTTTGAAAAGACCTACAAAATTGCTAAGTTCCATAAAATTGTTAAACTCTAGCAAGACTGATAAGGAAAAATAATAGAAAGGACTCAAAATATCCATTATCAGTTATGAGAAAGGTAACTGGTTTATCGATGTTAAAAGTATAATAATATTATGATCCACATTAGGGTATAAATATGACATTTTTAATGAAATAGTAAAGTCCTTAAATGATACAAACTGATAGATTTTACTTAAGAATAATTATAATACTAAAATAGTCAATATTTATTGAAGACTTTGAATTTGTATTTAAAACCTTTCACAAACAAAAACAAAAAAGCACCTCAGGCTCAAAAGGCTTCAAAGGTAACTTCTTCCAAACTTTTAAAGAGAGAAAAATACCAATAATCCGTAAATCCTTCCACCAAAATGGAAGGGGATACAACAATTCCAAATTCATTCCATGTGATCATAAAAACCTGTGATCAAAGCTATCACATGTAAAGACCAATGTCATTCATGAATTTAGATGCAAAAATTCTAAACGAAGGTTTACCAAGTTGAATCCTGCAATATATAAATACAATAACATTTCATGACCGAGTAGAATTTATTTTATAAATTCAGGGTTCTCTTACCATTTGAAAATCAGTGAAACTGACTATATTAAACTAAAACAAAAACCATGTGAAAATCTCAATAGATACATCAAAAATTCATTCAGCAAAATTCAAAATCCATTTCTGATTTAAAAAGAAAAAACTCAGCAAACTAAAAGAGTTTTTCCCTTTGTTGTGTGTAAATACTTCTAAATTGAATGTTAGAGATCATATGAACAGTAGATACTGAGATAATTTGTATTTATTCCTAGAAAGGAGCCTGGCCCTTCTTTTGTCAGAATGTTGGTTTAAAGCTGAGTCATTGGGTCAGGAGTTGAGCTGAGTGTGGGTTTCCTTCTTGCTGCTGCTGCTGTTATTCAGTGCACAACAGAATTTGAATTGCTCAAACCATTCCTTGAGTTTAGGGTTAGAACTAAGCTACCAGAGGATTTTCTTCAATGCTTCTTCTCCAGCCTGGGTTTTCAGCGATTCTGGCCCAGCTGCAACACAGAGGGTCTCTCTCTTGAAAGGGCCTTGCTCCTTCCCCGGGGAAGAATATTACCATTACTATTACTCTCTGCTTGCTGGGCTGCTGCACTGACAACAGAGGCTGTTTTCTTTTGCCCTGGTCCAGTATCAGCTTTAGTTCAGTCCCGTATGCATGGGCTTATAGCTTTCTCACCATTCCTACACCTCCTGCCCATGATAGCGAATCTCGACATTTTCCCTGCAGTGAGTCTCGTGTGGAAGATTTTCCTGTTACATTGCTGAGACTTGACTGCTGTTGACATAGGATACTGTGTAGATGTCTTCCTCCCATTTCCCCAGGAGAAAAATCCATTTCTACTTCATTTCCCACAGCAATAATGAGTATCTACCTGTGTTTTGAGACTGACGGAACTTGCTATTTTTTCCTCAAACATCTGACGGTTTTTACTGTGTATGAAGGAAAGATCCATACAGAACCTTCCATGGCTTTCCCTTATTGATAGATGACTTCTTCCTATGTGTCCCCACACCCATGGGAGGCTTTCTGCATTGTCCTGGACTTGTGCAAGCTCCCTTGTGAGTATTCATTGGAGGTCCAGGGAAAACAGTCACCAAGTCAGTGAAAGTTCTCCTGTCTGGGACACCCAAGATTCTATATTGTTGGGCTAGCCCACACTTACCATCTTTTAACAATGTGATAAAGTTGTAATTAATTTCCTTTTACCTGCTGGAGCTGTACTTTCTTCCCATGTATTTCAGCCTCTCCTGCTTGGCCTTCTCTATTCTGGGAATTTAAACTCAGTGCTTCAATGGAATAAAAATATAGTTATTTTGTAGTTTACATAGTTCATTTTATAAACAATATAGAACAGAGTATATGTTACTAAGATGATGGGGTTCCACTCTCACCTAGGATATCAAACACTTTTCTAGCTTTATACATCCTAGGTGAGATTGTTCTTTTCTAGCTTTACATATCCTAGGTGAGAGTGGAACCCCAGCATCTTAGTAACGTCCTTTATTTCTCTAAACACAGGAAGCAAACTTTTTAATTCTAGTATATGCCATCTTTGTGGAACACTTTCTACAAGTAGTTCCCACCATTCCACTAAGATAATTTTTATTCACAGCAATTTCATTATTTAGAGATGTTTTTTTTTTAAATCAGCTTATTTGGAACTTAGTAGTATATGGGACTATTTAAAAGTTTGTGTTTTATATTCCAGTTGCATTCCTTCTAATAAAATTTGCATTGCTCCTAACAGGTAATTTGTTATTAATACATTATTAAGGAAATATTAACTCTTTTTTTAAATAACAAATCACAACCTAAAATTCAGCCAGGATTAATGTCTAAACTGTGAATTGAATTTTTTTCTTGATGTGAGAAAAAGAAAAAACCTATCCAAACTTGAACCAAATGTGATCTTGGGTTTTAGCTTATATTTTCAAATATCAAGCTTGAGGACATTTAAAAAAATCATAGAAATGCTGTGTTTAGTGAATGCCCTTAAGCAAGATATAAAAATATTATATAAACATAAGTCATTCTATAACAAAAATGATTGACAATTAGCTTAGATACCCAGACCTTTAAAGCAAGACATTTAGGAAACTCAGATGAGATCAGTGAATATAGCCAAGGGGGAACCATTAAGTTCTAAAATGTTACTATTGGATGATTCATTTGTTAGCATGGTGGTGATGGTCTGTCAAATAAGACTGTTCGGAATACCGTGGAGCTTTTCTTTTTCTTTTCTCAAACTCTCAGTTTATAACTAATGAAGAACTCTGTATCCCCCTTACTCAGTTACTCATTCATTGGCTGAAATTAAGTTTTAGTGCTTTTTAATGCATAGATATGTACAAATGCATGTAGTTCTCAGTCTTGGACTTTTGCAATTTTATTTAGATGTTGGACTATTCCAGAAATTGTTTTAAACTGGGGGAAAAATAAGCTGCTGCTTTCTCATTAATGATGCTCTTAGTAAACTGGGAAACGAACAAATATTAGGAGTGTTTTTATGTCTTTGCAGAACAGACAATGACTTACAGACTTTGGAAAACCTTGGTTTTTCAAATAAGACAATCTGGGGGGTGGGGTGATGCACTGTGGGTTTGGGATACAAAATCTGTAAAATTGACTTGTGATGATTTATGTACACCTATAATTGAAATAAAATCCATTAAGAAAAAAATAAATTAAAAAAAAAAGTGTTTTTATGGCTGTTTCATACCTCTTTTATTGTAATGTTTGGTTTATTCTTAAATGAATACTACCATTTGGAATAATTTCAAAACATAATTAAGAGCTGTGATAATGCTTGATTTAGTGTTCTAAACTATTCCTGAATGTCTCCTTTTCTGAGTTAGATAATAGTAGTGGAAAAATAGAACACGTATACTAAATGACAGCTGTTGAAAATGAGCACAAAACAAACAAGAATAACTGATCTTATCTAGTGAATATAACTTGAATTAAAATGCCAGAAACATGATTACATGGACAAGCCTACATCCTTAATGTTACGGATTTTTTTTTTTTTTTTTTTTTTGTCTTTTTAGGGCTTCACCCTCGGCATATGGAATTTTCCATCCTAGGGGTTGAATCGGAGCTACAGCTGCAGACCTTCACTACAGGCACAGCAACATGGGATCTGAGCCATGTCTGCAACCTACACCACAGCTCACAGCAATGCCAGATCCTTGACCCACTGAGCAAGGCCAGGGATCAAATCCTTGTCCTCATAGATACTAGTCAGGTTCATTACTCCTAAGCCAAGATGGGAACTCGCAGTGTTACAGAATTTTGAATGAACAATGTGATGGACAAGCTGTGTATCTAACAGTGTGTCAGGAGATTTAATGTCATGATCAGGCAAACAACCTGGTTAATGTAATATCTAGTGGAGGAGTTCTTTCACAATTTTTCATAAAGCCTCCAAAAGGCAGAAGCAGGAAAGGCAAGCTAAGGTTCTGGTATTAATGGATATCATGATATCATCTGCTTGAAGTAATTTACCCTACATAACTCAAATATATTCCCTGTGTGCTTCATAATTTTCATATTCTATTTGTGCTGTCTTTAGACCAAAAGCATTAAATCAGAAACACTAAACAAGTAACAACATTTGGACCATCTACTTACTCTAGTAAGTACCTGGATGTAGCACTAAAACCATTTGTCAGATCACATATCTTGATTTGGGAAATACAGTCATCATAATCACATAAGTTACATTTATTTTTCTATTTTTAAATAATACAGTAATAATTACTTGGCACCAAAATAATTTTGACATCATTTTAATAATACAAAAAATCTTTTGAAGTCACAACATTCTGAGGAAAACAACTCCTACAGTGTACATGTGCAGTAAGACTGGTCTGTTCATAAGGAAGTGTAATTGGTAAAATATAAAGTGAACAAAATGAAACTATTTTTTTAGTGCTTTTAGCTCTTATCTGATAGACAATGGTTGGAGAACTACACAGAGCACCTCAAAGACTAATTCATATTTATTCAGGTAATCAAATTTGTTTTTTTCAGCACAAACCAATGAAAGAGGATTAGCAGTTTTAGAAGAGAGAAGAAGCAATTTATGGAAATCATGCCAGTAGACTCAATGTATTTATTGAACTTAGTGGAGTGAGAACAAAAAGTAATTTTGTTTGTTCTCACATTTTTTACTCTTTCAACACATTCTGATGGGTTGTTCTTCCCTACTCCTAGATAAAATCTTGGTCAGATCCCCTAGCTTTCTCTATGATTAACATATATTAAGAGTACTATCATTTCCTAAGGTATTAAAAAAGTCCAGTCTAATCTACCATATACTTATCCATGTCATTTGAAACTTCTGCATTCTCTCCAACCATCTCTCCTTACAACATCACAGCATCCACAGTAAGAATCCATCTTGAGCCTGAGGCTTGCAGTGGGAAAAGGGAGGAGGAAGTCAGTTGGCCCCCTTTTCCCAGCCATGTGTATCCTTCACCTGCTGCTACTGCAATTCTACACTCTGGCACTGAGTCCAAGGAGAAGTGCAGAGGAGATTAAGATGAAAAAAAAAAAAAATCAAACCTTACATGGTTTCCTGTAAACCAGTGGCAGATTTCCAAGCACTGGTTCTTTTACTCATATGATGTTCTCCCCACCCACCCCCATCTTTTTTTCTCCTTTTCATTTTCTCTCTTTTTTTAGAGACCCCAATATAATGGAATATTCTACTTCAAGTCCCTAATTTTAGATAAAGCTTCATCCAAGTGATGGTTTAGCACTACCCAGTCAGCTCCTTGCCCCAGAGGACACACTTAAGGTTACTTTATTCAGATGATGCCCCACTATTCCTTAATACATTATTTTGCAAATCAGAAGGGTTTCTTGAGAGATTATAAGAGCTTCCAGAAATGTTTTTGGGTGAGACTGTTAGTGAGTCCTGGGAATCACAACCTTTACTACTGTTAGTCGTGGTGTGTAGATGAATTGCTGGCCATCAGGCTGGTATGTGATTGGGAGAATGAGTTGCTCCCTGTTTTCTGCTTTGAATTTCACCATGGCCAGTGTTCAGCTCTCAGGATGATCAAAGCAGAACATTTCTGTAAGGGTAAAATATGTGTCCTTAGCTGATCTAAGCCCTAGGCATGGAAGGGAGAATGCCAGCTTTGTCAGCACAAGGTCCAGACATTCAGGTACAAGGAAGAACTTGAGCCAGACTCATAACAAGTTAAATAGACATTAGAAATGCAGGAGGCACAGAGCAGGTGGTGTAAGGTAGAGGAGAGCAAAGCTGAAATATACCACACAGCTACAGACCCAACTTCAGTTTCTCTAACATGTCAAGCTCAGTACCACCAAAGACCATTGTTCCTGCTCTTCTCTCTTCCATGGAATGTTCTCTCTCCCCTAGATATTTCCTGTGGCTGGCTTCCATTCATCCTTTAAATTGATGTCCCTTCCTCTAAGACAATATATCTAAAGTAGTCCTCCCTCCACTTCTGTCACATCATCCTGTTTATTTTCTTTATAGCAGTTGTAACTCAAGAATTTGTCCCTTTTGTTTGGTGCTCCATTCCTCTCTATTAGAATACAGAAGCATGGGGACAAAGACCTTGGTTCATGCAAAGCTGTGTTCCCACATCTAGAACAGTGCCTGGCATATAGCTGGTACTCAATAAGCATTGATTGATCGATTGAAATGTTTGCTGGCAGTTAAACAAAATAAATAAAAATAAATAAATAGTGACTATCTTGATTTGTGTGAGGCTTAGAAAAATAAAAATACAAGTTCTCTAGGCTAATAGGACCCTGCTGCCATGATGGACACAGGCTGGATTTTAACCCTAGCTTGAACCTCTACACAGGGTACCAACTGTAGCACCAGAAGCCACAGCCCTTTTTCTGTCTATATACAAAGGTGTTTTAGACCCTCTTGTGAACTCAAATCTGAATCACAGGAAATTCATATCTTTGTCCAAATATGCTCTAGAAGAGAAACTTTCCCCCAAAACTTTATCTTGTTGTTCTCAGGAAGGTCACTCAAACCAGCCTCTCCTAGGCCTTGAGATTTTTAAAACAAGCCAGGTAGCACTCCTTTTATTCTGCCAACTCAAGAAGATGCATGCCAGTGTCTCCAGTGGTGCTTTGGGTATCTCTCTCCCTGAACACTTATTACCTGGATTAAGGTGAGCAAGAAAGCTGCTACCCACCAAAGGTCTAGGGAACAATCAGGGAGGAAAGAGCAATAGAATGCAGACTGCTTTCCTCTATGAGATTCTTACTCTTAGCCACTTTAACCTCCTCATATACTGAGACCAGAAGAGCTAGGATTGGTGAAGCAAGATTGCTCGTTTCATAGCATAGCAAGTCCTGCTAAAAATTGGTTCCCACTCTTCTCAGCTTTGGTTGAGGCAGCTATGAAACCAGAAATTACCTAAACTTGATTCCTTATTGAACTCTATCCTATTCTTAAGGTTTTGGGATGTATAGAGATCGATGCCTTACTTTTGAATCGGAAAAAACAACACATAGCTACTAAATTATTTGAGAGAGGACAGAAATGAGACAGGGTTGGCTAGGACAAAGATAACCCAATAAGCTGGTCATCCAGTAGACCACATGCACGGAGGTCAGGCAAGGCAAATAGAAGGAAGTGAGATGGATTATGAGCTGGAAGGTAGATGGAGTGACTTATACCAGAAAATAGTGTTAGGGCATCAGATTTATGTCCACTGAGTTGAGGATAGTGCCAGCTCTAAATTTTATAATGCTCTATTTACTTTATACACTAAAGGTTTTGTTTATAATCCAAAATGAAATCAAAGCCAAACTAAGAGTGAAGATTTTCATATTAGAATCATCTCATATAACAAATTTAAAATTTAATACACGTTGGAGACTATTAAAAATCACAAAAATTGTTATACTACTCTTTGTAGCTTAGTATTTTAAAGGCATGAGGCATCACTTTCCAACCAATCAAGTGCCTTTTATCAAATGCCAACTCTAAGCATCATGCAAAACTAGGTACTAGAGGGAGATTATGATAATTTTGCAAAGGTCACATAGCAGAGAAGGAAAGCTTCACTAAAACATACATTGTGCTGAAATCACAAAAACAAAATATTTGAAATCTTTATCAGCAACACTGAATTTAATACGCCTGTATGAGGAGATATCTCTAAAGTCAAAGGAAATGTGTATTTTCCTGTCCTTCTAATAGTTTTACATATTTTAGTGTACAGAGTTCCAACTAAATGTGCATTAAGTAGCACACTTATTTCATATGCATTTACGAAAGCATGTGTTTTAAGATGTCAGTACATATGAAAGCTCATTCAGAAGAAACTAATGGTGTCCAGCAGAGAATAAAGTAACTAATTGAATTTTGTAATGTAGGCAGTAACATGATTTTCAGAGTATGTGGTATTTGCAAACAAAATGCTTTATTATCTATAATGCTAGGAGATCACCTCAAAGAGGACTTAAATCTTTCATCAAAGTGATTTCTCTATAACTGCTAATGGAGGATAGATATGCTCTAATGCTTTTGATGTAAATTTTCTGAGTGACATTTTTCTTTTAGCTTTCTCTTTGTACTTAGCATGTAAGTTATTGTAAAATTATAGTGATCAGAGTGTTGGTAAATTTGTAGATATTTCATGACGTTAGAGGAATCCACAGACCAAGACTCTATCCAGATTCTATATTCCTCATGTAATATTAGGCAAGTCTCTTATCTTACCCATAACTGTTTTACTTTTTATTTAATGGAACAATATATATTGGTACTGCACTATCCCCAAAACAGACAAACAAGCAAAAACAAACCTAAACAAAACAAAGAAGTAAGTCAGTACCTAGTGTATTAAGTAACAGAACTTTGTGAGGATAAAATAATTTCT
>PVHT020000174.1:1112309-1128012 GCA_004024745.2 Catagonus wagneri | reverse complement strand
CCATGAGGTTGCGGGTTCGATCCCTGCCCTTGCTCAGTGGGTTAATGATCCGGCGTTGCCGTGAGCTGTGGTGTAGGTTGCAGACGCGGCTCGGATCCTGCGTTGCTGTGGCTGCGGCGCAGGCCAGTGGCCACAGCTCCGATTAGACCCCTAGCCTGGGAACCTCCACATGCCGCGGGTGTGGCCATAAACCCGCGGCTATAAAATGACAAAAGGCAAAAAAAAAAAAAAAAAAATAATAATTTCTATAGCCATTTAGCAAAAAAGTGTGTGAGGGTGTGTGTGATCCGCTCCATATCAAGAGTCTGAGATTTTTACCCATTTGCAAGCCAGTAAGTTAGCCTGCCTCAGTTTCATAGATGCTGACAGAAGATACAGGATTTATGGACTGAAGACAAAGGGGAGTTTATTACTCACAGAAGCAGCATGAATCAGAGTAGAAACATTTTATAATCCCGGCTTTCTATATGCCAATTCCTACTGGGAATCCTATAATTTGTTACTTAATTTTTGGCTTCCAGTTTACTACAAAGATATAGACATATACTTAAGAAGCTGGAACATGCTTTATTTAAGAGAAGATTAGCTTGATTCATGACTTTTAAATATTTAGTCACAAGGTATTGGTGCCCTTTATCTGTGCTTTTGCCCTAGGTGCCTGAAATCTTAGGGGAGGTTCTGCCCATGGAATTTTGAATCTATAGGTGAACATATCTGTAAACAACCAACAATAATACAAGGAAGAGGAAATAATTCCCACAATAGATAAATCAATCTACTGAAATGCTTTGGAAGCAAAAGGATTATCCAGTTATATTAAATACACACACACACACATATATATAATCTTTATATATGATATATCTATATATAGAATACCTTTATATACACTATAAATCAATCTACAATATATATTAAGTTGAACACAACATACACCAGTCTTATATTAAAAGCTTATCAAAGGAATCACAGAATTTCTAAAGTGTATCAGAATGAAATTTTTAGCTTCTTTATCAATGTAATGATCTTTTCATAATAAATACCCGATTTTGATGCTAGACTAAGGTATGCTCAGGAAGTAACAAAATCAGAAGTTATAAGCCTTTGTTGCCACTACTGAATGGAAATCAACCACGTATATTTATAATACATCTGAAATTGTATTTAATTTATATCATACCTGATATAATTTAAACACAAATATACCATTAATATTTATATAAAAGTGAGGACTTCATTTGTATGTTTATGTCTATACATACCTATATAAATGTTTGTTGACTGCTTATTTTTGTGTTTTAAAAATGATTTATGTTTATTATTTATTATTGCAAATACTCCATGAGAGGCATACTATATTTATTCCCATATTATGGAAGAGGAAACTCAGATACCAAAGATTATATAGATTTACATGATCACGTAGATGTAGAGTAGCAGAGAAGACACCTCCAACCAGCTAACCTTCTATTGAACAGCTTCCTAATCATTGCGTGTGTTGTTTTATTCTTCTCATGCATATTTTACGTTATATGCTATATATTATGATTCCTTTTCTGGAAGAGATAATGGAAGGATGCTATTATTATTTTTATTGTATATTCTTTATACTCTATCCACAAACATTTTTGACAGCTATTATTTATCAGGAACTACGCTTGATCTTAAGTCGTTTTATAATCAGAGTTATCTATGCAAATATCATAGTGTAATGCAATGAAGTGAGTGCTGTAATAGGGACTGAATAATGTGGAGTGAGTGGGAAAAAATTTCATTCATTAGTCAGGATGGGCTAAATTATACTTCAATAATAAATTCTAAATGTCTATAGTTTAATACAACAAAAGGTCATTTTTCACTAATACCGATCTCCAGTGCTGGTTGGCAATAAGATGACTACTCAGTTTGTTATTAAAGGCCCCAAAATATTTACACAGTTATTGTGGCAAGAGAAAGATTTTATAATTTGTGCACGAAAATACACACCACCTATATTTGCATTTCATTGGCCAAAGCAAGGATTATAAAAGGCCATAAGCATGAAATAGAAAAGAACTTTAACAGTGGTTGATAGCCCACATGGATAAGAAGAAATCGCCTTTTCTTTGAGGTTAGAGGCACACTAATAATCAACAGAAAAAACAATTGGAAATTAAATTAACTAGGATTTCCCATTGTGGCTCAGTGGTAACAAACCCGATTAGTGTCTATGAGGATGAGGGTTTGATCCCTGGCCTCGCTCAGTAGGTTAAGGATCCAGCATTGCAGTGAGCTGTGGTGTAGGTCATAGACGTTGCTCAGATCAGCACTGCTGTGGCTATGGTGAAGGCCTGCAGCTACAGCTCTGAATTGACCCCTATCCTGGAAACTGCCTTATGCCTCTGGTGCAGCCCTAAAAAGACAAAAAAAAAAAGAAAGAAAAGAAAATTAACTAGACTACTTATCTACATATATATGCCTTCCCTCTGTATTGTTTTAGGCATTCATTGAAAGATAATGGATTTCTGTCTAGTCATTTTCTGTGATATAGCAACATATATATACGTATCTGTCTATGTGTGTGTGTTTTTATATACGTATGCATGTATATATAGTTTATTTCATGGAAGATATTTAATATTCCCTGCTATATTAAATTGGATTTATGACAAAATTTCATTTTCTCTAAAAACATTAATTAGTGAGGAAAGGAAGTAAAGAGTAAACAGTATTTGTTAAAGGTAAGACAGAATACACTTTGAAAAGGAGCAGTTATTTTATTTCATCATAAACAAGTGCTTAATTTATGTCCTATCCAACCACACTTGAAATCACGTGCTTGTTTGTTTTTATCAAGTGAGAATTGGGAGTTCGTAAATAAAAGTCTGTACTAGTTCCTGCATGCCATGTTTTGAGTAAACCATAAACTGGATTGGAAGAACAAAAAACCATGGTTTCTAGAGGCAAGGAAATGAAAAGATGAATTTATGACACTGCACATATATGATACATTCAGTTGCATCATATATAGGTGAATATATAAATGTATATATTCAGCAATAGCCATGTTGAACTATTTTTTATTGTTGTTTGAGGTAACAGAAACAAAAAAAATGCAAAGTAAGTTAAACTACATGGAAATTTCAAAGGGTGTATTCTCTCTCTCTCTCTCTCTCTCTGTCTTTCAATCTCCATCATTACTAGGTTCCATCATTCTCTCTGTTGCCATATTGGGGTAATGGGGGCAGTGAGGAATTTAAGCTTACCTGCACCTCTGGCTCAGTGGTCCTGGAGGAAAACATGACTCTCTCTCACTCAACATCTATATTAATCGAAAGGCTTTGCAGGGGTTTTGTGTCCACACCTGGGCCTAGAGAATCAGCAGCCTCACAAACACACATAATTGGAGAGTGGTTCTTTCTCGTGTAAAGAGAGGTCTTCTTATCAGAATAAATGGAAAATAAATTTGGGCAAACACTGAAAACAAATAGCAGCAATAGCAAAAACACACAAAACTTAGCCTCTACAAAACGATTTCTCTTCATGAACTTCAAGGGTTGAAAAAAATTACAAAAAAAAGATATATAATGCAAATATATATATACATGCACGTGCACACACACATACACATATGTAAGTCAAAAGGCAGAGAAATAAGGGTTCCCGTCGTAGTTCACCTGGGTCAAGAACCCGACTTTGTCCATGAGAATGTGGGTTCTATCCCTGGCCTCGCTTAGTGGGTTAAGCTGCAGTGTAAGTCGTAAATGAGTCTATGATCCAGCATTGCTGTAGCTGTGACTGTGGCCTAGGTGTGCAACTGCAGCTCTGATTAGACCACTAACCTGACAAATTCCCTATACCACAGGTATGGCCCTAAAAATGGAAAAAAAGGAATAAAACAGAAAGAGAAATAAAGGGAAATGACATGTGTTTGTAGTTGTATTTTTTTTCATAGACTAGTCATTCTACATTTGTTTCAAAAATAATCCTTAATGACCTTAAATGCCACAGAGGCAGGAACAGATATGTCTCTGATATTCTGAAGAAGAGAGTCAGAAAATTTTTAGCGGCTGTAGTATCAATTCTCATAGAATATCAGACCGGTCCAAGTGAAATTATAAATTGATCAACTCTCCTGTTCAAACTTGTATATTTTGGGATTTTTTAATGATTTTTATTTTTTCTATTATAGTTTATAAATGTTCTGTCAGTTTTCTCTTATACACCAAAGTGACCCAGTTACACACACACATATATATACATTCTTTTTCTCACATTATCCTCCATCATGCTCCATCACAAGTGACTAGATATAGTTGCCAGTGCCATACAGCAGGATCTCATTGGTTATCCATTCCAAATGCAATAGTTCACATCTATTAACCCTGATTCCCAGTCCATCCCATTCCCTCCTCTTCTCCCTTGGCAACCACAAGTCTGTTTTCCAAGTCCATGAGTTTCTTTTCCATGGAAAGTTTCGTTTGTGCCATATGTTAGATTCTAGATATTAGTGATATCATATGGTATCTGTCTTTTTCTGTCTTATTTCACTTACTATGGGAATCATTAGTTCCATCCATGTTGCTGCAGATGGCATTATTTTATTCTTTTTTATGGCTGAGTAGTATCCCATTGTATGTATATATATATATATATATATATATATATATATATATATATATATATACATACTACGTCTTAATCCATTCATCTGTCGATGGACATTTAGGTTATTTCCATGGACTGGCTATTGTGAATAGTGCTTCAACGAACATACTGGTCCATGTATCTTTTTCAAGGAAAGTTTTGTATGGCTATATGCCCAAAAGTGGGATTGCTGGGTCATATCATAACTCTATATGTAGTTTTCTGAAGTACCTCCATTCTGTTTTCCATAGTGGTTGTACCAATTTAAATTCCAACCGACAGTGTAGGAAGGTTCCCTTTTCTATACACCCTCTCCAGCATTTGTTATTTGTTGACATGTTAACAATGGCCATTCTGACATGTGAAACCCGTAGAGGGTACAAAGTGGCCAAAGTGGTTTTTTTACATATAGTTTCAAACAGCATTATGATTTCTGATCTTAACTTCATGAAAATGGCAGCTATGTATTTGTCTTAACATAAACATTCAAAATGACTGTATTAAAATTTACCTATCAAATTACATAAAATAATGGAATACACCTGAAAGATTCATACAGAATACTTACACCTGTTACTTGTCTTCACATTGTATACAACATTTAGAAGCACTTACAGGAGAATTGGAAAATTTAAAGTTTCACTTTTCTTGTCAGAAACAAAGCTACTCAGTTATTGCACACATTTCATAATTTTCATGTGACAAAAGGACAAGTTACAGAGTTTTTAATGGAAATTAAATGAATTGTAAAATATATATGAAATTTGTAAAGCTTATAATAATTTCCCTAAAGGAAACAACTTTTTAGAATCACTCATAAATCAAGAACTCTAGTGTTAGCTACATTAAATTTATCTTATAGTTTAGTTTTCAAGAAAATGTGTGCTTGGAATATATTTGATAATAATATATCTTCTAACCTGAAATGACATTCAAAGACAAAATTTTTAATATTAGATCTTAGACTATGTCCAACTTTTGCAGAGCTTACCTAGTATTAAAAAACCAATATATTTTGATTGAATTTGTTTTATAGTCAGCTTATCTACCCTACTTTTTATTAGCAAATGTTGTCAATTTTCAAATATTCCATACTTATTATATCTTACAAAACCATAACACATGAGCTGTCACATCAAATCTAATTCTATGCATAGAAAAATAGACTGTGGGTAACTCATTTTTCTATGCTAGTTGAAAGATCAGTTAATCTTACTTTTCTGAATCAGAATTATTTTCTAAAGACAACCTCAATCAGACATTGCTATCAACTTCTTCCACCTTCAAATGCATTTCTAGAAGAATAACCAGTATCTTCCCTCTTTCTTTTTGATTTAATGCACAACCTGCTTTACTTTTTGAAGATTGATATGTATTTACCCAGTTGAAGAAAAGAAACAATTTTGAATGCAAATTTAATGATGTAATAATTTCTTATAATCACTGCCATCAAGTTACTTTCATTGAATGATCTATGGTTTGGACTCAAGTTGTTCTTGTCTTTCTTATTTTTGTTCTTCTTGATAATTTTTTTTAATGAACCTTTCAACAAATTGGAGATATCCGAGTATTGCAGTATTTCTGCTTTATGTGTGAATGCTCAGCATCGAATACAATGCATGCTCTTTAAAAGGAGTTCAGCACTTGCTTGAGAGCTTGTTAGCATTTTTGATAAATATTTCATATAGGTAACTAGATATAAACACTATAGATTTATGTCATCAGCCTTTTCTTGTAACTTAATTTAACACACTGCATTCAAAAGTTAATTTTAGGAGCTCCCGTCATGGCTCAATGGTAGTGAACCTGACTAGTATCCAGGAGGACATGGGTTCAATCCGTGGCCTCCTCCAGTGGGTAAGGATCCCATGTTGCTGTGGCTGTGGTATAGGCTGGCAGCTACAGCTCCGATTCTACCCCTAGCCTGGGAACTTCCATATGCTGCAGTTGCAGGCCTAAAAAGCCAAAAAGAAAAAAAATAATGCCCAGGGGCTGCTCCTGGGCATATGGAAGTTCACAGGCTAGGGATCTAATTGGACTTACAGCTGCCGGCCTACACCACAGCCACGGTCATGCCTGGTCTTAGCTGCGTCTGTGACCTATACCACGGCTTGCAGCAACGTCGGATCCTTAACCCACAGAGCAAGGCCATGGATACCAGTCAGGTTAGTTTCTGCTCACAGTGGGAACTCTTTAAATATAATTTTTTAAAAAGAAATTTTCAGCATATTCTAGGAAATTTAATGCAAATAAACATTTAATATGATCCAGATAATAATAGAATGAAATCATTTCAACTTGTTTCCACACAACCATTAGGCTGTCATTTTTCATTAAAAATCTAATGTCTAAAATAAGAATATGTGGTATGACCAGGCATGAAAACACAAAAGCCACCCCAAAATATTCAAAAATTTGTGAAACATTATGAACTTTCAGAACAAACATATGTAGTCAAGTCTCTATGTGTGATAGTTGACTATATCACTACAATTTTTTGAAGTCAACTTCCTTATAGAACATGTTTATTAAACATAATAATAAAATGTAATGAAGCTTAAAAATGTGCATTGACTATAACTCAGCAAATACTTAGAGGTTATATAAAAGGTTATTTCAAGGAGAAATAGTGTATCTTTGATTGCTTAGAATCATGCTGATAATAAAAAGCAAATTGATAATTAGGTTTTTTTGTTGTTGTTGTTTTTAATATCTCAAGAGTCCACTTATCACAACACAGCTCTGTTTCAGGTACATCAATAGATCTTAGGGAATGTGATGGTGTTTGATGGCACCTTAACACTCAAGAAGAAATTTAAAATAGTTAAGAAAATTAGAATACAATAAGAATTTCAAGGAGTATGATTAAGGAAATTATTCAAATACTTTTTACCATTTTTATTTTATTAGAAACAGGAATGATTTTAAAAATGTACAAGAAATCTTTAAATATGTGAAAATAATATGTGGTATAAAAATAAAAATGGCACAATTTTTTGAGTATTTCATTTCTTAATATCAAGATAATTTAGACGGTTAATGAAAAATTGAATCTATTTCTAAAAGTGTTTACTTTGAGGGACTGTCATTTGTTTCTTAATGGACATCGATAGCTGCCATTTTTTGTCAAAAATAAGATCCAAGACAACTAATGTAGTTGAAATCATTTGACACAATGCAATCTGGACCATTGAAACTTGGTTTTGAAAGTGAATGTGATGTGAAACATCCTCTGATTACAAAGGTTAGTGCAAAATGAATTCCAGATACTTTCCACAAATGAAATAGATTAAAGAAACATTGTCCCTGAGAAGCAGATGATACAGTCTCTTAGTTTATTTCATTCTGAGTGAGGGAACATGGCCTTTATAAGCACTATTATCAATGAATTTGAAATGACTCCAAAGTTCAAACATCAGTGAAGCATCACATCGCATGTTCAAATCAGATGACCGTTGGGCTAGGCAAATGCCATTGTATTTCAGGAGACATCCATGTTATAATCAAAAATGAATTAGCAGACATGGAAACTTCAAGCACCATTTGTCATCTGGAACTCATGTGCATTAATATGCTTCATATCTGTGACTCTGAGAAAAGCTAAGTCAACTCCAAAATTACCATAACATTGAAAACTAAACAGTAATGCATTTTAAAGTGAATGTATCGAAAATTGAATGCCAACTGAAAATAAATGATGGTACCATTTAAAATTAAATTACAAAAGGCGTTTTCCTTGTCCTTTACCCTATTGTCATCCTCAGTTAGCAAAGCCGTCACATTTCCACTGCTTATATTTTATAGCAAAAATGGTTTAGAATATAAAATGAGATAAAAACACAATAATTCTACTGAAAGGGACACCTGCTAAATATACTTGGTTTCTTATGAAAGAAAGATCCAATAGTATTCTACTAACTGACTTGAATCTACTACACAAGACTAATTTACTAACATATCTGAATTATATTTTTATTATTTTTACTTCCACTGTACAGTATTTCCTAAATGTATTTGCCCTTCTATAAGAAGCAGGAGAAAACTAACCAATAACATGTTAAAATGTTTACTATACCAAGAGGTAACATATACCTTATGGTAAAAGTGAAATCATGGAGTACTTATTTTTTGTCCTTATTAATAAGACATAAAAGTGAACATATAAAACTCAATAATGTTTTAAGCCTAAAAGCAAATACAAATCAAACAAAAGACAGCTGAAGATGTATTTTGCCAATAGATTATTCTTTTCGTATACAGATGTGTGCATGTGTACCATTACACAGAAATCGCTGCCAGAATTCATGAATCATTCCAATTATGCTAGGAGGAAAACTGCAAAAACAACATAAAGTTCTAACCGTAAAATACTATTAACTAAAAATAGTTCACACAATTACATATTTTTTTATGAACTAATGGGATAATATTCAAGCTTCCAAAAGCAGTAACTCTTACCGTATTTCAAAACGCTATTATAGCATTTGTGATAGTACAGTGTTATAGTTACTTATTATACTACAGTTACTTATATATAACTCATATGTAAATATATAATTACTATATATTAATTGTATATTCATTATTTTTAGTGGATATATAATACAATTGTAGTGTGTATTTCTTGTGGACAATAATTATATCTTATTTTGTTTCCCCTGCAGGGGTAAGCATACAGCTTGAAATAGTAAGGATCTGTTTTTTGCATGACTGAATTTTTTCCAATGAATTAATCCCAGGATATAAGAGATGGTTTTTAAAACATAAGAGCTACCATGTAGAGAATACTTTCTCTGTGTCAGGCACTATACTAGGGATGGTATATACATGATTTTCCATTCTCAAACAACCTGTCAGCAGAGTATCATTATGACCTGTTTATTTAACAATAGTTAGAAGTGTATGTTGAAGATTGTGCTAGAATTTTGTATTTCTAATTTAATCATTATAATAACTCCATGAGTTTAATAGGACCATCCATACTTTAAAGATGATAAAACAAGTACTCAAGGGGGTTTAAGTAGCTCTCTCAGAATTGGATAGGTGTTTTGAGCTCTATGAAAATGCCAGTTTAGTTGGAAATTGTGATTAAAGTCTATGTTCTTTCCATTATATGTTGCTACACCTCCTGTGATTATTTACTTAGTATACAAAGCAGAGCAAAGTGCCCTGTGTACCTTAAAATGAGGAATATTATATATATACACACAAAATTAACCACTTCTTAGGTAAAGTAAGAGATAACAGTTAATGAGTATATCAAGTCTAGTCAAAATGTCTGTCTCATAGCCTTAGTGTACAGATAATTAAAATGTAAACCTAACAAACTGTATAACACCACGTTACACGAAAGGCAGGCCAAAAGTAGGTGACTTGCCTGGGATATAAAAATTGAAAGTCTCAAGTATAAGAATATGTAGAAAGGAAAAGTAACCCTGGGTGGTTGTCTTGAATACCTTATTAGACCAGGTATTAAGCCAATATAAAAATCACAGGCTTTTGAGTCAGCTAGAATTGATTGGTATCTAAATTTGCTACTCCATTAGTTATCAAACTTCTCATCACTAACATGCAAGAAGTAACACATGCCTAGAATGGTTGTCCTGAAGATTAAATGTGATTGTCCAAAACACACAAGCTTTATGTTGTTCTGCCATAGAGGAATAAGAGAAAGGTGCTTCTCTTCATCTTTCCACTGGAAAGAAAATTAGCAAATCTGCAAAACCAAAAGCTTTTGACTCTCAAAAGTCGTTGACATTGTTATTGTGAAATTATTGTGTTATAGTGGTAAAGAGCAAAATTTTCAAGATAAAAAACAAAATGACTTTCTCAAATGAACTGTAGTGGTGATTATTTTTCTTTAATCTCACTGAGCCTCTATGTGGGCTGAGATGTTGGAGATTGTGGTACTCATCTCATAATATTTAAGTCTATGAAATTCAACACATATGCAACTTAAACAATGTTAAATGTCAATTAGATCTCAATAAATTTTACTGAAGTTTTAATGTGGTAGATTCAAACCCTCCAGAATATCTATTATATATTATTAATATGTCATTTGTGACTATAATGGCATCATAAATTTCGTTACTAACTTATTCTTATCCACTTAATATAACCTTATTTCAAAGATTATATTATGTGGATAAGAATAAAAATTCAATGAATGTATTTTATATTAAGTTCACATAATCATTTAACAGAAATGTGGTTGAGATGTTACATAAAAATATTTTTATTCTAGCAATTTGAACAAAATTACTAATTTTTTAAACAGTTCTGTTGTAAACATTAATCATCGCTTATTGATTTCAGTACATAATAGATTCTTACTGTAATATACTTATATATTTACTCGCACAGCTACTTAAGACCATAATGAATATCAAATCTTATAATAACCTATATTCGTATCATACTTATACAAATTTCAACTAGGCTTTTTTTTTTTAGTTTAATATTAGTGCAGTCACTTTGATTTTTTCAGTAAGTTACCGTGATCCACATCTCAGATGATAAGGATGTTTGTAATCTATTGTAAATTTTGCGTAAAGCAACAGGTACTCTCTTAGTATCATGTCCTGTCACACACTTGTATTTTAGTATTTTAGGTGTAAAATCATGTGCTTATGACCTCAGTGAGAAAATCTGAGATTAGTTCATTTTTTTCAATCATTGATGCCACTTACATATAGCAGTGGTATTTGTTTTTAGGATTTTTTACACAATTAGTGACATTATTATTTATGATCAGGCATTTTACACTTCAGAGTGCATGACATGTCTGAGAGTAATAGGGTTCCCGCTTTGAGGGGATTCTAATTCATCATCCCTTAATTGCCTGCTTGGAGCAAAGTCAAACCAATTCCCTTCTTGCCTGACCAAAGCAGCATTCCTTTTGGCCTTGAACGCCTGACTCTCACTTCTCTTTATAACAAAACTCATGTCAATTTGAAAAATATTCACCATAAAGAGAGGGTGAGGAAATAAAATATGTTGAAATGATTCTTATTGTCATTGTTACCACTATTTTTAGGGTTGTAAGGCATTACAAAATAAGACCTCATTGGATCCTCAGGCATCCTTGAAGCTGTACTTGCAGGACCCAAATTAGGATTGATTCAGGCCTGAAATCACATTAACTAACAAAAAGTAGAATGTGGCACTTAGAATTTTTCTATGACAGAATACCACAAGATTCAGCATTGTCACCATTTTTGGTATAGCTCCAGTATCGATTTTTATGCATCAAAGAAAGTATAAGTTTTTTAAAATATGTTTGCTTTTTGATTGTAGGGTACCAGAAAGAGAATTTTGGTAATTTTGGAATATTTTGCTTTTAACTAAAATCTCAAATTGAAGAAAATTTGGGGAATCAAATTAATTTAAATTTTGTTTTCTAGAAAATTATGAAAGCAGTTCAACAAATTATTTGCATGTCCATCTTCACCAAAGTTGATTTGCTTGTGACATTTTCTCTCTGTTCTCTCTCTGTTCAGTTCCCACTCCTCCTGTGACTGTGTCCCTGCTAAAGTAACAAGGGCCTTCAACCCTCCAGGACTCTTAGAAGCTCCCAAACATGGAATATGTCAATTAGGTCAGCATTTCTAAGATTACAAGGGCCTCTCACTTCAGTGCTCCAAATGTTCTTTTACAAAACATATCCATCTTTTACTCCATCGCCCAAGACATTTTTCTCTGCTTTTTCGCCTCATTGGAAGGCACTCATTAAGTTTATTCAGTCTGTATTATTTTGGCTGCCATGTCTCGATTTTTACATTTCATAAAGTGTATACCATATACAAAAGTAATTTGCTTAATATTGATTGATAGACTCTTTTATATCGCTAATGTTATTTTATGCAGAATGGCCACCTGATGTCCCTCATATAATATGACGTAGTTAATCACTTGGTACATCCATACAGAAATGGGCATTTGAGGTTCAGTTCATATGCTTTAGTATATTGTTGCTCCAGTACCGCAAGGCAATATAAAAACTAATGCAAAAAATCTGAGCACTTTCAGGCCAGAAAGTCTGTACTGATACGCCAGACTGACTGTTGATAGGGTCTTGCTGCCTTCACTGACCTCCCCATACTAAATATTTTACTAGAGGGAGAATGGCTCCAGAAAACAGAGGTCAGCAAACCAAACCACAGCTCTTGGGCCAGAACTGGTTTGGGTCTATTTTTGTATAGCCTGTGAAATAAGAATCATATTTTATACTTGAGAAAGGGAGTAAAAAAGAAATAAAACAATTGGAGACAGAGATTATTAGTGGCTTGCAAGACTAAAAACTGTTTACTCCCTAGACCTTTTTTACAGAAAAACTTTGCCTACTTTCACTTTAAAAAATGACGGGATCTTGAGTTCCTAGTTCTGGTGCAGCAGAAACCATCCGACTAGGAACCATGAGGTTGTGGGTTCCACCCCTGGCCTCCCTCAGTGGGTTAAGGATCCAGCATTGCCGTGAGCTGTGGTTAGGTCGCAGACACAGCTTGGATCTGGCGTTGCCGTGGCTGTGGCTGTGGCTATGGCCGGCTGCTGTAGCTCCAATTGGACCCTCCAGCCTGGGAACCTCCATATGCCGTGGCTGTGGCCCTAAAAGAAAAAAAACAAGACAGGATCTGAAACCAAAAGTATTGGAAGGAAAACAGTCATCATACCAGACCACATCAACTCTTTAACCATTCAGAACACATTTAGCCATGCAAATTTTTCCTTCTTGGTGTTATAAAAACCAAGAACTAAACTACTGTTATAAACAAACACACACAATGACTGACAAACATATTTTTTGATATTCAGTTATAAAATGCATTAATTGGAATGTCCTTCTGATACTGACAAATGAACAAACAAAAAATCCCACTGAGGAACAACATTTTTTATATTCACCAGAGCTTATTTCCTGCCAAAAGGATACAGAGGAGTAATGTGTTTATTACCCCTAAATAAATCAATGCATGTTTTGAATATACTTAGAAAGTTTGCCTGACGATAGATCTTCTGCTAGTTGGAATAATTTAATTGATGTCTTTTGCAAGTTTATATTTTACTATATAGGTAGGTTATCCTTACTGATGGAATACCAGTATAATTTTGGCAGTGGTCCTGTGAAAGAAGGAAGATAACAAAAATATCAGTTAACAAAATCAGATAGCAAAAAATCAGTGAGACTGACAAATGTTTAAATAAAATTCAAATATTTATTAGAAAATATCATTAATGTGATAGCTTGGCAGTTTCTTTCCAAATTAAAAACATCTTATCCATGTAAAGATAAAATAATATTTCTAGCTCATAGATAATAGAGCGCATATCATGTTGTTGAGTTAGAGTACTCAAGATCACTGAGCTCTCATTATGTGGGCCTTTTTAGCAGTATCCCCTGACTCATGCCTATTTATATCAGTGTTACTAATTATGGAGTACCAGCTGTGTTCTAGGAGAGCACCGCTTCACATACCTCAGTATTTGTTCATCATCAGAGCCACTCCATAATGGAAGCATTCTTTAAAGTGATTATGTAGATCAGGAGTCAACATGTTTTTTTTTTCTGTAAAATTCATAGTATTTTCTGTTTTGGGGGCCATATAACCTCTATGGCTACTGCTCAGCCCCACTGTATGTATGTAAAGTAATAGGTGTTGCTGAGTTCCAATAAAACTTTATTTACAAAATCAGACAGCAGGCTGGATATGGCCCCAGAGTAACAGCCAAACTGCTATATGGATCACAGAGCTAGGTCAGATTAATTTTAAAGTTTCTGTAACTATAGATACACAAAAACCACTTTAGTTTGATACACTATTTTCTTAGCTATCAAGTGAAAGTAAATTACCTCCATAAATCCCTCATATATGCATGCAATTTTTAATTCATGAAATTAAATTCACTCCATCTGTTCCTCACTTCATCAGAATGGACTGGTATCATTCGTTTGGGAATCTGAGACAAAAGAAAACATATAAACATTCTGTGCAGCAGTTAGAACCAAAGAATGCTGAACTTTTATAAAAGTGATTTTCTTTATGGATAAAAAGGTACTGTTACATTCCTTGTTGACATGGAGAAGGAAATGGCCAAAGAGATTTATGGCAGTAAAAGATGACATGAAAGCATGTGCTGCGTGAAAGGAAAGTCAATCCAGCAATACTGTCCACAAAGGTTAACCACAAAAGAAACCTCACATTAGTGTTCAGTATAAGGGCAATTAGAAAGGAAACCACAATGTCTCTTACCCTAAGGACAGGATCAGATTTAATTGATAGCATGCACTTTAAACAGGAAAACTCTAATCACGATGACTTTTTTGTAGTAGCATGACTTGGACTAGTAGTCTCAACAGGAAGGAAGGACCCAAACACAAAATTTAGCCTAAACTCTGAAATAAATACTGAAAACTGTAAGTTATTATGCTCTCTCTCTCTCGTGACTTCCTGACAGACAGTATTTCCTAAAGAAAGCAGCAATGGTATTAGAGGCTTTGTCATTCTTTACATTTTTTTGGAAGGTATAAAGACATACCATAAAGATATGCTTTAGTTAAATTTTTTTCCCTGCAACTTTTCACAATTTATCTTAAAAATGCATTTGATAACATAAAATCAAGTGGTCCCAATAAGTGATCATCATCTTTATTCTAAATTGAATCTTTATTTCATTCTAGTTAGCAATTACCCTTCCTGAAACTCCACCCCTGCCACTTATATTTGTACTCGTGTTTTTATGGGAAACAGTATAATAAGGTGACTAAAAGCAAACCTGATGCCAACTCTGTAATTTCCTGGTTCCATGTTCTTGACTGACCCCCAATTCTTCATGTGAAAAGTGAGAATAAGGAGTTCCCGTCGTGGCGCAGTGGTTAACGAATCCGACTAGGAACCATGAGGTTGCGGGTTCGATCCCTGCCCTTGCTCAGTGGGTTGACGATCCGGCGTTGCCGTGAGCTGTGGTGTAGGTTGCAGTCGCGGCTCGGATCCTGCGTTGCTGTGGCTGCGGCGCATACCAGTGGCCACAGCTCCGATTAGACCCCTAGCCTGGGAACCTCCACATGCCGCAGGTGCGG
>PVHT020000174.1:1098488-1111309 GCA_004024745.2 Catagonus wagneri | reverse complement strand
CAGACTATGGAATAAATTTTCCTGTGCTCTACAGTAGGTTCTCACTAATCATCTTGCTTCCACTCTTGATTTCCACTCAGTCTACTCTCAAAGCAGTAAAAAACCCTGATATTTTCCATGTAGACTAAATTGCGGCACCCCTCTGTTCAGCACCTTGGAACTGCTTTAGATCCCATTAGAATAAAAGCCAAAGTTTTCACTATTATCACAAGTTTGTTGTTGTTTTCCTAATTTCCCACCAATGAAACCCTCGTTCATTTGGTGAAAGCCACAGTGGTTTTCTTGTTTTCCTAAAATACAATAATCTTCTGGCCTCTTTTCTTCCATCTGTCATTTGGTCACTGCTCTCCTTCCAGGTCTCTGTTCAGGTGTCATCTTATCATGGAAGCTTAGCCTAAATATTTTGTTCAAAATGGCTCAACCCCTGAGTGGGTTTCCGTTCCTCTTCTTTGTGTCCAGACATCTTCCATTTCTTTCCCCTTGGTCTTCTCTCCTAACCCCTCTAGCCACATTGACGTTCTTTCAGCTGTCTGTGTATTTGCTTCCATTCACGGGTGTAGGAATCTGTATACCTCAGTTTTAGTGAGTGCTGTGAGTTAGGGAGCTAGGTTAAAATGTGGAAAATATTCAAGAATTACTTTTGGAAAGAAATTCCTTTCTTCACTAAATTACACAAAGCCTTTTTCAAAGGTAATTTGACTCTATGTGTGTGGCTTGATTTTTAGCCATTTACTATTGCTTTTGATGTATTTGCCTATCCTTTGCCAGTACCACACTATCTTGATTACTGCTGCTTTATGCCAATAGTTGGCACTTTTTTCATAAAAGTCTAGATAATGTTTTGTGCTTTTGGGACCACATTCTATATTTTATATCTCTTTGAAATGGAAAAACTATTCTTAGCTCTTAGGCCGTACAAAAACAAGTCACAGTAGGGATTGGCCAACAATTAAATAATCATACTAATAATTAAATAAATGATCATACTAATAATTAAAATCAGGTAACGTTAAGTTCTCTGATTTTTTTCTCTTTCAAAATTTGTTTACCAATTCTAAATATTTTAATTTTGTATACAAAGTTTAGTATTGTTATCAACATCTACAGAAAAAATTGGATATTTGATTATAATTGCATTGGATTGCAATTGATTTTATAGATTAATTAGGGTATAACTGATATTTTTATTGTTTCAAAAGCATAGACTTAAATACTTGTACCAATTAATTTTAAGACTGAAAATGATAAAATTGTTTCATATTCAGACTACTAAGATGGCTCACTGAGATAATTTGTTCACTTGTGCGCGTTTGATGTGCAGATTAATGTATGATTCCATAACACTGTGAGGTAAGGCTCCTTCCAATTTCTGTCACCAGTTAGAATTGGCAAAGAGTCTTACTCAGATTATCTTTACATAGAAATTGAAAGAAAGCATGGATAGACTGTGGGTAAGATCAACAGCTTTTCAGATGCGAAAACACCAGTTTCCTATAACAACAAATTCTGGAAATTGGTAACTAACTATAAACTACAAAATAACTGGATGACAGCATAGTCGAATGGTTCATTTTGTTTCTCTTAGTGGTGAAATATGAATAGCTATGAACTCAGTTTGGACACTGAGGTTTATATCAGTCATGGGAACCATACTTGAATCATGGCAGGGGCCAGGGAGGGGTTCCTGAATAAGATCCTATGTCCATGACAAGAAGAACCTCTTTAAAAAAAGAAAAACAGTTACTCAAGAATTTTTTGAGACTCCATGACTGACCTATCTGTAGGTTCTTGTTATGCTTTCACACTTTCATTTTGTGCTGTTTACATTTTTGTACCTTGTCTTCTTCCCAATGTACAAATTCGGGTTAGTGTAGAATAATTCTGAACTATTAAAAGAGGAGTTCTTTTAAATTTTTTCCACAGTTCATTAGTCTTAGCATTAAGCTTCTCAGTACTGCATTTGTCATCTATTAGCCTTATAATTGTCCACGTTGCTCCTAATTATTTACTGATCCTCTTAATTTAGAATCACAAGGAATCATAGGTTCAGGAACATTTTCTTATTCAGTTATGGTAAAGATTTGAGAATAACATAGTAGCTAATTGGAATTTCTCTTTCATTTTGATGCCAAGCCTTTCCACTGCTTTATTTTTATCCTTAAGAAATGCTTAGTAATTGTTTTATTTATTCTCAGAAGTTTTAAGATAGCTATCACAATGCCATCCATGACTTCAATTAGAGTCTAAACTTAATCCAATTATTAAAAGAAGTCTCCCACTTCTACTCTTTTGAAATAATCTTTGCTGAATGGGAATTTAACTATCAGATATAGAATATGATTTGTGCTAAAATTCTAGTAGCAAGTTTAAAAAAATAATCTGTTTAGCTACCACAGTGAGAGGATGCATCAAATAACAAGATGTTATTTTATCACAGTAGTTGTTTGCAATCAAAGATGATACAGGGCGGTTATTCATAGGATCTAGAAGTCTCAAAAATTGGAAGAAACACTAACATCCACTTACTGTCTGATTCTTGATAGTGACTTCCCCTTGGTTTTTGGATGCTACTTACCTTTAGCCCTACTGTTTACATTGCGGATGTATCTCAAAGTGTTTATATGTATTTAAGGCTTTAAGTTGCAGCCAACTGCTGAAGGTTGAGCTTTTCCTTTTGATGGTTTCAGTATGACTTGTGGACCATTATCCATTTTTCATCTGTGAGTAATTTTTATATTCTTGTTTCCCACCAACCTTGACTATTGTTAAGAATGATTTCTTGGAGTTCCGTGATTGCTCAGTGGGTTAAGAATCTGGTCTTGTCACTGCTGTAGCACGAGTCTGATTCCTGGCCCCAGAACTTGAGCATGCCACAGGTGTGGCAAAAAAAAAAAAAAAAGAGAGAGAGAGAGAGAATGATTTATTTTTTCTTTTATAAAGTTTCCTTTTTCTGATTATTTTTATCATATGTTATGTATGAACATTTATCTTTCAGTCTCATTCCTGGAGTCTGAGTCAAAAAAATTCTGTGAGTTCTGTTGTGGCTCAGCAGTAATGAATCCAAACAGTCCCCATGAGGATGTGGGTTTGATCCCTGGCCTCACTCAATGGGATTGCTGTGAGTTGTGGTGTACGTCACAGATGCAGCTCAGATCCCACCTTATCCCAGAATAGTTTTCTGCCTTTTTTTGTGTTTCTTGGCCTTGCAATTTTTTTTTTTTAAGAGTACAGGCCAGGGTTTGGTTTGTTTTGTTTTACATAAGGTCTCTCTATTTGGCTTTTCTCTGATATTTCCTTATGATTAGAACCAAGTTTAACAACTTATCAGAAGGCATATGATGTCACTTTGACCTAATATTAGAAATACTAGTATTGATCATTAGTTATCAAGCAAGTTGATATTAGGATAAAGAATAAAGAGACATGACAACTAAAGACAATAAATATTGTGGACTACAGTCCTCAAGAAAAATTCTATAAAGGAAATTATTGGGGCCACTGACAAAATTTGAATATGTTCTATGGACTTTTATCCATAAAATTTTTTAATTTTCTGATTTTCATAGTTCTGTGATTATTTAAGATAGCATTCATATTCTTAAGAAATACACACTGAAACATATAAATGCCTGGACTTGCTGTAAAATAGCTCAGGAAGAGTTCCTGTTGTGCAGCAGAAACGAATCTGACTAGGAACCATGAGGTTGTGGGTTCGATCCCTGGCCTTAAGATAGCGTTCATATTCTTAAGAAATACACACTGAAACATATAAATGTCTGGACTGGCTGTAAAATAGCTCAGGAAGAGTTCCTGTTGTGCAGCAGAAACGAATCTGACTAGGAACCATGAGGTTGTGGGTTCGATCCCTGGCCTTAAGATAGCGTTCATATTCTTAAGAAATACACACTGAAACATATAAATGTCTGGACTGGCTGTAAAATAGCTCAGGAAGAGTTCCTGCGGTGCAGCGGAAACGAATACGACTAGGAACCATGAGGTTGTGAGTTCGATCCCTGGCCTCACACATTGGGTTAAGGATCCTGCATTGCTGTGAGCTGTGGTGTAGGTCACAGACACAGCTCAGATCCCACGTGGCTATGGCTGTGGTGTAGGCCAGCAGCTACAGTTCTGATTAGACCCCTAGCCTGGGAGCTTCCTTATGCCACAGGTGTGGGCCTAGAAAGCAAAAAAATAATGTATAAATAAATAAATAAATAAACGAGTAGCTCAGGAAAATATGTGTACATTGATAGATCAAAGGTAAAGAACAGATGACGCAAGTGAGGTAAAGCATAAAGCAAATGCTCAATCTGAGTAGAGAGGATATGACAGTTCTTTGGACTATTTTTGCAACTTTTATATAAATTTGAAAATATAGAACAATTTAAAATTACCAAAATTAAAGCTTTTTTCCTTACTCCTGTAATGTTTTCTGACAGGTTTAGTTCTCTTTCTATAATACTTCATAAGGGGAAAAAAAAAAAGAGGATGTCGTTCTTTTGTCACTTAAGAAGGCTTGTACTTCTTTGGATTTAGTTCATCCACAGCTCTGAAGAGTTTAAAAATGTTTCCTGGGTATTGATCATTTTTATCATTGTTTGAGTAGAAGTGATGGTCTCATGCAATGTCCTTTGCCTTAACTTGAAATTATTAGGTTCTTATATACCATCTTCTTAAAATAACTATTAACTTAGAATAGTTGGTAATGTTTTTCCAACTGATTTGTGTCTTTGGGATTTTAATGTAGAAGTACGTATACATGCCCACTCTAATTATTAAAAATGATAACTTTTTAATGGCTGACTTTTAAAAATGCATCCTTTTTCATCATCAATAGAAAATTCTTACTACTGCTTCACAATGATCTTGAGAACAGTAGCCCAGCATTTTATTCCTTACGTAGTTATGCAATTCTAATTACACTCCCAAACAACTAAGAAAATATTTACAAAGATTTTTATCTGAGAGTAAATTATACTTTTATAATTTAAATTATAAGCCCTAAATATCTTTTATATAAAGTATACAAATAACTCAGAAGCTATTCTGTGATGCTGTTTAGATGTTACCTGCTATAACTTTGCTTCCTAGGTAACCAAGTTTTCTTACATTTCTGAGAGTCATGGCATTCCTATGAATTCCAAATAAAAATATTTTAAAGGACAAAAGCTTTAACGTTTTCTTTTATAAAACTGGTATACCATAGGAAATATTTAGAAAATACAAATAAACTTTCATTCAATTATTAATTTTTTGAGGAGATGCTATGTACTGGGTGTTGCTAGGTAAGGAAAATAACAGTAAAAAAAAAAAATACATCTCTTCCCTTAGTTTACATGCTACCAGGGATGGGGAGAAACGAATAACTAATAAATTAAATAAATAAGTAGATTATATGGTAAAATAAAATGTACTCTGTAAGGGCAAATAAGAAAGTAGAACAGGGAGTTCCTGCTGTGGTTCAGAAGGTTAAGAACCTGAAATAAGGTCCTTGAGGATGCAGGTTCAATCCCTGACCTTGCTCAGTGGGTTAAGGATACAGCATTGTCACAATCTCCAGTGTACTTCACAGATGCAGCTCAGCTCCAGTGTTGCTGTGGCTGTGGTACAGGCTGGCAGCTGCAACTCCAATTTGACCCCTAACCCAGGAGCTTCCATATGTTGCAGTTGTGGCCCTAAAAAGGAAAAAACATAAAACAAAAAAAAGTAGAGTAGATGAAAGGAGATCAGAAATATTGGCTACGTGTGCAATTTTAAACGGACTTGTTTAGGAAGGCCTACCTGAGAAAGTGACACTTTAGAAAGAACTGAATGTAAATATTTCCAGGGCAAAAAAATTCATCTTTAAAAGATAATTGTAATTCTCACTATGTGCATTTCATCTTTTTTCTATAGATATTTGTATGTTTATATCTTTTGTAACTTTGTGTTTTGTTATTTAGCCACATGTTTAAGCAAATTTAAACCTATTGAGTAATATTCTGTAACCGTGATTATCCAAAGTAATTCTATGGTACCCCGAGGTTCCAAAGAAATACTTCATGGGGTATTAAATGGTAGAGAAAAACTAAATAACATATTTGGGTGCATTAATCCTTGGTTAGAGAACTGGATACTACATACATTTTCATTGTGGAGGAAAAAAATATAAATGCCAAAGAAGTTCAGGAAAACTTCCGTTCTGCATATTTTAAGGCTAGTTTACAGTGTAATTTTGACTTTCTGGATGATCCAGTATGACCGTGATTTTAAATTATTTCAAATTTTCCTTCATCAAATATATTAATGTCCTCAATGGACATCTCTGCTGCTCCAGTGCTGTACATAGCAAAACTTATTTTACCAAGACATATTTCTACAAATGTAATCATGTATGTAAATAGCACATACAATATAAGGTTTTATTTAATAAATTACCACAGCAGTACTACTACCTATAGTTCCACAATCACTCCTTAAACGGAGCCATTTATCTGAATGCTTTTGTACACAATATTTTATTCTTATTTGTGAAACTAATCTATAGGAAATGGTTATCTTACTGATATTTTCTGTACTTTTTTATTTCTTGGCTATTTTCTCAAGGGTGTTGATAGCCATCCATTGTGTAATTGGATAAAAAACAAAACAAAACTGTACAGTAGAAAATTGACAGAACACTGTAAACCAGCTACAATGGAAAAATTAAAAATCATTATAAAATAAAAACAACCTGTTGAATGATTTGAAAAGTATTTTTCTATTCCAGTTCCAAAGATGTGTAGAAGATATTGCTGCATGTAAGCTAGTTAGTAGAACTCTGATTTAAATTGCTCTTTACTTCTTTTTCTAGTGTATCCTTGTCAGCTAGTTAATATTATCTGTTAGATATGTCAGTGTCCTAAGTTCTTGGATGGATGCTGAGGTTTGCCCTCTTAGCCTTCATGAATATTTCTTTAGGCCATTTGTAAGACACCCTTTTTTTTTGCCCACATCTGTGGTATGTGGAAGTTCCTGGGACAGGGATAGAACCCACGCCATAGCAGTGACCTAAGCCACTGAAGCGACAACGCTGGATCCTTAACCTGCTGTAACACAAGAGAACTTCCATTTGTAAGATAAAGATAAAGCTTTTCCTATAAAAACTTCAGTGCTTATGCATGTGCTGTGTAGGCAAGAGTAAGAAGTAGGAGGAAAAATAGTGTGTAGCAAAAAATATTCTGCTACATTTGGAAAATGCTTGTTTTGCCTTATTAACAAAGATAAATCTCTGAAAAAAAAATCATTTGGCTGATTTAGTTGGTTGGGGAATTCATTTCTTCCCAGAGAAGTTACATTAGGATTCCATCCAGATTCTCATAATGTATCCAGATGCAAGAAATTTAATTTATGCTTTAAATATAGTAAATGTTCTAGATTAAGGACCATGTGCCTGCCAGATTCTAAGCTCAGCTGTTTTATTTTTTGCCTGAGATACTAAAAAATGTCTTGAACTATATAAAACCAAGTTTTTTGCTACTTAATTTTTTTTTAATTTGCTGATTTGTGTAAAATTTTGGAGAGACCTTGCCAGGCTGAGTGCCTCTATACTAGGGATGAAGCCTGAGGGATTTGTTTTTAAAAATCAATTTTTAAGGGATTGAAATTTAACATACTGCCATTTGCATCTAACTTTGCTTTGCAAAATATTATTAGAAAGTGCTTATTCTTTAATTTGCTGATAGTTTTGAATGTTAGTAATAAGTTCAATACAGAAAAAAAATCAAGATATTTGACAAATTTTTTAGCAAACTTAGTCCTATTATTTTCTGCTCCCTTATACAATGACTATTTTTTTTTAATAAAGCAAATACAATACAGATGTTTCTCACAAAATAGACTTTCTGTGTCGTGGTTGTTGCCCACTCTCCTCTTTTCCTTGATCCTACTTGTTCCTTGAGTGTCTTTATAGACCTACCCAAACTAAGTAGTTTAAAACATTTGTTCACATATCTACAAAATAACTATAATTCATATGATGTAGTCTAGGTATTGCCATGTAGCTGTTTCAGGTTGTTATGGCTGAGATGCTGCCGTCCTCCTATTTTCCTGTCATTTTTTTCTGTGAACAGCAACCTCTGTGCTTTTAATGGCAGTGACAGACATGTCAGAAAGTGTAAGCATCTGTACCCTTTGACATGGTTAGGCTTGCAACTAGCATACTGGTGCTTTCCCACACAGGCCTTTGGTCAAAGAAACCACATGGTATATAGGCTTAATTGTGTCCCCGACAAAAGCTGTCAATGCTGTAACTCGTAATACCTGTAAATATGATCTTAATTGGAAATAGAGTATTTTGCATATAATCCAGTTAAGATGAGGTCTTTAGGATGGACCCTAAATCCAACATAAAGCACTTAATTATCATTTATATCGAGACCCCTCTGAAAGTAGCAGAAGCTAGGAGAGCAGTATGGATCTAACTGTCCCTCACAGCCTTCAGAAGGAGCCAACTCCTTGATTTCAGAATTCTAGACTCAAGAATCATAAGACAATCGTGTTTCTTTTGAAGTAGAACATTTGTGTGTACACTTTCACATACAAGCAAGTTATTGCAATTTTCGTGACATTCCCTTTCATTCATAACTTTATATTCCGAATGAGAAACTCATGGTAAAATTCTTCTAAGAAAGACCAACATTGTAACCCCTGCCTTCTCATATGTTTTTACTCAGCTTCATAAAAGGAAATGTTTAAAATATGGTGAAACATTTCGCTAAGGAATAGAAACCATTTTCTTCAACTACATTTAGTTTTAGATAAGGTGGAAAAAAAAAAAGATTGAATCCCTCAAACAAGAGCCTTTCCAATTCATTTTAAAATATGGAGCTAGTGTAATTCCAAATGTTACAAAAACAATTCTAAATATAGTTCTCTGAATGAATAGCATGTACATGGGGCAAATGAAACCAATAAGTTCAATAAAAACAGAAAATCTATTAAAAACCTGCTATGAACCACAGCTGGTTATGAGTGTTACAGAAATTTCTTTAGAAAATTTCCTTCCAGTTACTTTTTCCATTTATTTATTCTGTCAATATTTATTGCATGCTCAGTGGATACAAAGTGCATAATATCTAGTATGGGAACTTAAAGAAAGTACACATTTCATACTCTATGCACAAGGGAAGTTATCCTCTTAAGTAAACATATAGTAGATACCTGTAACTAATTATTCCTCTTGTATTTTACATATGTAATAAAGTATTTAAACAAGTCAGCAGTAAAGTTTTTATCATGCACTACGAACAGCAAACCTAATAGTAGAGAACATTATAAACATTTTATTCAGGCATATGTAGATTTATTATGGAAACAAAAAATCATAAGTATCGGGACTCCTCCTTTACATGAATCCTTCTGACACCTGCAGGAGGCACATCTCAATGTGATTACATGATTATATGTATTTATAAGATTTTGAAGGTTAAAAACAAAATAAAAATTAGCCAAAATTATGTAAAAGTATTCTCCTTTTGCACTTGGGATTTCTGGCTGTTGCTATACTCTTGAAGCATAGCACTGCATTGGTCACGCAAGTATTTAGAATATTGCTAAAGGAAGTCTCATTTGGGACACGTTTCTTTTGGAAAGAGTTTTGTGTGTACACTTCCATATACAGATATGTTATTGCTATTTTCCTGCAGTTCACTTCCATTCATGTTTTTTGTATTCTAAATAATTTATTGTATAAGTTTCAATGTGAAGAATTTAGAGTTTCCAACATTTTTCCTAATTTGCTTATAAAAAACATAGTTTCTTTGACAAACTGTTGCTGCTAATCAAGAAGGCAGATAAGCCTGTTATTTCCTCTCTTCTAATTAAAATTGATAATATATCCTTTGACCTACTAGAAAATTTGCCCATTTTCCTGTCACACTGCTTGGATAATTATAGTAGCTAACTGAAAGCTGAGTATGGCACGAAATTGATGAACATGTTTCCTTTCCAGTGAGACCATGAGTATGATAATTACCTTAACATATGCCATTACATACATATCTGTGAGTGGAGGGAAAGTTTAATCCATATCTTGGTACTCGGCATTTGAAAAAACTGGAATCCACAATGAGAATGTGGGTTTAGAAACATTTGAAATATTGTTCTTGAAATGCGTACCAGAGATTGGGGAGTGTGGGTTGTTTTTGTTTTTAGTTATAATACAGTTTGTTCCAGAATAATAGAATTGCATTGTTTCTTCAGTTCCCACTGTGCTGCAGCAAAGCATTGAAATAATGGGCGTGTTACAGATTTATGAAAGTAAACATACATTTTGAGAGAGAGAGAGAGGGCCCATGTAAGTAAAAGAGGATCTGCCTCGCTTTGCAATTCTTTTTATATCCCACATTGCGGACCTGAGTGGGGACCTGATTTCCCCTGCCCCAGTCCCACTAATTTCTCCTGCCCGGCCCCCTCCCCCCATCATTGTGCATAAAGGTTGAGTGTCCGTATATCTCTGTATGGGGCATAATTGATCTTTGATTGATCTCTGGCAGGAGACCTTATTTGCATGGATAACAGGTTTTATAAAGGTGGGGTGATGAATGTGTCACATTTCTTCCCTTCTTGGGAGTGAGCAGGCCAGGATGCTCAGGGTGGGGGAAGGGGCATTACAGTGAGATAGGGCCAGAGGCCTTTGGGTTTAATCTCCTTGAAGGGGACACGAAGCCTATAACAGTTAGTATATAGATGTTAGAAATATGTTTCTTTAGCAAAATGAGTGGTGCTCAAGAGCTATGTTTACTCAGAGCATCACTGTACAGCTACCATCTTTGCATCATCTGATGGGCAGCATCAGCAGAGCAGCACTTAAGTTCTCTGGTTCTGTACATCCCTACTTGGTCCCATCCACTTTCATTTTGTGGATTCCTGTTTTATGACCCATGTCAGCTGGCCCTACCCTCAGAAGTACACAGCACCAATCTCAGAGTACACCTCCCTGAGTGTCTGTGGAAAGAGACTGGATAAATCCCTGAGATAATAAAAACTAGCTTATAAATAGGAATATATTGCTAATAAATATGTATCTGTTTAGCAGAGTATTGTTACTTTGCCAAGTGTCAGCCAGTTTTGAAGTTGTTGCAGGGAGCTGCAAATCCTCCATTCACCTTACCTCTCTGATACAACTGATTATTACTTAAAAAGAAAAAAAAAATCCTTGGTTTAATTTACACATGACCCAGTCAACAGTTGCTTGAAAGCTAGTCAAGAAGGTGTGTGGGTGTGAGAGAGACAAACAGAGGTAAACTTGATTTGTTTGAAATTTCACAAAGGGGAGGAGAAAGAGGAGGGAATTATATTATTATAATCCTTCCTTCTCAATTGCCATTCCCATTCTCAATAACCCTAGTTAAGTCGAAGCTATAGGTTCTCCTTTATATTTTTCTGAGTGATGAGGATAGTTTCATACCCACTTCATATCTCTAGGGCCTAAAAAAAAAATGCCTGGCACATAATAAGCACTTGACAGATGTCTGATACATTAAAAAGTGAATGAATCATATTTTTTAGTTTCCCCAAAATTACAATAACATCTTATTTCTTCACTTACCTCCCATATAATACCTTTCTAGCTTAGCAGAAACAATAAGTAATATGATTGTTGCATTATTTTAATATTTGTAGACAACTATGCTTTAACCTCTATGACTCATTTTTTTTTTTTTTTATCTTTTAAAGCAGAGCTAATAATAGTACTTAACTCATAGGTGTGTTGTGCAGGGATTAAATGTATGTGAATCACATTGTGCTATGCCTGCCATGTATTAACCACTCAGTAAGTCTCAGTGATTATTACGGTCACATTATTGTCAACATGGAGTAGTACTGCTAAAATTTAATGATGAAGATAAATTCCTTAAAGCTGATTTATGTTGCTTTCAATCTTTTAATCTCTAAATATACTGGTAAATTTCCTGGCATGTAAAACTGCCACAAAACAAATATATTTAAACCTAACTTCAAAGATCAGAATAACATAATTAATATTATTGATTTAATAATCATACACTCCAATTTGTAGTCTATAAACTGAGATATGTTTTATTCCTCAATATCTACAGAACATTTTTTGTTTTATTTTTTAATTACTTAACGAATTTTATTACCTTTGTAGGTATACAAAAATCATCACAACCAAATTTTATAGCATTTCCATTCCAAACACTCAGTGTATCCCCCTACCCCCCAACTTGTCTCATTTGGAAACCATAAGTTTTTCAAAGTCTGTGACTCAGTATCTGTTCTGCAAAGAAGTTCATTGTGTCCTTTTTTTAGATTCCACATGTAAGTGGTAGCATTTGATGCTGGTGTCTCATTGTCTGACCGACTTCACTTAGCATGGTAATTTCTAGTTTCATTCATGTTGCTCTAAATGCTGTTATTTCGTTTCTATTAATGGCTGAGTAATATTCCATTGTCTATATGTACCACATCTTCCCTATCCATTCCTACATCGATGGGCATTTAGGTTGTTTCCATGACTTGGCTATTGTATAGTGTGCTGCAATAAAACATTGGAGTACATGTGTCTTTTTGAGTCATAGATTTCTCTGGATAGATGCCCAGGTGTGGGATTTCTGGATCAAATGGTAATTCTATTTTTTGTTTTCCACAGTGGCTACACCAATTTGCATTCCCACCAACAGTGTAATAGGGTTCCTTTTTCTCCACACCCTCTCCAGCACTTATTGTTTGTAGTCTTTTTGATGATGGCCATTCTGGCTGGTGTAAGGTGGTACCTCATAGTGGTTTTGATTTGCATTTCTCTAATGAGGAGTGATGTTGAACATCTTTTCATGTGT